>WEIT01036946.1:660-14599 GCA_013389985.1 Dryoscopus gambensis | reverse complement strand
AACTCTGCAGCGCCCTCTCTTGGCACCGCGCGGCAGCGCCCGGCTCCCCGCCCGCGTCCCTCGCGCAGAAAGCCGCAGCTCCGCGACGTTTCACTTCCTAAAGATCTACTTTATGTAGTAAAATCTCAATTTGCTGTGTGTTTTCGGGATTGGTTCTCCATTTATTTTCCTTTCTTTTTTTATGTCCTCCCACTGCCATTTTGGTCTGTCAGCGGACCCAAATCAGAAAGCTTCAGTCATCTTAGGCTTTTTGTATTTTATTTTATTTTTCCTTTGCTGCAGAGATCCTGAAGACTTTCCAAACTGCATATTTGGTGCTGTAGAAATACAAATTGTCTGCTCTTCTGTAAGCCTTTCAGTTGTCAGACTGTTCTCTTTCAAAATAATAGAGGAGCTTGGAATCGCCCGTGCTAAAATTAAGAATTTATAACTGTATGGAACAGATGTTTTCATAAACATTTGCTATAATTAATTTCAACTAGGGGATTGAAGGAACAAAGCAGTTTTTCCCTCTTCAAAACTTTATTGCCTTTTCCCCATGCAGCGAACTCAGAAATCTTTGCTCTAATATTGTTAATGAAACAAATTTGCTCCTCTGTTTGGTTTTCATTGTGAAAAAGGAAAGCTTAATTTGGACAAGATACCGGTCTTTGAAACAACGGAGAAATACCCTGAATTTCAAACATTGCATGTAAAGGCTTAAGATACAGAGCATAAGTGTTTGGGTGCTCATTTCTGAGACCACAGCTCTGTAGTGTCAGTTGTGAGAGATGCCTACATGTTAGGATAAATTTTATCCAGATCAGTCTGATGAATCCCTATCTGTGGAGTAAAAAATACAAAGGAATTTTATGTTTGAAGAGTTGTGAATCTTGGTGTTAGAAAAAGCAAAGGAATCTCATGGTATTATATATAGTTTTAATGCATAGTAAAATGCTTATTGTATGTTGATTACCCCTTTATACTCACAATAAAGGTCTGCAATCTGTTAGGCAAAATTTTTTGGTGTTTGTATTATATGAGGAATACATTTTGACTAAAATTTTTCTTCCATATTTGTATTGTCACTATTTTGGGGGGGATATTGTTTGGAATGTATATCGTTTAGGGCCAGCATTTTGATATTATTGTGAAGAAGAAAAAATATCCATGCTTTATTGTTCTGCTTTTACTAGTTTCTGTATATTATATCAATATCATTTGAGGGAAAAAAAATGTTTAAAGTTTTAAAAAAAGAACAGCTAATTGTTTTACACCTGAAAGAACCAGTGCAGCTGCAAGGATTTTTTGAGCAAACTAGAATTCCTGACTGATCTGTCATCTATAAAGTGTGCAAAGAAAAATAGGTAGCTGTCATTAAAATTACATTTCAGCTTTCAATAACCATTTAATGAGTAGCGTAATTATATAAGTATGGTACCTCAAGTACTTCACTCAATAATTAAAAATAATCTCATCTTTAAAGTGAAAGCGCTATAATTATTATTTGACTTAACCAGGACCACTGTTGTGATCTCCAGTGGCACCTCAGATTGTTCAAAGTGGTTTTGAAAGTATAAATTAAAATTGGATAAATCATTAAATTATTAAGCTTTAAATATGCTGAAAATTAATATAGCATGGAATTTTGAAGTCACGTTATAAGAATTGACAACCTGAGACTGCAAGCATAGATTTGTGTTAAAATTTTACTTGTCTCTAATCATAAAACACTGCATTAACGATCAAGTGTTTATATCAACTTAAATTTTCACAACTGTTAAATAAATTTCATGTTTTAACAACATTTTAACCTTTGATTAGAATACAAAGAAAAACATTAAGCAGAGTGCAAACAGGTCAGCAGAAGGATCTGTCTCCATTGTGACACTTGTAAGCAGGGAAATGCAGTTTGGTTACTTAAGTAGGACCACTTGTATCACAATTTCCTGAACTGCCAGCCATAAAACCCTTTCATAGCTGACACAAGATTGGTAAATTGGTTTGCACTATATAAACACGCGTGTGCCCATATACAGACATGCATATGTGTGTGTGTACGTGCATACAGAAATGTATATATTTAAAGACAATTCCTCAGTATCAAAGTATATTTTCAAAAGAAAAAAAAAATAGAGTTTGATTATTTTTTAAGTTAGGAGTGCAGCCATCAAGCAAGGCTGTGTCACTCAAGCTTCTTGTCTTTGTTGCAGCTGGTTATAACAGTATCCCACCCCTTCTTCATAAGAAGTCCAGTGCTGAAATTTTGCATCTCACAGGAAATAGCTGTTTTCAAGTCGTAACGAAAGAGATGAGGGAGAAATGTCTGATCCCTACATCATTCTTCTCATGCTTTTTTACTCTTGCTGAGTACGTGCTTAAGCTCAGTGTTCATTGTGCCTGGAGCGTACCCAGAGTGTCTTCCCACCTGTGAATTTGGGCTTTGAAATGCTGTCCAGTTTCTTCTTATTACCTGAAGTGGAAACTGTGCGCTGCACCTTGAAAAAGCTCTTCTGTGAGAAAATACCCTATCGGTTGAGTCACCATCCCTGGAGGTATTTAAAAGACATCTGGTTGTTTTAAAGATGTGGCACTTGCAGACATGGTTTAATGCTGGACTTGGCAGTGCTGGGTTAGTGTTAGGGCTCAATAATCTTACAAGTCTTTTTCAACCTAAATATTTCTATGATTCTATCAGTGTAATAGGCTGTTAGAAATTAAATACACAAAAAAATACTAAGTTTCAATTGGGCTTCTCCTTGTTACAATTTCTACACATAGTTTTCAGATAATCTTCAGGAAGTATATTCAGCATCTTCCTTATTCTGGGTTCTCCCATTTTATTCTAAACTTATAATCTCAAATATGTTCTTGACAGGAAAGCAGTTACTGCAAGTGACAAGCCCATGTGTTCTGGGTGAATGTAGTACCCAGAAGTGTACAAGTGTACAGTTTGCAAATCCTTCTCCGTGCATGTCAGAAGTCTAAAGAAGCTAGCATTTGAAATGTTCTTTTTTGATTAGTTTGTGAAAGTGTCAATTTTGAGTTACACAACTTCTCTTGAAACAGCCTCCAGCTGTGTCCGGTAGTGTCAGGTCTCAGCTACCCAAGTCCCAGCTACCTTTAGCCCTTGGTCTCTGTACACAAGAACAGACTTTGCTGAAATGGGGCAATTTCAGGAGAAAGTTTTCATTCCCAGGGGAGGGAGTTGCTACAGTTAAAGAAGCAGCAATCCAGGTATTTTTCAGTCCCTTTGGAAGGATACAGCCTTATTTTATTATTGTATTCAAAGCAGTAACTGCTCTAGTGCTGAAAGCTATACTTACTTTGATACAGATGCTTGTTACAATATTGCTCATTTCCCTTCTCTTTTTTCTGAAAGTGTGACAGGATTTATTTTACCTTTTTTCCCCTAGCTTGTGCATTTGAAGTTAGGAAAGCTTTTCACTACGTGCATGGCAGGGTTAGTAGAGTATCATCTGTTTCTTAAGCAAAACCCTTCTTCCCATAACTGAGTTTCAGAAAGAAACTAAAGATTAGGATAATACTGAATCAAATTTTTTAAAGGGGACCACAGTTTTTGTTACTAGCATCATGACTCTTATATTCATAACTGTTCAGTATACATCCCAATTTTACCATAAATTTTGGTCATTATCAGTGAAGAAGACAGAAGTAATATCTCTGTTCTACTGAGAGTTCACCATAGCTTTCAGGAGGAGTAACTGGAACTTTCCTGAGGAGAGGTGATCCCGGGCATGAATTCCCACAGTTTAATGTCATTAGTGAGTGAAGTAGCAGTCTCATTTGTCCTCTGTATCACTAACTGTGGAAACTTAATAGGATTTGCTAAAAAGCCTTTTGGATCAAAGTAGGTAAAATTTAGGTGAGTCTTCTGTTAAGAAAATGAATACTTTGCTGTATGATTTTTATCACTTTCCGTGAAAGACATCTTAATCATATTTCAAGGTGTCATAACAGACATGCCCATCTTAATGGGGATAGAGCAAGGGAGCAATCACAGAAGGGTCTGTTCCTCTAAATCCTGAGTTTGAGACCTGAATATACCTACCCCTATCCAATTTTGATAACTGCTGCTAATGATATGATGAAGCAGCAAAAGCAGCTCAGAAAAAACTGTCTAAACAGTAACTTGTATTATTATGAGATTTATTAACAATAGGTATCCAATTAAAAATGCTAAAGTATTCTGGTGATCATTTAAATAAGGGAAATTATTGTCCTCAGAATAAAGCAAGCTACACTTAGAGTAATTTGTGAAGAACAGCTCAGTGGATGTAGCAGACACAGGATCTCACCAACTGTGGGGATCCTGGTGAAAGAGCAACTATTCTCCTTGTTTTCTTGGCAAAGTGCTGTTCACTCTTCGAGCAGTACAAATGGTTTTGTTGAAAGATGATAAAGTCCCTCCATTTTTGGAGATAGTCTTGAAGTTCATTCTTCAGAAAGGAGGAAAATTATGTTGCTATTCTTGAAAAGACATTTTTTCAGTATATCAACTTAGCATTGTGAATGAGTTTTCTTTTTCAATCTGACTAGTCTGGTACGTGAATGCTTAGGAGTTGTTTAAGTACAAATAAAGTGCAGTAATGCATTCAGGACCCAATTTGATGTGCTGTTTCCCTGTAGCAGTTGCCCAGTATCACTGCACCTGGACATATGGCTTTAACAGAAACTGAACATAGTTCAGTCATTTCTCTGAATGCTCAGGATCAGATGTGGAGATGGGTAATAGATAAAAAAGCGTATTACTAAAAATTGTCCCAATATGGGAGACTATTTTACAAGATATGAGAAAAAAAAATGAACAGATGGTTATTAATAACAGGAGGGTCGGCTCCTGGATGAAATATCTGGTGTTGTTAATTTAGTTAAATTTAGTAAACAAAAAGCAGATTGATTAAGTAGGATTTCCATTTTCAAAATAAATTGAGAGAGCTAATTAGTGAAATCAACTGGACTGAGTGATTCTAGACTAAGATGTAGTAGAGGTTTTATTTTAGACAAAGGTGCAAAAGTTAATAAAAAACCTTGCATTCCAAATTAGATAGGAAGCACTTGGAAGTTCTATGCTGAAGTGAATGATTAAGTATTTTTTAAAGGAATGTCTGGAATAAGCAAAGATCCTTAAAGAAGCAGAAAAACAGCTTGATCTGCAAGGAAGGGCACATCCTGGATATCAGAAAGTATGAGGTTATAGCAACAATCAGCAAAAATTAAGTTGAATTAGATCATAAGATGAGAATTTAAATAAACAAGAAAATATGACTTGACTATGTAAAGAATCTTTCTAGGGAAGAAAACTAGAACCATTCTGCAATGTGAGTGGACAAATGATACTAAATATAATCCAGGTATGGTCTGAAAAGGAAAATATTTAATTTTCAGTAAAAATAGAATTTCACGCAAAGACCTGAAAATAAATCAGTAAAATAGATGGAAGTGTTGGGTAGATCTGTAAATTAGCGGAGCTAATAATGATTAAAGCATCTGACTTGCAGGGTAAATTTCTTTCAAGAATACTGACAAATGCTACTGCATGGAATAATTTTTTACTATTTTAGTTCATGGCTGATGAGTGGAAATACAGTACCTGTACTTAGATTAACAGGGGAAAGAAAAGTGATAGCAAAGCACCTGCATGGGCTGACCATTATCTGTGCAGGGCTTTAGAGAAGTTTTTAAGAAAGAAGGAAGAGAGAAAAGTAAAGCAAATGGCATAACGTTTATTGAAGTTTTTTTTTTGTTAAATGGGAGATTGTGGCCAGCTAACCTGCTTGCTTTTCAAAATATACATTCAGGAAATACATTAAATCCATCTGAACCTCAATAAACCATCTGATGTAGTGCCGCAGGAGATGCCGTGAAATAAAAAGGATGGGGATTAGTGAAGTATTGTCATTATAGGATAAATAGAGAAATGCAGATATTAGTGAAGCTTAGGGTTGAACCAGTCTTATCCAATATTTTTGTTTATTGTCTTGCCACAGAACAACAGCTGATAGTCTTTTATTAAGTAAAATTATTAGAAGGTAGTATCTAGTGCAAGCACAGAGTGTTCAGGTAGGACTGCTCATTTCTGAAGAAAAGAGGTACAAACAGCATGACATTGTGTGAACTACAGTATTGCACTAGGAAGAATTTTTAGTGTAAACTGAAAACTTCTTTTTGTAAATAAAAAATGGAGAGTAAATGTGTAGGCATGTTGGTTAAGGATGGCTGTGAAACTGCAAGATGGAGCAGCGCGACTGTTGACTGTATCAAGCAAGATTTGTTTGATAGAGAAGAAAGCCACTATCCAAATTATCAACTGTCTAAACTTTTAGTATGCTGTCTACAGCTCCTGTCCCTTCTTTCCCATGTGTAAGAAGGACTGAGTTAAAGAACACAGGAAATACGAAGCATCATTTAGATAAAAGACTGCAAGAATTTGATTTCAGTCAGCAGAACAGAGATCAGAGGTGTGCAGTGCTACCTGTAGATTAACTAAGGAGGCACACAAGGACATAAAAGAATTATCAAGCTAAATTATGGGGCAAGAATAAACAGTATAAAGCAGGACAAGAATAAATTTGCTTTGAAAAATACATGACTCCTGGCTTTTAGCAGTCTTTCAATAGAAGTAGTTATAGAGAGGAAAATTTCCTTGTAATCCTTGATTTCTGGTAACATCACTGTTCTGTGTATCACCAGCCCACAGGATGTAAAAGAAGATATTTGGCAGACGTCTTAATAGGTACTTTTAGAGAAGTTTTGAACTTACGCTATGATAAGAAAAAACTAGTATCACAAAGTCAACTCAGAATTTTTTACAAAACAGATGAAATTGTACATTTTTTGACTTAATGTTGGTAAAATCAAGCTTGTCTACTTATATGGTGTACTTCTGTAACCTTAGACTAGTTAAATTGTGTTTAATAATTTGAGAAGGGCCTCAATCAAAACTTTAAGTGAGATTAAGTATCAGATTTTCAGAACATTCAGATTCCAGTTTGAACATGGAGGCTAGTTCAGATAGCTGTAAGAATTTGGTAACATTGAGATTTGTCTATGTAAGTTTTAGGTGAGTTTTGTTGTAACTAAAGTTACCATATATGGTGAAATCAGTTGCAGTTATCATCAATATTGTGTGGTTATTAGAGTTTATCTTACAACAAAGGTGTTTTCTCTTATTTTTGTATTAGGAGGATCAAATGAAAATGGAAGCACACCCCACACCTCAGATTCAGATGGAACTTTTATTTCTTACAGGTTAGTAATTTTTTAAGTTTATTTTCTAATTTTTAGTAATTTGATTATAATAAGTATTATCTATTTAAAGCAAAAAAACAGGTCCTATACCTTAGGAGGATTGTGCAATCTAAACTGAAAGGCAGTGAACTAAAGAACTGGAAGAATTTAATTAAGACATTATCTGGAAATTTGTTTTCTGGATTACTTTTTTTTTAGAAAGTTGTTCAAAATGCTTAACTAATGAAAGTACAAGATATTTGTAAGTCTAAACATTTTTTAATGTTGTTTTTTGTGTGTTTTTTTCCTCCGAAGTATGCAATAGAGTAAACTCACAGCAGCTAAGCTAAATGTTGAAATACTCAACTCACCAGTGAAAACCTTTCTGTTTTTCACCAAAGTAACTCCATCTATGGACCACATGGAACTCCATTTCCTCATTATTTCGTGTCAAAAAACCAAAGCCAGGATTAGTCACATTTGAGATTATTTGACAGCAAAATAGTATTTCAGTTTTGTTGGCAGTAAACAGCAGTTGAAGAAACTTTCTCCAGCAATGTCGCTGAGCTTGAATCTTGCTTGGGTACATACCAGAGGGTGTCTTGTACTTGAAAGCACAGAAGGCTAGTCAGCAGGTGTATACTTTCATCTTTCACTCTGCAAAATACTGCCTCTGCTACAAAAAATCTTTGTGCTTGTGACTAGTAAATTAATAGTATGATTTGTGCTAACCAGAAGGATTGCATCTGATTTTCATGTTTAAGAATGGTAAAACAAAACAAGCTTACCACATGATTATTTTGGAATCATTTAGTGTGTGGTTTGTACTCTGCTGGAATCTGTACTTTAAAGAGGTGCAGGCAGGCAGGAGGAACCTGCCTGGTCACCTTGTTCTGGTTGCAGCCGGCTTGGTGGGGAATGTTGCACCGTGGTGCAGGCAGTGAGCTGTGCTGGTCATGGGGAGCCTCGGGCGTGGGGTGGCAGGGAGGGACACAATGCTGGAGAACCTGTTGCAGGCTGGAGACAGAGAGATTGCCAAGGAGAGCAAGGAGAAAACATCCTGGTCTTGAGGATGTTGAAAAGAAAGACTTTTTGTAAGGACCTAGAGGGAAGAGCGAAGAGTTTGCTGCGATTCAAACACCCAGAGGAAGCTTCCAGACTAAGAGCAAGGTTGGAAAAATGGGTGTGCCTGCAGGGACACAGTGGGACTGAAGAGGGTTGATTTAGGTATCCTTCCAATTTTCTGTATCCTAGTAAGTCGATTCTAATGAAACCTACTTTGTGATGATGTAAAACTCTCGTAGGGTAGTTAGCATATTCACTTTGATAGAATATATTAGAAGATCCATTTTAGGGTTCTGCATGACTCTGTTTCTTGTCATATTCGTGTTTTCTGCATGCAGCATACTGTCTAAGTTAAAAGAAGGGCCAAAAAATACCACCCAGGATAATCTTCATGTTTTTTAGGTGAGAAGCATATGTAGATACAGACACCACAAAGCAATCTCTCAAAAATAGGCAAGACAGAATTTAACCAGATCAGCAAAAGGAAGTTGAGAGCTCTCTGCCATTAAAGCCAGGACACTTATTCCTGAAAGTCATCAACTCAAGAGCACCAGCTGTTGTACCTGCCAAGTGGTAACACTTGAAAAAGAAGCAGCCAGCTTTAGCTGGGCTCTGGTTCCACAAGAGTGTGAGCTGTGGAGCTGGGGTTGAGCCCTTCTTCTCACCCCTGCTCCACTCGGGCAGGGAGCTAGTCCAGAGAGCTAACCCAGCCCAACCTGTTCATTCTTTGTAGGGAGAGCTTTCTGATGACTTCACTCACAGTATCCTCCTGCCAAAGCTTCCCATGGTATCAGTGCCAATGCAGGGAATGTAGCTAGCATGGACAGCTACAAATAAGTGGGAGGACAGAGCATGGTACCTTTTACCTAAATCAGCCTAAACCTTAGTGACTCTTTAATGCTTAAAGATTAAGTGGAGATAAAAGCTGGTCTTTGTATCTCTATATTCCTCTGTCCAAAGTGCATATAATAAATACGACATTAGCTACAAGTTCCACTGAATAATAGTCATATTCTGTCAGAGAGGATTACAGGCCAACTTAGAAAACTAAAGTTAGTTAGTCTTTTCGGAGGGGTCCCATATATCATTGCCATAGTATTATTGATAATTAAAGGCACGATAGTAAAAAAAGATATATATGTGTGTATGTATACACATATATAAAAGTAACCTCTGACTTTTCATAGGTGGTAAGCAATCACTGTTATTTAGTAGTAGTGTTTGAGGTGTGAAATGTATATTTGTTGTGCAGTGGCAAGTAACTCCTATCATATAATGAGTCTGGCTGTAAATCTGGTGGTTGGGTTGAATATTGTTTTGATAGTTACAGTTCTGGACTGCATGCTAAGTAAGAATGAGCATCTAATACCTTGTGAAAGATGAAAAGTGAATCCTGAACTACCTTGAAAGTAACGATGCTAAACGGTTGTTATTTCTTTAAGGGCTCATTAGAGATTTTTACTTACTTTAGGATACTGTCAAGGATTTTTGTTTTAGTAAGTTAGTAGTTTGGTGAAACTAATGATAGTCTTGTTTACACAATGCATTTCAGTCTATCATATTTTAAAAAGACCAGCTAGTGAATTTTTGCCCTAAAAGAGGCAAAGGCATCTTTGGATCATGGTAGATGTCATGCATGCAGAAGGTTAATACATGAAAAGTTCTATTGAAAATTTCTGCTGAAACAAAAGTTGCTTTATATTTTATCAGTAATAGGCCTTTACAATTTAATTAGAAGAAGGGATGACTCCAAAAATATTTGAATATTATTAAGTTTTGTTATTAAAGTGCTCTTAAAAACATATTGTTTTTACCACAATAAAAAATAAACCCCAGGAGAAGTAGCTCGATTCCCACATTTTCTGTTTTAAAGGACAATTTGACACTATCCAGTACAAGACTGCAAGTGTGTGTGTTAATAAAGCATCATTATCCTTTGATACATTTATGATGCTCCAGAACTATTCATATGGTTTTATTTTTAACATTAAGGTGTCACCTTAGAGTTTGTGACTGTTGCTTGTGTTGATCACGGCACAGATTTAATGCTGCATGTGTTCAGATAGTGAGCATTTCCCTTTAGGTCATAAAGTTTGTAACTAATGTAAGTGGAAAGCACATATGACTGGCACATATCTCTAAATATTCTTTGAGTTTGTGAATGTGTCCTGTCGGGTCAAAGAGAATTTTCTAGTTGGTCTTTAGGCTCTGATCAAAGTATTCTTTCTGTACTTGGGAAGAAGCTTTACTAATAAGAAATTATGAAAATTATTCCCTAGAACCATGTCATCAAAATTAGAAGTTCACTTTTAGAAACATTTGAGCAAGGATTTAGACACATCATAAATTTCAGGTTTAAAATGCAAGAAACCTAAGGAAAATATTTGAGTTCTGCTCTACTGTATTATTTTACTGCTATGGTTAAAGCCTTTTCTGGATGTCCAAATGGGCTGGACTTCACCAAAAGGGGAAGAAAAATAGACGTGAGTCTTTAGTTTCAGTATCTGCAATGCAGTGCCACTGGAAAGTAGAAATACTGTCTTTCTCCTCCCTTCCCAAGGGCAGCTGACCTTCTCCTCGCCAAAGAGGTGAACCCCTTGCCAGCACATATGACTACAGACTATTACATTAATCTGTTTAGCCTCAGTACCAGCTGCTTGCATGTTTTTAATTATCTTATTAGATGGTATAACAGTGACCTATGAAATAAAATGAAGGTGAGTATTTTTAAACTTTATTTTACAGGCTATTTTTCTAAATATATTTTAATGACCTAATTATGACTTTTAGGGAGAGCCATTGATGCAGACATTCAATTTGGCTGATAGAATCTAACATCTCAAGGGCACTTATTTTCTTTCAAGGTGGATTCATGCATTAATACTGCTTCTAATAAATATATAGCCTAAAAAAGCTCACTTGTGTGAGTGAGCAAAACTAAAAAAACAACTTGTGTTGTTAACTTACTTTATGATTCAGAGACCCAAGACTGCTGTGTTGGATAATTTCTTAATACATCTCTGCACATATATATAAGTTTAATTTTTACCCCGTGTGTCAAGATAAAGTTCTTTCCTCTGTGGCTTAAGCTCCATGACAAATGATAATTGCTCAAAGTTGTGGGTTGTGTAGACAAGGTGTATTCCTTCTTCTGCTCATATTTCAAACAGGCAGAAGATCTAGTATAAGAAAGACTTTTGTATTCCATTTTCTCCCTCTGACTTCTTACAGATTCTGCTTACCAGATGTTTCCTTCCTTGCTGCAAAAAGGCAGTGTGGTCCTGCTGGCTGAGACGTTTCTTGTGTGCCAGCCAACTGCAGGGCTGACACTGAGCGTACAGAAGAAAGACAGCAAGGGGTGCAAGGCATTCCTCCTTGGTTCTTCCTGCTTCCAAAAGTGGTGCTGAAACCAGTTAGGTCCCTCTTTGACCTGCGGCTTTTCTTGGCAGTTGAGCCAGAAGTGGTTACATAGCCTCTGTCCTTACATGTTAAACATACTGTGAAGATGTATGCAACTTACATACCTTCACCCTATGGAAAACTTTGTCTTAGTCTATTAGGAAGCAGCCCTTTTCCATCTACACAAGCCTATCTAGTCTTGTTCATACACAGATGATGTTACTTTATTGTTTTAATTTTAAGCCACCCCTGTGCAATTATAATCTTATTTTTCCTGACTTTGTTCACTGTATGTCCACGCATAATCAAGAGATATAAAGAACAAGCTTGTTTCTATGGGTTTTTCGATAATTTTGAAATAAGAAAAATTGGGTATAGAAGGCAATGCAGTAAAGTTGTCACTGCCCCTCCACTCTGCAAGGAAAATTCACAGCACTTGCATCCTTCCTCTGTTTCCACAAGGAAGTAGTAAAACTGGCATCCATGTTTATTTTGTCGTATCCTAAGCCATTTGCTAGACGCTATTCCAGCTGATGCCATTTATGTGCAAAGAGGCCTTTTCACTATGAGGTAATTTTGTCTGAGAGCGTGTAAACTCTCTCCTTGAATTTAGTGATTCTTCTGAAAGATTATGTTCATAACGTGCTAAGAATCTTTCTCTGGATGTGGTAGTCTGTGCCAGTACTCTCATTTTGACTGTGTTTGTGATGTTGTTAAGAATTCCATCTTGCAAATCTCTTTTTTTCAGCATGAGGAAGTGGCTGCACTGATCACAGGTTTCCTCCAACAGATTTTTTTTTTTACTCCAAATCCAACAAGATCACTGTCATACATATTGAAAGCTTAGAAGATTTATGATTTTCTCTGAATTCTTTTAAAATTACTTTCCTTTTCTTTCCTTTTAAGGAGACTTATATAATTTCCATCTCTGTCTTGTCAAATTTCTGTATTTACTTCTTTCTTCCATAGCTGATCCTTGCTACATTCCTTGCCTGGTGTCCTAAGGAATTGGTGAAGGATATCATAAGACAAGGAAGTATAAATGGTCATTTAGGAACTGAAAACCTTCAGTATACTTCTAAGATACAAACATTTCAACACATGTAAATGGTGGATTTTTTTAACTTTTCCAGGGAAAATTGTATTTCTAAAGACATAGAAATGGTTATACAGACTTGCTTTCTGATTTTATGCCATGTAAAACGGAAAAGTAAATTTAAGAAATTTACTTAAAGCTTGAGATGCTTTTGACAGAGAATCAGAAAGGAAGGATTGAGTTACCAACATCTTTTGTTGGTAGAATGCTTTTTTTATGGATTGGTTGCAAGAAGGAAAGACTTAGTACGTGAAGAGAGACCAAGGAAGAGAGAATGGTAATTTCTAAAATCCATGGAAAGCAAGTGAAAATTTTAGTTTATTATTAATTTATTCTGTTGTACTTGAAAATTGGCATATAGACCACTGACACCATAATCAACCGATGCCATATTTTGCCTTACTAATGTTTAAAGTGCTTTTCATTATAAATTTCTATTACTTTTCCACTCTCACTAATCTTCAAACTTTCATGGCAGTTGGAAGATGTGACTGAGGACAGGAGGGAAGCAAATGTCACTCTTCTCTTCAAGAAGGCTCAGAAGGAGGATGCAGGAAACTAGGCCAATTAGCCTCACCCTGACCTCAGGCAAGGTGGAGAAGTAGATAATATGCTGGGACCTGGGAAAAGGACCTGGGGGTCCTGGCAGGCATCAAATTGAACATGAACCACCAATGCTCCCTTGCAGCAGAGAAAGCTAATAGTATCCTGGGATGCATTAGGAGCAGTGCTGCCAGCAGATCAGAGTTAGTAGTCCTTCCCCTGTAATCCATACCTGGAATGCTGTGTCCAGTGCTGAGCTCCCCATTACAAGAAAGACATGGGCGTGCTGGAGAGCGGCCAGCAAAGGGCTGCTAAGATGATGAAGGAACTGGAGCAGCTCTTCTGTGAGAAAATATTGAGAGAAGTGGGACTGTTCAACCTGGAAAGGAGAAGGCTTGGGGCATCTTTTCGAAGTCTATGAGTATCTGAGTGCAGGGTAGAAGGGACACAGAGACAGGCTCTTTACAGTGACATGCAGCAATAAGATCACAGCTAATGGGCACAAACAGAAGCACATGAGGTTCCATCTGAATATCAGGGGGCACTATTATGCCTGGTTTTTAGTTGGATGATTTGTAGAGCTGTAGCTTTTAACTTGTGTTGTGT
>WEIT01036945.1:1741-30529 GCA_013389985.1 Dryoscopus gambensis | reverse complement strand
CCTGCCAGTATCCCCATGGTCCTCCTCCACAGGGTTTCCCTCAGTTCATTCATCTCTCACTCTGTGCCGATGCCGGGTTTGCCATGACCCAATTTGGAAGACCTTGCACTAATCCTTGTTGTACCTCATGATGTTCACAGTGCTCCCTGTCCTTGTCCCAGCACCAGCAGGGAGCTGCCAGNGTCATTAGTAAAGACACTGACCAGTCCCAGTCCCAATACAGGCCCCAAAGCATCACCACAGGCATGCTTTGCCCTTTTTGAAACTGTGTTAGCTGTCTGTACTCACCTCCTTGTCATCCACATGCCTTGACAGAGCTCCCAGTGCTAATTAACTGGTAATACAGATTCATTATTCTTTTTCTATTCTCTGCCACAATTCATAGTAGTGCATAGAAGTGCCTTTCAACAAAATTAAAATTCTACATCATCAATTAAAATATATATTGATATGATTTTTCTCAGAATCATATATTTACAAATGCATTATTTACCCATACTTGAAAATGGTGGGAATCTGCTCTTACTCCAGTTTTTCAGTTGAGCAGTCACAGCTTATTGTATATTCTAATAAAGATTACTTCATCTTTCCAGTGCTGTCATTTGTTTTTTATACTGATCAATGTCTGTCAGAACATGAAAAGTAAAGAACCCCATAAATATCACATTGGATTGAGAACTTGTACTTTACTCATCTACTCCTAGTGTCACCCATGAATCAAATGGTCACAAAAGAATGATGATTTAAGTATATGGACAAAAGTAAACCAATGCAGTAACAATGCTTTTCTCCCAACATACAATGATTCTAAAAGAATTGCTGCAGAAAAATAAATATTTACACACAGATTTTAGCAGACAGATCTAGATCAAACCCAGGACTACAGCAGACTATAATTCGGAAGTGACTGCCTTCCTATCACAATGAAAACCTGGAAAACAGAATATGTGCTATTTTTATTCAGAGAACTACAAAAGAGAAATTACTGGATGTTGATTGGAGAGAAGAATTGATGATGCCAAGTATTTCTAGAGTAAAAAAGATATTGCTCATTTCAGACCCCACTAGTTTATGTTGTCAATTAGTATTGTTCTCAGTACTCATTATTGAAAAATAGTGGTGGAACTGCTGTTAAATGAACTTTTAGTTAGTAGTCTATTATCCATTTCTGTTCATTTCTCTGTAATAGCTCTATTGGATGGACTATAGTATGTCTTAACCAAGTTTTTCTCACTGAAAAAGATTTTCTCTTCTTTCTTTCTTGTAGGTACAGACTGTTAATATTAAAATTGCACCATAATTGATTTAGTTTTTAATATGCAATTTTGGCCCTGCTCTACAACCTTAAAGTTTTATGTTTATTTCTTGGCTTTCTCACAGTTTTGCAAAGCTTTGGTGCTGCCATTTACCTTATTCTCTATACAACCTTCCTATTTGGGAAAAAAAAATCTAGTAGAAACAATTTAACAAACATTTATAGATGTGAAAGTACTATGATGAAAGTCCATACATACCATACCTATGGATATTTTTTGAAATATCTTCTAAAAAGAGGAAGGTATAGTGTAGATGAAAAGAATAAAATTTGTCATTACAGGTATTACAGATTATTAAAAACGTATTTAAATATCCACCAGGAGTAGGATTTATGTGCAAGTTAGCACACTTTACCGAGTAAACAAAGGCTGTTAACATTTCTTAGCTGCCCAGTAGCATTTGGAAGCTGGACAACTTTTGAGTACTTTCTACTATCAAAGCAGCTGGATTTCCTACATGTTGAAAAAGCATAAACAAAGCATTTTCAGAAAGACATTATGAAAAACATCCTACATAGAATTAATACATTCTATGAGTTAATAATTGACAATAGCAAATAATATTTCAGTTATAAACACATATTCTAAGCCCTAAAATTATATTGGTTGTTACAAGCTTCAATGCTTATATTCTTTATTTCTCACCCATTCAAAATTCATGCACTAAACCACTTCTATTCCCATAAAACCTACACACTCTGTTTATGTGCATATACACATGGTTTCACTAGAACACTTCATAAAGTATGAGGCAAGCTGAAATTCTTTCTTGAAGATATTATCTTAGCTCTCATTTCGGTAGTTTAATTGTCACTGTGGGCAGCTGTTGTTTATAATGTACCCTGTGGTGCAGAAAGCACTACTGGCCATAGTCCCTGAAGAGATATTAGGAAAAAAATATAAAAAATTATAAACAGGCCATGAACACCTGCTGAAGTTATTATTGTTCAGATTTCAGACATACTTTTATATAAGGCTAGAAAAAATAGTCAATAATAAACATACAGTCCTTTTAGAACGTGACTGTGGTGGAAATGGTGTAACTATGCTTAGAAGGAGGGCAGAAAAGGGCAGAACTTCTGGTGCTCATAATGACCTGCTTTTACTAAAAAAGAAAGAAAAGCAACAAACCATAGTTTCCTGTGCATGTTGTTTCCCCAGACGATTTCTTACACTGAAGTATGTGTGCAGTGCTATCAGTGCTTATGCCAGCTACCAGCTTTGGGTTACAACAAAATCTGGTTTTTCAAAAAAATGAAATGAGAAAACAAACACACATAAAGCTTCTCAAGCTTCTCTAAATGATTTTGGGGTTGTTCTAGATAGTACATTTATCTGAGTTAATGGGACTGAATTCAGTTTGTTATATAACAAGTCCATATTTAAAGAATTTTATTATACTTTTCAGTGTATTACAGAATATACAGAATTATTCTGGATCTTTGCTTTGTTTTGAATCCTCCTGTGAAGATGACTATGTTTCCCTCTTTATCCTGAGGTGTCCTAAGTATTATTTATTCCTCTGGCATATTTTCACCAAAGTTAGCCCTGGCATGTACCATCAGTAACATTCCTCTACTTCACACACAGAGCTCTTAGACCTAATTTGAGTAATAGTTTGCCACTTAGAAAGCTACAATGGAGTTAGTCTTGTCCAGCAGCCAGCTGCCCACTCAGCAGTTCTCCCATTCAGTCTCCTCTTCAGGATGGAGGGTAAAAATAGGATGAGAAAGCTCATGGATTTAGATAAAGTGATATTAATTACCCACTATTGTCATGGGCGAAACAGACTTGAGGAGGGAAAACAATTGTATTTATTGCCAAAAAATATTCAGGTACTGAGGAGCAAAGCATAAAAGAAAAGCAAAAAAAACAACTATCAAAACTTTACCTCCCCCACCCATCTGTCTTCTCCAGGCTCAGCTGGTTTCCTTCTCAGCTGGATACTTCTGACTACTCTCCCTGCCTTTGGCAGCATGGGGGAATGGAGTACTGAAGGCAGTGGCCAGTACGTAACTGTTCCACCCTGTTGGTCCTTTCTCTTCATACTCCTCCCCTGCTTCAGCATGAGACCCCTCCCATGGAATACAATATTTCCGGATAAGACTGCTTCTGTTTGGACTTTCCACAGGCTGCAGATCCTTCAGGAAATGCCTGCCTGCTCCATCGTGGAGTCCTTCATGGCCTGCAGCATGGATATCTGCTCCTCTCTGTGGACTACAGGGAAGCTCTTGCTCTGGCATCTGCAGTACCTTCTCCAACTCCTTCTCTGATCTTTATGTTCACCATTCCTCATTGAATTCTTTTCCTTCCTCCTCTGCCTGGGTGCAGTTTTTTCCCGTTCTTAAATACATTAACAGAGGTTCCACCATGTTGACAGGTCTGCTGTGGTGGGTCTGTTACAGAACTCACTGGAAATGGCCGGAATTGTCTGTGTCTGGCAGGGACCAGCGTCAACCTCTTCTTGCAAAGGCCATCTCTGAGGCCTGGCACACCAGTACTTTGGCTACTCAGCACAAAAGTTCCTCTTGTAGTTTGGTTGACTGCAGGTTTCTTTTTCTCTTTGACCACAAAACAAAATATAAGTGATGTTCTCATTGAAGTACAACACGTTCGGTTTTGACACTCGGGTTTTATTATTTTAATCCCAAGGGACTTGAACTGAGATGCTGCTGCATTTTGCCACATGCCTAGAACAGAATCTTTCTCCAGCAAGTTTCTGAGAAACAGTCATATTCAATTACTAATTTCATAGAATTACAGAATAAACTGAGTTGGAAGGGAACCAACGTGATCACTGAGTTCAACTCCTTGCCCTGTTCAGGATACCTCAAGAATCACACCATGTGCCTGAGAGAATTGTACAAACACTCGTTGAATTCAGACAGGTTTAGTTGTGTGAGACTGAAAATAGTTCATGCCTCAAACATTGATATAAAGTTTTAAAGAAGTTACATCAACAGAAACCTCCTTGAAGAACTTTGGAGTGTACGTCAGACGCTGATTAGATAAAAGGAAACTTATTGTTTAGTCACGTCAGGCTGAGGGAAAGGTCTGCATCCACAAGAGGCCAAAGCCTCCAGCTGCCATTCCAGCTGAGTTTGGGGTGGAGGGGAGAGCACAGCTCACAGAAGCCAGGTTTACACAGACTCCCCCCAACCGAGGGGGAGGAGGAGGTTTTGGATGCATGGTGTAACCTCTGGTGAGAGGCAATAAACACCCATCCTCCATTACACAAACTGGCCCAGCTGTGGAACCCCCAACCCCACAGGCCACATCCACAGGACATTCACGTGAGAGGCCCTGCTCCACAGGACTGCAGGTGATGCAACAGACCCAGAGTCTGCTGTAGGAGACTGCCCCCCCCTTCAGGGGGGAGATGCCTGGACACGCCAACCTAGCCTGAGCATATAAACCCATTGGATTCTATGCTTTTCAGGGGATCTTCACCACCAAGGAGTCCATCTGAAGAGGATCATCAGGACACCAGTGGGACCCACAGAGCAGTGATATTATTTTGTCCTGTCTTTGTCCCGCTCTGTCCCCCCACCCCTTTCCCTATTTCTTCCCTTCTCTCTTTTCTCTTTTGTTCTCTCTCTCTCTCATACCAAATAAAACCCATACCATTGACTGGCATATGGTCTCATTTGCACCTTAATTCGGGCTGAGGTATCTCTAAGAACCTTAATAATAATTGTATCTTAACAGATGGTGTGACCACTTCCCTGGGGAGCCTGTTCCAGTGCTCCTTGGCTCCTGTCACTGATCACCACAGAGAACAGATCAGGGTCTGCCCCTCCTCTTCCCCTCATGAGGAAGTTGTAGACTGCAATGAGATCTCCCATCAGTGCCCTCTTCTCTAGACAGAACAAACCAAGTGATTTCATCTGCTGCTCATAAGGCTTTGATTTGATATCAAATATCTGGAACTGGGCCAAAGTTTCAAGCTTGTCTTGTTCGTTCTTCATGCTTCATGCATTAGTGTGGAAACATTTCAGGAGTGGTATTTTGTAGCCAGCTTCTCATGATGAAGATTGAGGGATCCCATTAGTGCTCATTTCCTCAAGTTTTGGCACACCGTTCTGTTGTTCATCACTTGCAAGCCTGGTATTTTCTTTTCCCTCTTCCAAGTTAGTTTAAAGCTCTATCAAAGATCACTCTGTGCTAGAAATCGTCTTCCCCTCTAGAGAAAAGCTCTTCTTCCCCTCTAGATCCTATCAGGTGTCAGTATACCAGGCATTGAATAGATTATGCCATGGTCAAAAAACCTGAGCTTTTTCTGCTTACACCAGTCTCAGAGCCACACACTGACCTGACAGATCTGCCTACTCCTATCAGTATTATCCCTTGTTACTGGAAGGATTGAGAAAATCACTGGCTGTGCTCCTGATCCTTTCACCAAACATCCCAAGGCCCTGAAGTCTCTTTTGATGGCCCTTGGACTTCCCTTTGTTATTTTGTCACTGCCAGCTTGAACAACCAGTAACAGCTAGTAATCTGAAGGCCTGACAAGACTGGAGCCCTCGCCCCTGGGAGAGAGCAGACCTTCCTCTGAGTCGAGTTCAGTATGCATATTGGGCCCTCCCTTCCACCTTAGAAGGGAGTCTCCTATTACAACTATTCTTCTTTGCCTCTTAACAGAGGTGGTCGTGATGCAGGGTACAGATGGTGTTGCTTTCAAAGACCCCTCTCTGCCAATAGGTCATTTGCTTTATTTCTATAGCACAAAACACTGTCATGAGGCACCAATGCATACCAGGCACTCATGAGAATTTCAGGTTTACAAAGAGGCTCACATTTGAAGGTCAACTTAACTGTTCAATGGAAATGTAGGGTATGAGGGGATATAAGCTTCTTCCAGCTTTGTAAGCAAAAATTAATTTAAATCAAAGTAATCTCATTGAGTCAAATTGACTTTATCAAGGCAAATTTGGACATCCAATTTTCCTACGCTCAGATTTAAAAAGGAAAACCAGTCATGTTCTTTACTCCCTTTGGTTAAGCTTACAACATCAAATGCTTGTCTACTGTTAGCCTGATGTTTCTGTAGCCTGGAGTTTAGAGTGTGTATTTGAGAAAGGCAAGCCCTGGATTCTCACACTAGAAATTGTAAAGTTGTTCAGAGCACCTATACAGGCTCAAACTTTACACATGAGTTAGGAATATGGTCAGGTTTTTTCTGTGAATGGTACTGGTATATAGGTTTGTTGTCATTGAACTGCTTTGCATTTTTCAGACTTGGGAAACACTGTATGCTTCCAGTTGTAAGATCAGTGTTCATGGTAGTTTTTTTAGATTCCTTGTGAAATTAGGCTTCTCTATGGATCTTTCATTTGTTTGCAGTTCTAATTTTGACTTTAGATTTTAGTGCCTTATTCTCAGTTGAATACTTCATGTTTATTTTCCATGTTAATAACCTTGTCACATAGTCATTCAAAATAAAAGATTAAAGATTTTATAGTAGTTCCTGCAAACATGTTAACAGCCAGACTTTATAATAAAACTCTTGGACAGTGCATCATCTTAATATCTCCCCTCATAATAAGTGCTATTTATTCATGCAGAAGTAAGTTTTATTTGGTCACTACTGCAGAATTATATCCTATTATTGATATTTAGTACTTTTCCTGTGGGCTAATCAAGACCTAACTAAGTCTGGTGGATGTCTTCACTAAGTGTGAGTAATATTACTGAGATGAGTAAGAACTCTGAGGAAACAAATGAATTATCTCTGAATACTCAGTATAGTTTTTCAAATTTGCTGTAAAATTTGGGGCAATTAGAGGTTCAAATGACCTCCTTGGTCAACCTTCTGTAAGTGGAATTTATATCAACACAAGATTAAGAAATTTGCCTGAAGGCGTGCCTGGTTGAACCTAAACAAAGTGAGGCCCAAAAGGAGACAGCTAATGCAAATAATCAGAGAGACATTTGTAGCTGCACAAGAAGCGACTACTTCTCAAAACCATTCAAAAGGCTTTTCAGATATTGATGACTATCTGAAAGCAATGCTACATCTACATACAGACTTTGCTCTAACTGCTGTAAGTTTTTTTCTGCATACCTTAACCTCAGCAGAGCTAAAGTAGGTAGGTATTAGAAAATGTCTGTCAGTGACATGATACTGGATGTCCTGTTGTTGTTAAAAGAGCCAAATTAATGCATAATACTCTATTCATCACCTTAAATGTAATAATCTATTAGGTTCTTTACACTTTTTCAGATTAGATAAATTTCTGGTAATTAGATATTATTAGATTATTAGATAAATTAGATAATTTCTGGTAATAGCATGAAAAATGTTAATACATTCTTGCATGCCACACATGGGTTCCAGAAGAGATAGCAGAGAAAAAAGTAGTGTTTTACATAATCATAGATGCAAATTCCCTAAAACACTTTCAGAAAAGGTGCTTAGAAAACATAAGATTGAAGTTTGATTTAAAATATCATTTTATTTCTCTTGACCTGTTAAGAGCATGTCATTTTACCCTCAGTAAAATTGCTGTAGGTCTTCAATTACTTCATCCAAATTTCACCAGTAAAAAATTTTGCTGAGCAAAGTACAAGGTAAGAGAAGGAAGACAATCTTTATATTTCCTCTTAGATAGGAACACAAAAGAAGCTACTATGTACCCATTATGATCTCTGCTTCATGCTGACTGCCAGTTCTCTCATGTGGATTAAGATGCTAGCTTTATCTGGAAATCCTTAACTGGAAGTATGTTTTATACTACATTGTCAAAAATTAGGAAGAAATATCCTAATTTTCTGCTTCATGCAATGCTGGATTTCCATTCTGGTCTGCTTATGTCCAGATCTCAACTTTGCTAGTAAATGGGCTTGAGAAACAGAAAGTATTAATGAACTGTTTGGATGAAAATGTCATTTTGCTGCCATAATTTCCTTACTCGTCTGGTGTGTTACTTTGTTGCTGTGCAAGGATGGCCTATTATTTGGAATGTTGATCTAGCATACCATCATAACTTTGTACATAAAAGCACAATGGTGAAAGCATGAAAAATATCTAAAGATTATTAATTTTTTCATATTTTACTGGACAGCAGAATTAAAAAAGCCTCTGTTTGATCTACCAGAAAATGTCCATATAAGCAGTGTACTCACTAAGAGAGTTCTGCTCTTTTCAAACAGCAGAATTTTATTACTTTCTTTTGGTCCCAGTTATTTTCCACTTTTCAATTCAGCATTATCTTTAGCAAGTCCCTCCTGAGGCTTGTTATCTCAATGAAGTCCTAAATTCAGTGATTTCAGTCAGATGCCCTTTTAATTATCTCTAGTTTCTTGGTCAGATTTTAAATGTATTGCTGTTTGTCAATTCACTTGGAATTACAGGAAGAGGGAAGCTTTAAACAAAGATGGTATCTTCATGTCAGGACCAGCCTGATATCTAGTATTCCTGAGAGCTGTTAAATAACTATTGAGTTCGCTTGGAAAATGAATTTACTTAATGCAGCAAAAGTAGACCCATCAAAATATTCTGATAAAATCCAATAAACCTAGTACTTATGGAAGTTGATTTGCCATGCCATGCTATTTGCTGTAGCATTTAGCTATGCAATGTGTATATTACAATCGAAAAGATGAACCAGCATGAAATAAAAGTATATAAAGAGAGAATCATACCCTCTGACATGTTACGGTAGAACCTATTGTAAATTTGTACTGAAAATAAAAGAAACAGAGACAAAGTAATTTTTGTTTGATACAGTTTTTTGTATCCACATTCCTTGTTCACTTATAATATAACATTGTGATTTTAAATGTTTTGTTGCAGAAGAAGTAGCATATGGATATTTTGAAAAAGCTTTCCCTGGCTTATTATCTTTGTTGGCATCTGAGCCATATTATTTGTTATAGGCTAAAACCTGATCCTTCAGTCAAGCATTAACATATATAGATAAATAGAATCTTACTGTTTTTAAGGATATATGGAGAAGATTATTTAAAACATTTCCCCATATCCTTGTAACTAGACCGCTAAGACTAGTAAAATATGTGGGAATACCTGGTGAGGACAACAGAAATGTCCTGGATTCTAAAATTAATGTTCTGACATATCATTGCTCAAGATAAAAACATCTTTATTTTTAAGTGGCATTTTCTTTGCAGGTACTTATGTACACATGCCTGTATTGGTTCCTGACATTCATAAAAAATGACCTTTAATGTACAGCTCTGGCTACAGAACACTCTAAAATCCAGAGAGGAACAAGTGCTGAAAGAATTTCTTAGCAGGAGAATATTGTGTAACTGCCACAAAAAAAAATCCTTAGTGACAGCAAATATAGTAAAAGTCCTATGAAAACATTAGCTTAGTGATAGCTCCCAAGGTAAGGTGCTACATTAACTTTATTACTTTAACTATCCAAATGTTAAAAAACATTACCAAGTTACAATAAATAAAACATCAAATTGTACATTCAATGCAAAGACATTTAAATGGGTGGCAAAAATCAAGCAATTATCAATGAAGTAATCAAACAAAAAACAAGATAACTAAAGGCAAGATAGTCTTTGACTACCAAGAAACTACAAATACTTCTATACACAATAGAAAAAAGAAGTCCAGGAGTATTAACATGGATGAGGATTTTTTTTTTAAAATTCCTGCTACTATGATGTTTCAAGCACTATTTCCTGAGAAATTATCTCCCTCATCAGTTTTCCCAGCAGAGCACAAAAATTACTCAGATTAGCGGGCAGTAGCTCTGTTGTTTTATTTTTTTTTTTTTTCTAAGACAGAAAGCATTATTTTATGCTAGTTACAGAAACTTTGTCATTCTGTCTACATGGTTCTATTTTCTTAGTGGAAGACTTTGCTGACTAATCTACAAGAACAAACAAACACTGAACACAGTCTTTGTAGGGCTTTGAAACTTGAATTTGAAACTACAGAATTGCAAATAATTCTGAAAAACTCTTACTTTAATGTAATCATTATATTTTTAGAGAGAAGGAATGTTGTAGATTTCCAAAGGTAAATTTTAAAACTGGTGGCAGTTTCTGAGTTATGCCAAGCTCAGAGGCCAAAGGGATCTTTAGAATTTTATAAGCCATCTGCAAGACATTCTTCAAGAACAGAAGAATTTCCCCTTCACTTGATCTTTAACTTCATCAAGACTCTGTGGTTAGAGTAAACTTGTATTCAAATAGGACTGCAATGAATATGATAGTAATTCAGCTTGATTCAGCATCTGTCATGTGGCACAAAATAGTTACCCAGATGTTACCATCTGATTATTAACATTTGTAGAGAGATGCCTCTTCCTGAGCTAAGGTACAAATGAGACCATATGCTGAAGTCAATAGTATGGATTGTATTTAACAGTAAATGAGAGAGAGAGAGAGATGGGGGGTGAAGAGAAAGAGAAAGAGAGTGACAGAGACAGATTAAGTAGAAAATATCACCACTCTGTGGATCCCAACGGCGCCCCATTGATCCTCTTCTACTGGTCTTCCTGGTACAGTCCCACACAGAGTTCAGTAGATTAATGTACATTCAGGTCATGTGGGAATACCCAAGTACTTCCCCGAGGGGAGCAAGTTTGGCACTGTCTCTTGCCGCAGACTCTGAGTCTGTTGCATCACTTTACATCACGCGCAGTGCTCTGCTGCATGCAGAGAGATGGTCTGCTGGGGAGAGCTTCAGGGGTCTTTGATGGATTGTGCTACCTCTTCAG
This sequence comes from Dryoscopus gambensis, assembly GCA_013389985.1. NCBI lineage: Eukaryota > Metazoa > Chordata > Aves > Passeriformes > Malaconotidae > Dryoscopus > Dryoscopus gambensis. The sequence goes on along the minus strand of WEIT01036945.1, from coordinate 19,512 downwards.
TTGCCTCTCCTGTGAATGTCCCGTGTGTACACGGCCTTCCCAGTGTGGGAGTTTTTACAACTGAGTCAGTTTTTGTAAGGGAGGATGGGTATTAAGTCCCTCTGAGCAGAGGTTGCACCATACAAGCAAAAACTCTCTCCCTTCTCCCCCGGTGTGGGGGGAGGGTATGTGCAAACCTGGCCTCTATGGCCTCCCCAACCTAAACCCAGCCAGAGCTGATTTTCAGAACAGCTGCTGGATTTGGCTTTCTTGTGGATATACTCCTCTCCTTCAGCCGTGTTTACTTCTCCCTAAACCTGAGATAACTGGACAATAGGGTCTTTATCTCATCTCAAGCTTCCTTAGGCAGCTTAACTCACAGTCCAAAGTTACAGTCAGGAGGCATATTCAGGGAGGGGTGGGCTTTAGTGGTCACAGCTTCTTTATACAGTTTTGCCATAATGGGCAAAAAGTCCTTCATAACACTGTCTAAGCCATCCTCAAGGAGCAAGCTGATGTCATCGCAAAGCCTCTCTTGATGATTTTCAAGTAGTCTTGGGAATCCAGAGAGGTCCCAGCTGACTGGAAGCTGGCTAACCTTGTCCTTATTTTCAAGAAAGGGAAGAAGGAGGACCTCAGAAACCACAGGCCTTTACTCTCACTTTAGTGCCTGGTAAAGTCATGGATAAGATTATTCTGGGAGGTATTGAAAAACTCCTGAAAGACAAGAGAGTCACTGGTCACAGCCAGCATGGCTTCATGACAGAAAAGTCATGCTTATCAAATCTGATTTCCTTTTACAAAAATATTACCCACCTAGTCAATCAAGAGAAGCCAGTTGATGTGATCTTTCTGGATTTCAGTAAAGCTCTTGATACTCTCTCTCAAGTATCCTTCTGAACAAAAGGTCTAGCACACATCTGGATAAACACATCATGTGATGGGTGAGCAACTGGCTCAGGGGTCAGGCACAAAGGTTTACAGTGAATGGGTTGACATCAGACTGGTGACCTGTCACAGTGGGGTTCCACAGGGCTCCATCCTCGGCCCTGTGCTGTTCAACATCTTCACAAAAGACTTGGATGAGGACTGGAAGGGAAACTAAGTTTGCTGACAATACAAAGCTGGAATGAGCTGTTGACTCCCTTCTAAAAGGCAGGGAGGCCCTGCAGAGATGCCTCAACAAATTGTAGGAGTGGGCAATCACCAACTGTATGAAGTTCAACTGCAACAGTCTCCCCAGGGAAGTGGTCACAGCACCAAGCCTATCAGAGTTAAAGAAGAGTTTGGACAATGCTCTTAGGCACATGGTGTGACTCTTGGGGATGATCCTATGCAGGGCCAAGATTTGGACACAATGATCCTTGTAGGTCCTTTCCCATTAGGCATATTCTGTGATTCTGTGAAAAAAGAGCTGCAAAAACCCCAACCAAAAAAATGTTCTTGATCTGAATGGCATAGAGTAACCCTTTATGCTACAGAATTACATTAAATATCACCAGAGATACTGCTTTTATGAATTCATTATAGATACGTAATTTTTCCTCTAGTCAAAAATTTAAGAGAGAAAAAAAGTTCTGGCTGACAGTTGATCTTTGATCTCTTGCAACTTTTAGTAATATTAATATAAACCAGTGGAAATTAAGACATACACTAATAGTAAATAGTTACCAAATTCACATTAAAATAAAGAAGAAAAATACCTTTATGTCATAACAATAAAACAACAATATTCATGCTGACTTCAAAAATTTACTTAGTAGATATAGTAGTAAAGCTATTTTATGTCTATGAAAAATCTCTGTCTGTTTTGAGATTCTTCCATAGAAACTTACCAGGTTTTGGAAAGCTTGTCACTGATTTATTCTAGTGAAACTTTCTGCTCACTCACTCTGCTTTTAGTCTACTGTTGATACTGATAAACATACTATTTTCCTAGTGCTGAATCATTCATTAATATCAACTCCTTTTCCAGGAGAAACCATTTTACAGGTTTCAATTTTTTTATTGTTATTATTACTACCACATATAATGCAATCTTAAAAAGAAAATATAAATCCTTTACACAAGGCAGCTTAAATCAAGTGTTAGAAATTGTGAAATGCTTATTTCCACACTGCCTGACATTAAACTTTCAATGTTCACTTCTGAAACTATTCCCTTAGGATGTATTGAATTGCAAAATCCATGAACTTGTAAGTTGCTTGCAGTTTATTTCAGTAGCTTTCTTGGTAGTATTATCATTTGTAACTTCATTGCTATCCTTACCTCCACTGTTTCCAAATCCCAGGTGCACAGTAAATGCACTGACTTTTGCGAGGTTCTTATGATCCCAGTAATCATGGCAGAGCATTTTCTCCTCTTCACATATCTTCATTTTTTAAAATTATTTATTGATTTTTTTACCAACACCTTAAGCTTTAGGTTGGTTAGATATTCCACCTCAAAAGTAAAACTTCATTCCCAAAAGCTATAGGCTATACTTGCTATTTGACAACTGTGCAAATCTGAAGAAAATTTACTGAAGTCAACAGCATGTAATTACTACAGAGATCAGAATCACTTCCACAATTTGAGACATGATGCTGCACAATCATTTAAATTTGCAATGTAAGCCACACAGTTTTATTCCTGGGTTTCCTGTCATGGATCCTTTCTGTTTCACTGATAGACTCATATATATACAGTCCTACTGTAATTGTAATTTGGTTGTTTATAATTTCAGCAGATATAATGTTTATCATTTCAACAGATATGTCTTCAAATGTCTCAATACATGATTCTGTGTCTGATAAACAAATTTAACGTTTTAGCAGTAATAGCTCCCTATATTTTTGGAGTCCTACCTATGAAACCACATGTGACATTTTCCAAACTAACCAATAGTGTGCCATTCCTTCTCTTCTCCCAACATACACACACTTTTTGACCCAACTACTTTTGTACTCCCTATAAGCATCTTTCAATATCAAATGAGACAGGAGTTAAACAAACTTTTTACAATAACTGTTTTAATGGATTATATTTTTCCTTTTCATCTTAATACTTATAGTGGAGTAAGTGGAGATATAAAATACATGAAAAAATATTTCAGGTAGTGTAAAATGGTTGAGTTACTGAGAAGCCAAAATAGGCTCTACTGTCACAACTGAGGTGGGTCTTTTTGGTTGGATTTTGGGAGTTTACTTTAAAGACAGTTTGGCAGCCTATTTCCTAGTATATTACTTTGTACTGACATCAATCTTGTTAGTTTAAATGAAAACATAAACCTGAATTGACAAAGTAGAATTACTAAGTAACTTCCAGAAAGAGTGCAAGACTAGTTAGTGATAATATTTCTAGTTCATTTTAATTTTCCTTGTGTTTCTTATATCCTCCCTAGCCATACTAAAATTTTGTTATTAAAAGAGGCATTAAAGCATTTAGTCACAGTCCCCACTTCTTCAGACAACTGGCATGAGTCATTCACATAAGTTCTCTCACACAGAGTCAGTATGTCGGCTGCTGCTGAGCAATTAGGTTGTTCTGTCTGATCCGTGCTCACTCACAACAAAGGAATCCCACTGGAATTCAGTGAACATGCCCAGTTAAGCACAAGGCCTCCGGTGTCAGCTGGTGAGTTGCTATCACATTAATGAGTTAAAACTCAGCTACATTCTCAGTAATAGCCAAAGGGCACGCAGTGCCAGCTGAAAGGTGGAGAAGTAAGTGATTGCATACAAGAGACATAAAGGTCAACTTTGTCATTGCCTAATTCTAGGACACTGGGATATCTTCCAAGGGCTAAAATGACTTTTTGAATTAATCCACATAATGGCCTCTCAGTTGTCTTTGCCTCTCCTTTGGCTGTACCTACTAAACTGTCCATTTTGTGAAAATGTTTGAGAAGTATTTAACCTGTTCTTAAGTCCTAGGAAAACTTCTATGTACCTAGAGAACAATTATAATAGCTGTAAATTTCTGTAAAGAACAAAAATCTTTTGTGGATTCTATCAGAAAAAGATGTGGATTTGAATAAACTCCATGACTTTGAAAACATTTCTCAGTTAGCATTTTGACCCCTGCTCTGTTTTACCTTCTTCAAACTAGAAACTTTATCAGAATGACTAAGAAACATATGACTTCAATTTAAATCATGTATTATACACAATTCCACACAATAAAAACTCACAGAAGTATTTTTTTTCTCTTAGGCAACTAAGATACCAATTTTTTTTCACTGAGAAAATGACTCAGAACAGCTCCTGTTAAAAAACATGACTTAAATGCAGAAAAGAAACAGAAGGAATTGCAGACATCCTCACATGCATGAAATTCAACATGCCTTGAAATCAAGGTATACAAAGATGACATTTTAAGTAAAACACAAACTTCAGGAATAAATGGTTTTTTACTTAGGAAGTGAAAACATTGTTTTCCTGAAGAATAGTTGTGATGTGAAGATGGAGAACTTGATGTTACAGTGTGATGTAAGGAAGACATAAAATAGAAAAGAAAATACAAGAGAAACTACGTCTTGCTATGGTCATTAGGTATGAGAAAACAAAGTATGTATCAAATTATGATCCTTAAAACATAGGTGGTTGACGCAGCCTGCTGTTGTATCGATGGAAAGGACAGCGCTGCGCCTTCCCCAAGCGTCCCATGGGGAATCCGACACTCCTGGAGTCATCGATCACAGGCTGGGGGCACCCTGAGGGGGCCGATAGGGCCACCACGCAATCACGCACTAATCCACCAGTGCGATAGAAAACCACAGACACACTCACGCAAGCCTCAGTTTCTAGTGTCAACCACAGGCAAAGGAGTCGAGAGGGGTCTCCCATATGGCTTTCCACAGGTTTACTCTGGGAAGGGTCCAGGGACAGAAGAACCCAGCCAGTGGAGAGTCCAGGGCTTTTATAGAGGGAAGTACAACCAATCAGATAAGGGCTGGGGGTGGAGGAAGTACCGAGTGACAACCTACAAACCAGTGGGGGAAGAGAAGGGAGGGCTAAGGGAGTAGGGGACCAATAGGGCATCGAAGAACAGGGAACAGTCTAGAAATCATACATATTCATAGCAAAAGATACATATTCAAGAAAACATACATAAAAAGGGGTGGAGGGCCAACGGGCCAACCAAAACCCAACAATTTACATAGGGCAACATGGGTTTGTGGGAGTTCACTGTGACTTCGGGAGAGGTGTTAGACTTCTGAGTCAGCCCACCAGGAGTCCATAGCAGCTCTTGGGCCTTGTGGCTCTTCAATTACTCTGGCGGCAGCCACGACCACCGCAACAGGCGATAATCTTTCTATAAGAAAAAGCAAACTTTCTATTAAAGTTTCCAAGGTATAATATACATTTGTCTTTCCAGCTTTTGTGTATTTGCAGTATGTTGAATGACATCATAAGAGGGAAAAAGATACATATCTACACAGAAACTGCTAGTCAAAATGTCTTCAAAAAAACAAATATTGAAAATTATCAAATTGTGCCTGTATTGAGGTGATGCAAAAAGAGAGTAGGCAGGTAAATAAGTGTATTTTCAGAAGGTAAATTTCTTGAATACAATAAGTCTGAAAAGAAAAAAGTATTTGAGTCTTGTGTACTACAGACAGTCTAGAACTATTGACCTGTGTAGCATATACTGTTGAGACAATACTATATTTCATCAGAGGGTTGATAGTTAAATAGATATACTGGTTACATTCACTATCTATCTGAGTAATTCAGAATTTTGTGTTTGAGAAAATGTGTCTGTGTGTCAACTTATTTCTCCTTCACTCCTCCAACTGCTTTTGGGATCAGTGTACTTTTTTGAAGTTAATGATGAGGATCCACAAGATATTGGAAGGTAGAGTACGTCAGAATTGTACAGTATAAAAAGGAAGCATTATTAAATATTTCTGTCAAGTACTAAAGACTAAAAGCAAGCATATTTAATGATTCAATACATAACAGAAAAGAGCTAGAAAAAGTGTTTCTTGTATTTGACAGATATATAAATTGTTGCAATTTTTCTTGCTTACTGTTATTATCATAATTATTTCTTCTGGGTTTGATACTGGGGGGAAAAAAAAGGGTTGCAAAACTAAATGCTTTCAGTATGAACTTGGGATGGAATGTTGTACATGTATGGAATGTGAACGTTGCACAACCTCTGAAAATCCCCAGCCACACACAGAACATAATGCGGTGGCATAATAATACTAAGCAAGTAGAAGGAGATGAGTTTACAGCATCTGAACGAATAAAGATATTACTGTCAGTTTTTAATGACAAGAGAAACTAATTGCTTTATATAGTTTCACACTTACAGACTTCATCATATGAACTATGTGCATAGACGTAGGGTACTGCTTAACATAATTTACCACAAACTGTGCTTAACAAGTGAATGCTTCTCATCTGAAAACTAATAAGGATCTCCAGTCAAATGCACTGTTCATATAGCAGCAATTAAGCTCACCATAGGTATAATAACCAAGTAGAAAACAAGCAGAAATTTTAGTTAAGTAGCTGAATAAAGCTTAGCCTAAAGGTGGAGTTCTCAAAATATTGACCAAATTCTCTTCCTGTTAAATAAGAAAATTTACCACTGTCTTCAGTGAAGGTAGAATAAGAGCATTATTACTTTTGGGAGATTCACCTCTAAATGACTACTGTTTCTTCTACTAATAGATTAGATATTTTTGCAGTTCAAAAAAGAAAAATATTTGAGACATGATTTTAATTCTGTTTACATTAAACAATAACATTCTGCATTGTATCACTCCCAATACACATTAAGTATTTTTATTGAAATCTTCGGTGTTTACAGTACATTAACTTGTGACTGATCAATCCAAATACCAAGGTATCTGAAGGATAAAACTGTCCAGAGGATAGAGATATTTAATATAGAGCTGTTAAATATGTGATGTTTAACTCAGGATCCATTGTCAGATTTTCTGTTTTATGATCAGTCTGGAAATGGAGGTCTGTGTTACTTTTGTTTGTTGCAGTTGCTGTTTGCTGGTGCTGTCATTGCCATCTAAGGAGAAGGTTATTTATAAGGCATTATTTAAATACCAGGTTGTAAAAGCACTGATGGGGTTTTTGGGGGAAAACTGATGTATCTCTGAAACTCTTCTAATTGTCTTCTCAGCAGGCAAATAATGCTACTATGAAAACTTTCCCATTTATTCACATGATAAACATTATTCACTAATAGAAGATATAACATAGTAAAGATATACTAATTATTTATTTACCAATAATCGCTGATAAAATTTTATATAAAAGCACCCCAAAGGAAAATGAAAAGAACAGTTTTCAAAGACCAATTTGTGTGTTTGCTGCTCTGGAAAGAGCTGCCTGTCTCTTTGCCTGCTTTCACAGCCAAATAGCAATCAGCACTAAGAAAAGGTACACATGAGGGATGGATTCTGCTTGAACTATTTCAAAATTAGGCATTATGGAGATACTGGATATTGAATCCAGATGAAAGATGTTATAAAAATGTAAGTTATTTGTTATAATTATTTATTTGAATTATTTTGTCCAATGATTTGTGTATCATAACCCTCTAGTAGAAATTATCTGAAAAATGAGAAGCTATGAGCTGAGAACTTATCTTCAGGAAATCCATCAAGAGAATAAAATCTGACATCATATTAAAACAGTGTTTGCATAGGTAGAGTGTAAATTATTTGATTCATACTTGATAAACATCCATCATCAACGATTATTTTCCAAAACCTAGACAATATAACCTCTTTGATTCTAGAGAGATAATAATGATGACAGATTAACAGATCAAAGTAATCTCTTTTAATAACTTTTTAGGCTCCAGTAAAACCTTTATATTCTCTAAATGAACAGCATTAGCAATTATGAATTCCACTCATTATGCTGAACTAGAGAAGTTTCAATCCCTAAACTGAAGAAAGTGATACATTAATAAAAATTTAAAAGGAGTTTGCCCCCCTAAAACCTACCAATACATACATAAAGATCAAAAAATCACTAATGTTTCCATGATGTTTCCAAAGCTGACTGTTATTTTTCTAACTCCCAAAATCAACATAAATAACTGAGAAGTCCTAATTTTCTTAAGAGTTCCTAAACTCTCAAGCTGTCTGTACCATGATGCTTTTAGATTCCTGTGAATGATTGTGCACACAAAGAATTCAGGTTTTATGAGTTTGTTCATCCTGGAGAAGAGAATGCTCCAAGGTGACCTCACAGTAGTGTTCCAGTAACTCAGGGTGGCTGACAAGAAAGATGTGAAGGGACTTTTCACAAGGGCATAAGTGGTAGGACATGGGGAAATGCATTCAAACTGAAAGAAGGAGTTTAGATGAGAGATTAGGAAGAAATCCTTTACTGTGATGGTGATGAGACACTAGAACAGGTTCCTCAGAGAAGCTGTGGATGTCCCATCCCTGGACTGCTCAAGGCCAGGTTGGATGGGGCTTTGAGAAACCTGGTCTAGTGGAAGGTATCCCTGTCCATGGCAGGGTGGTTGGAATGAGATGATCTTTAGTGTCCCTTCCAACCCAAACCATTCTATTATTCCAGGATAACAAAGGGCAAAAAAATTTAGATATCTTCCCTTACCAGTTTTATTATATTGCTTGCTGGCTTTTCTATTGCTCAGAGACTTTATCCTCCTTGGAAAAAATGTACTGCTATGAATCACCAAGAATCATGGCTCTTCTTTGGAAACGGACATCTAGGTGGCTTTTTAGTTCTGTTTCATGCTTTGCCTTTATGTAACTGGGAATTGAGTCTTATTTTTTTATTAGAGGGAGAAAAGAATTAATGCCTAGAATAGACATCAATGTGTACCAACAGTGAGGTACACAAGGCATTTCTGCAATCATTAGGAAGATGATTTACACTTAACTTCCTAGATTCCATTGCAATATATGAAAATTAATGTCCATTCTCATCGTAACCATAACTGATCATGAATCAGGAGGACCTTTAGGGTTTTTAAAATTATTTAACTGCATTTTGAGGTAATTATTATAGTAAAATTAATAGCCTTCACAATCAGAGTGTAAACTACCTGAATGAATGCATGAAAGCTCTATATGTAACAAAAGAAGGCCTTTTTTATATCTGCCTTGAAAAAATTCCCCAAATAGTACGAGACATTCCTTTTCTACCACAGTAAAAAGAAAATCAAACAAAAAACCCCCGGCTACTCCTCCTACTCACTCATATACTCACATACTACAAATTAGGCTTCATCTTCCCAAATATTTCATATTCATTAGCTCTTTTTTTCCTTTGAACCTGTTACTATTGGGCCAGACATGAATAACTGTAGTAGGTTTGCACGCAAGGGTTTTGGTAGACATGGGGGCAAGGGGAGTGTTTTCTGTGAAAAGCTGCCAGAAGCTTCCCCTGTGTCTGTCGGAGCCAATGGCAGCCAGCTCCAAGATGGGCCTGACGCTGGCCAAGGCCAAGCCCATCAGCAGTGGTGGTATTGCCTCTGGGATAACAGGTTCAATAAGGGGGAGAGAAACCCCTGTGCAGTTGCAGCTGGAGTGAGCATGTGCAAGAAACAGCTCTGCAGACACCAAGGTTGGTGAATAAGGTAGGGAAGGAGGTGCTCCAGGTCTATGGGGAAGCAGGGATCCACCGGTGGTCTGTGGAAGACACCATGTCAGAGCAGTTAGATGCCCAAAGGAGTTTGCGACTCCATGGGAAGCTCATGCTGGAGCAGGCTCCTGGCAGGACCTGCAGCCTTGTGGAGAGAGGACCTCACAGTGGATTTGGGTTTTGTTTTGCATTATCCCACTCTGATATGATTGGTTATAAACTAAATCAATTTCCCTAAATTGGGTCTGTTTTGCCCATGGCAATAATCGTTGATTGATCTCTCCTTGTCCATATCTTGACCCATGAGCCTTTTGTTATAATTCCTCTCCCCTGTCCAGATGAATAGGGCAGTGATTGGGAAGACCTCAGAAACACCCCTGCGCCTGGGCCCTGGGCTTCCTTTAAGCTCGTGCCTGAATCTTCAGTTCATGCCTGAGATGTTTTGCCATGTACATGGCTCTAGCTCTGTCCTAGCTCTGCATGTGCCTGGCTAGGGACCTTTTTGGTCTGAGCCTTGATTTTTGGAGTGACTTGACACTGCCCGGGGTCTGCAGCCGCGTCTACAGCCGAAGGTGGCCCTTGTTGCAGCAGTAACTGACACAGATCTGATACAAAGTAGCAGAGCAGTGCTGGCTCCCATGCAAGGCGCAAACTGCAGACCGATGTAAAAGTAGCGCTGGTAAAGGCAAAGCGCTAGAGAGGGGCTCTCTGCAGCTCCAAACTTTAATTAGAAGCAAAACATGTGAACAAAGAACAAAGCAGAAGAGACCAACGGTGGGGGGGGGGGGATGAAGCCGTTTTTGTATGGGAGTCAAAAGGGGCAGAATAAAGGGTTACAACCAATGGGGTTCTGTCAATTGTGAGGTGTTGGGAACATCCAATAGGACAAACTCAGGGAAGGGTTCTATTTGAATGAGCAAATGGAGTACGAATACAACAGAACTTTCCAGAGATCATACATATTCCATAAGGGATATGCATAAACATAAGGGCATACATAAAACTGGGTGGGGGAATCTTGAACCTAGAACAGAACAACATGCAGAATGCAGTTCCCAAGGGAACACGGGAACTCGCCGTGACCAGAATGTTAGATTCCAGTGTCCTGGGTGCTTGTCCACCAGGAATTCGTTGGTGTGGGTGCTGCGGCCACTGCTACATGCACTGCAACACTGACTTTTTTGGCCTGGCCTCAGTCTTGCTCCATTACGATAGACATGCCTGGCAATTGCCAGGTTATTTCTGATACCAGTTACCACTGCTTAAACCTGAAATGTGGCTTGACTTCATGACTTGACCCAGACCTGCATCATCACCACAAATATGTATGGTGATCTCAACTCTGGCCTGACCCCATCTGCCACTCCTTGACCTGCCCAGCTTACCTTGTCCAGGTACAGTGGCATAAGGTCATTGTGGTTTGGCTCCTGACCCCTCTGGCCTTGCGCCTGTGCTCAGCTCCTAGTCTGTTTCCTAATACAGAAGCACTGCCACTAGCTAGAGAGAAGGGATTATTCCTTTCAACTCACTCCTTAGAAGATCATATTTAGAGTTTGGTGACTGGATCACCAACGAAACTGTAGCAAAAGACCGAGCTGACAAAGGAGTTTGTTTGCCTCCACATCCCTAAATTATGATTCTGTACTCTGACACATCTTAGGTGTTTCTGCTTCTAACTAACACCCCTTGTAAAAACATAAACTTGCCAGATAAATAATGAGACTGCTCTCTTGTTTTTGATAACATGACACCCACGGTGTGGGCTGCATGCATCTCAGCCACTGCTTGTGGAAGCATACTGTGATATGATTTGATATATGTCAGAATAATGTTGAAGGATTGTTGTGAGCAGAGAGAATGAAACCTTATCAATCCTTAAGATGTGGCAGATTTACAAGAAGAAGATTTTGAAGCCAACTATCTTTCAGTTCATTTCCTTGAGAGAAGTACTTTTGTTTGATTCAAATGGGGCCTTGGGATCCAAGGAGAATAGAAACAGTGTGGATACACCTGGAGGAAAACAGGGAATGAGCCGAACTAATAGTGTGGGAAAAGTAGGGAAACACTGTTACAAGATGTAATATTTATGCAGAATAAAAAGACACTATAAATTGGAAAACAAAGGGCAAAGGACCACTAGACTAATTCATTTCTTGAGCGAGGTGGCAGATGCATGAATGACAGGTCTACATCTTTAGTAGAGTGTGATGACTCAGTTGGATACATTATAATGATGCATGATAACACGTGGTAACACTTTGCTTTTAAAATAGTGGGATGTATGTAGTGGGATTTTTTTTTTTAAAGGGAAAAGATTCTGTGACTTGCTGGCCTCACTTTGCACCTGTTTCTTATCCTCTGTGTTAGCTACAAGAGTAAGGTTTTTTCTGTTTTACCTCAATATGTTTGCCTACTTCATATCCTCACAATACATGTCCAAATTACCCGAAATTTATCTAGCAGTATACCAATTTGTCTTATAGAATCGTGCCTGTCAAATTTAACAGGGACAGTCTTTTCACTTACTCATGACTATAAGAAAAGATTTAAGAGCTGACATATGACAAGGTTTGTTGCAAGCATTAAGCAGCGTCTTGACAATAACTATAATTAAAGTTGCCACAGCTTTGACCTGGTTAAACACTGAACAATACAGCTGCCACTCCATGACTACCTTAGGCCGGTAGAGCATCTGATGATATATAATATCTTTTGGCAGCCAAGTTAATTATAACATAGTTGATTGCATTTCTTTGGAGGGAAAATATTTAAAGAAATTAATGGAAGAGTAACTGTAATGAAAGCTGTCAGAGTAATTCTAAATATAGCTAACAAGTATACCTAATATCTTTGAAGTATCTTAACTTTTTTGCATATTATAGTGTATTTTTAATCTTTTTTATCAGGTTATATAAGAACTTTACTTCCCATGTAAACAGGAACATTTAAGCATACTGAACTTTGCAGTGTCAAAGCTTATACTCTTTCCTGAAAGATTCATGAGACGTGAAAGCTGAGATAGTCAGGCATTCAGGGGACTTGGATGTTAATTAATGGGAACTGAGCATTCAAATCTCCTAGGTGGCATGGGGAATCATAACAAATGTGTTTGTTTCAGCGCTCTGTATCAAGATGCTGACACTGGTGTTCCAAACCCATTTCTAACACTGATATATGAACAGCTGCATGGATGAGGTATGTAAAAAGCAATTAGATGCAAGTAGCACTAATGACTATCATTGTAATGTGTGTGACACTTTTGCTGAAACACTGAAAACTTAGGACACATACATCATACCTAAGTATGGCCAGCAAAGGTTTTTAATACATGCTGATGAGCAGCAGATTAAGAAGGATCTCCTCCTTGTCACTACATCCATAAGAGATAAAAAGATGCAGTACTTTGTGAAATATAAAAAAGCTTCCATAGGGCTTTCATAAACAAGAGCTTAGCCTACAGCTTCAAATGTACTCAATGGAAACTTCCCTGTAGCATAGTCTCAATCACTTTGTCTCTTAAATTATTATTACAGGGAACTTTAGTGAGGTATGCATAATTTTTATTAACATGCTTTAATTTGTATTTCTGTGCCTGATTAAATATTTAGACTATCTCAGACTGGGAATGCAAAACTTTGCAACAAATATTTCTACCGTCTTTCTTGAAAACCAAGAAAACTTTTTAGAAGTGATTTATAAGTTGTTTCAAAATTCTGACACAGTTCACTCAAATCTTTTCTGAAATCGTGTTTTTATGCATAGTAAGACCAAAAAGTGCTACTTTGTACTTGAAATAGGTGAGTTTTTTGGTATGACTGCACTCTACGCTTTCTTGGTACAGGTATAAATGATGGCCCAAAGAGGCAGGCAATGGAGGTTCAAGATTTTTATAGACAATGCTTCTTTGCTTTGTAAAGAGCTGATGCACGTTTTATAATATTCACACTTTGTAGCTCTCAGCTTGTTAAGCTGAGGTGAAACTGGTCAAAGTAGTTACTTTTGTCTTTTTCTTCTTGGACATATGAATTTTATGAAAAAAAAATCTTTTATTTATCAAAAAATGTATGCAATGAAAAGATTTAAAGGAATGTTTAAAAAACCCTGCACTTTTGGACTAAGGGACAGCATGACGTGCTATCCACAATGTTTCACAGAGTTCTTTGGCTTTTAGTTCAAAGAGGATATGAAATCTGAAGAGTTGTTTGTTACTTCTCCCTCATGACCCACCACTCTATTCAACTGGTCATTTTTATATTTGTTTAAATTAAATGTGAAACAAGTATTTGCCATCTTCCTCCTGAAGCACTGATTAAGAGCAAACATATAACCATCGGAGTCGTATGATATTATTAATGTTATATGTTATACAGAAAATGTACTCTATACCAATATCTTAAAAGTGCATATCAGCTTTGAGGTCTGTGTGTCTCCTCCAACTGATTCCATCTCAGTGCCACTGTGATGCTAAGGCATACAGTTCCAGACAGGTTCTCCCATTTCCTTTTACCTCACATCCTTGCTTTCATAGAAGCTGACAACAGGGTTGAGGGGACGGAGCCTTCCTCAGAACTTGTTGTGTGTTTCATAAGTGTACATCTATGCTTGGAGTATAACACTGGGGAAAAGTATTTCAATAACCAAAAGTATTATTTGTAATTCCTCCCCTTTGTAATTAATGCCATCTAGATAGCCGAAGTTCAAATTCGTCAGAAATGTGGAAGCACAGAAGTCCTCCAAGATATTCAATATACTGCAAGTGTTGTAGCCTCAGTAATGTAGGGGAATTGAGCATGGAAAGACAAACACGTGATCCCAACAGGTAGAGCAACATGTGTAATACGGGAAACTCAATATCCAGAAGGCTTTTGTCTGTTTGACATGGAGTCAAAGTCCTTCCGAACTCATTTTAACATTCTTTGGTAGAGTGAGTCCAACAAAGGGCTCAAATATAGACAGTGAACTATGAATACATTTTACTTGTATCTCTCCCAAGTTCTAGCCATGTGACCTGTATGATTCACATTTTATAAAGGTCTTCCATATCCTGTTAGTGCAACAGACTGAAGAATTACTGCAGTATCACTGCCACAGACAGCTATGGCTTGCACAGAGTAGCTGTACCACACCTTGCTGGCTAGCAGAACTAGAGCAGATCATCAGTTTCCTACTTAGCAGATCTAAATAAAAATTAATAAAGTTCTGTAAAATTAATTATCCAGCAGATTTTATTAACAGTTAACTAAGGAATTTTGTTTCAGTCAAGACCAAAAATTGATTGCAAAATCATAAGAAGTGGCTATTTTTAAGAAAGATATCTCAACTAAGGTCACCTGAGGCTGCAGTCTGATGCAAGCAAGAAAAGATGCCAGACATTTCTTAAGCAAAACTTTACTGCACTTTCTTATTGTGTGTCTGCCTCTAATAAAGATGACATTCTGAAACCTCATTAGAAGATAAAACAATACAATATAAGAAACTTGCAGTAGCTGGCAATAGTAAAAGACATTTACTTCTGATATCTAATAGAACCACAACAATGACAGAATAATGAATAATCTGAATGTAATATCTAGGATCTGTCACTTTTGGAGTGAACTATGCTCACACACCTGATAGCTAATCAAATAGTCCAACGATGAATGAGCAGAGGGAATCTTCACATGAGGTTCTAGAGGAGAGATCTTTAATGCGTCTGCACTTGTGCAAGGTTTTCAAAAAAGTGCCACGAGAGCAACGGGGGTCCGGGGGAAGGGAACCAATCAGAAAGTTCGGAGGACGTAACAGAACAGAGCTTTCTGGGGGAAGCCATCTCAGTCACCATAAGCTGGAAAGGAACCTAGGACTTTTTCCATCAGAGGACTCTGCGGCAGTCCTGTGCCACTGACCCTATCAGTCGCGTCCCAGCTAGCTCTGCACAAGGACCACCGTAGGACAGGGGCCACCCCCAGGCTCCGAACCAAGGGCTGGGTGGTGGATAGGGAGCGCGGCAACTCCCTTCACAATGGCAGCAGCGAGCCCTGGAGATAAAGAGATGAAGGAGGGGACAGCCAGTCCTATAAATCCAGGAAGCAGTTTATTTCCTAAACGAAGCCAGGACCGACTGAGCCCAAAAATTACAGGGAACACACACTTTTAAGGGGGGGTGGTTACAAGGGGTGGTAATGAATGACAGCCAATCAGACAATATCATAGGAGGAGTCAGAGGAGGGATAATATTTGCGTACATCCAATAAGATTACTTAACAATAAATGACATATAATCTGACCACTGGAACATTGAGTATCATGGAATCTTCTGGTAGAAAGGGTAGGGGTCTCAGGGAATTGACAGGCCCAAGGGGTAGGGTTTGGGTTATAGGCAGGGAATATACTGGAATAAAGGGAGGGGTTTGGGTGATGGATAGGTATTCAGGGGAGGAGAATAACTTCATTTGGTACAAGGGGTAGAATTAAGGGAAAACTGGGAAAAACCATTTAGTTCACTTAAGTAGGGAGAAACAGAATACACCAACTTCATTCTAACAATATTTTAACAATAAAATATGCACTACCACAGGACTCCCTTCATTCCTCATCCAGCAGGTCCACTGGCCTCTACAGTGAACCCTGAAGTTTTTTATTGATATTGTTGTGGATTCCATTAGATTTGGATTACTTCTAGCAAGAGGGGACCATCTGGTAGTGTCATCTAGAAGAAAATAGGGAACACCATAATAGAATTTTTACTGGTTTATTTTCAAATATATTGATGATGATTTTTGTGACGTTGCCGGCAATATTTTTCACAATGTATTTCTTCCAAATCTAAATAAAATCGATTTTCCCACTTTGATAAATTGATAAATGCTATTTATCAAAAGCACAGAATTCTCCTATTACCAAGTTTTAAGAAATTGAAATATTCTTCTATAACAAATAAATTACTTATACAGCTTTTACAATTTCATTTAAAATGTATAGGAACACTACGTGAAAAAAATGTCCAAGATAGGAATAGGAGTTTTCTGCCTTGCCTTTTATTTCTTCCAAATTTTGTGAAAGAGAAGGTTATCTTCTTTCTTAGAAATTACCTTTCTTAGAAATTATTTGCTTTTGTTTGAAATGAAAAACTGCGAAGTTCCTCTGAAAGCTATCTGTCTATAATGAGCTTCCAAAACTACTTCCTCAGGTCATGAAGCAAGACTGTGAGCTACACTGAAGTCTGCAACAAGGTCAGTTATTAAAGTTGCTTTGTTTTTGCAGAGGAAATGGATACTAAAAGATATTCAGATTCAGTATCATGTGAATTTGCATTGGTTTATCTTCTAAAATTATCGACTTTTGTTAGCTGTTCTAGGTAGCATTTCTTGATATGGTTTTGCTCACATATCTTGGTTACTATACAGCAAAGTATGACATTGAAAAAAGCACTAATCATAAAAATAATCTACAGGTAGAAAGTGAGAGGGATTTTGTCTTTAGCAGTTGCAGAAAGAGGATCAGAATTTCTGGCTGTCTATGGCACATTTCTAGATTAAATTTTTGACTGCAATAGCTTTTATAACATAAGACTGACCATTGCAGTCACTATTTACTTCATTGCTAGTCTAATGGTGGTGTTAACAAGTTTTTTCTCCTTTCGTGAAATTACAATGGAAATCAAAATAAGTAAGTCTAATGTAGATAGAAAAATACTTTTTAAAAATTTTATTTTCTACAAAACACTAGGAACTCTGGACATATATCTGCTGTTGAATATAATACAGGTCATAGTTTTAGGGAGATCTGTACTCAAATATCTCTCTTTTCAGGCTCAAAAGACACATGTCCATTAAAGTTATACCTCAAATAAATAGGAAAAGTATTGCATTTTATGTGTCATTAAAATATATATGTAGAAATAAATTTTTGTAAGACTTATTCCTCATTTTTTTTGCTAAATTCTCAGAAATTGAATAACTCTAGAAAAAAGATTATTTAAATATAAATTTAATGAAAATAATCAGTCTAACAGTATTCTATAACTGTTTTCTAACTTACTGAGAAAGGAAATAATAGTAAATGAGAAAGCTACTTAAATTGAACAAACCCAGAATGATATCTGTAGATTTAAAACAACAAACAAAAATGCTAACTACCAAAATTTTCACATTTGGGACATTTTACAATATGATATCAGTCTGAGTAACTTGTCTCATGCTTCCAGTTATGTGCATTTATATGTAGGCTTTTGTT
>WEIT01036944.1:7849-18971 GCA_013389985.1 Dryoscopus gambensis | reverse complement strand
ATTCTGTTTCCTGTGTGTTTCTTTCCTTTAGTGTAGATTAATAAAGTTTTTTTTTTTCCCCTATTTCTAAGTCTGAGCCTGCTCTGCTCTGTTCCTGATCACATCTCACAGCCGTTATTACTAAAAATATATTTTCATGGGGTACTGGCATTGTGCCCAGTGTCAAACCATGACAGGGCTGTGGTCAGTTCATCATGTGATATCTGTGCCATTACTTCCTCCTCAGGCAGAGAACTCACACTGTTCCATGCTCCCATGTGGGGCCTCTCCCATGGGAGATAGTGCTCCATGAACTTCTCAAACATGAGTCCTTCCCATGAGCTGCAGTTCTTCATGAACTGGTCCAGGGTAGACCCCTTCCATGTGTCCCTCAGGAACAGACTGCTGCAGTGCTGGTCCCCAGAGGGGTCACAAGTCCTGACAGCAAAGATGCTCCACCGTGAGCTTCCCATGGGGTCACAGACTTCTTTGGGCATTCACCTGCTCTGGCAAAGGGCCTTCCATGGGCTGCAGGGGCACAGCTGCCTCACCATGGTCTTCACCATGGGCAGCAGGGGAACCTCTGCTCTGGTGCCTGGAGCACCTCCTGCCCCTCCTGCATCTCTGACCTTGGTGACTGCAGGGCTGTTGCTCTCACATGTTCTCACTTCTCTCTCCAGCTGCAGTTACTCCTATGCAGCAACTTTTTCCCTTCTCAAATCTGTTATCCAAGAATTTTTACTATCATTACTGACAGATTTGGCCTTGGCCAGTTGTGAGTCTGTCTTGGAGCCTCTTGGTATTGACTCTATCAGATACAGGGGAAGCTTCTGCCAGCTTCTCACAGAAGCCACCCCTGTAGCCCCCCCACCTGCCAGAACCTTGCCCCACAAACCCAATACACTTTTTTTGATTTGAAAACCACTTATGGCCTTATTTTCAGAACTACTGGCAGTTGTACATATTCAGATATTCTGAATGCTGGGTCATGGCTTTTGTATCCAATATTTATATCCAAGATGAAAAACGCTAATCTTCTTGATTGTATTTCTTTTTTTGCTTTTTCCTCTGAAAAGCTGAATAATAGCCATTTAAAAAATATTTTGAGATTCTCTGGTAACAGGCACTATATGAATGCAAATTATAACACTTTTAACATGCTGACTTTCAGTTTATTCTTCTCTGTGTGGGAGTTATCAAATCTGATTTTGCTTTAGAAAGTCATAATTTTATTAATACAATAAAAATGAGCTAAGTGGAAGGAATGTTCAAGATCCAATGCAGCTCTGTGACAGCAAGGACTTTTTCACAATGAGGAAATCCATACTAAATTACCACCCTAAATCTTTTTGTGCCTTTTTTTCTTTATGCTCATGATCTCAAAACTTCAGTTGGAGGTTCACAAATCATGATTCTTGGTGTCAGTATTGTACCCTTACTGCATATTTATCCTGGGTAAAAAGCAAAACCTGGTGACTGTCCCTGTGCTCAGTGATTATTGACTTTAAGTATAAAACTTGACCAATATTTTGGGATATCACTATCCCTCTTTCTATCCCCTTGCAGAATGGCCAAAGGGGACAAGGTGGGGGGTAGCTCAGATACTCAGATGTTGTGTGAACAGACTATTACAGGTGAGTTTACGGAATGGTCAGTTGTTGACTGACCTCTAAAACAGGTATCAACCCTCTTAGCAATTTTGTTGATCTCTTTCAGTTCAAAAAGTAGGAGGCAAGAATCATCTAGGTTTCAGTTTGTTGTTCTTCAGGTGAAAATACAAAGAATCTTCATACTTAAAGTATTCATAATAGCTAGCCAGGGAGACATACATCTTGTGACTTAATTTGGATAAAATGCTGCGTTCAGAATATGGCTGAGTTAAAGCCCAGATTGAGGCATGAGGTTATAGCTACACAGTAAGCAGACATATGGACTATATGGTTTTGAGACATCTTCAATCAAACAGATTAATTTGTAATACGTGTACACAACAAAGAATGCTGTAAGCATAGTTATTCTTTAATGTTTCCTCTCCGCCACTTGATTTTGTAATTTTCTTTTCTGCTCCCTTTTATTTCTTCATCCTCAATTCTACTGAAAGGTCTTAGGTGGATTTCTGTATCTCCAAAATCTGTTTATTTATTTACTTATTATTCTGTTCTTCTCACTCTATTTTTCCCTTTACTTTTTGTCTTCTCACACCACTGAGAAGTGGCATGCTGCCCCTACCAGCAGAAAGGGGCAGGGAAAAGCAAATTCCATTTTGTGCCTTGCCCTCCTAGCAGCAGCAGTCAGAGAGAGGATACTGGATTAAACATAACCACATAGCATGACATTGTGCTCTGCACTGCCACACTAGATCTGGCCCCAAATGACTTGACCCAAGTTAGCAGTAGGTTTGTGGCAGGATGTAGGATTTGCCTAAGATGAGTGCTAGCACTTGAGAAAGATAAGGAGCTCAAGAGACTCATAGTGGGATATAAACATGGATGTGCTGCCAATCTTTTCACAATGGGCACCAACAAAAATTTTTCCCACTGGCTTGTGGCAGAATTCATATCAGGCGCATACACTTGCAGAGGGGTGTCAAGGGACTGGCAAATGTATTCCTTTGCTTTTGCAAGCAAACAAAAATGCTCTTTAATAACTAAATAAAGAGGAAACCCCTCTTGAAAAACTTCGAGGAAGTCGTCTTGTATTTTGCATTGTATTCTATTTGCATTGCTTGGTTGAGAAAGAGACCGAAGATATTTTAGGAAATAACTAATGATAAAATCTGCTGCTTTGTAGAGGCAAGAAGATTGTCTAGATGAGCTCCATGAATGAAAATCAGCCTGACAATTCTTATTTTGCAATAACTAGAAGGGCAGTGAAATACAAAAAAGGTGGAAATAGTAACCCCTGATGTCCTTTTAATTTTGACATTGATGTCCAAAGGGCAATCCTTAGTGCACAGAGACCTTCACATCTATATAATGACTCTAAATTTTGGGAGCAGCGACAAGTTACTGGGGGTGATCAGCTGGGTCACTGATCCAGTTTCCTTTCTGCAGCAACAGAAGAAAATATAATGAATGTTTTAGAGGGACCCACTGGAAAGTTTATCCTTTTTCACCTGTGTGTCACCCTCTCAAACTTTTGTCTCCAAACACCCTACCCTTTAGGCAACATTTTGCAAACACAGGACAATAGTTAGGAAAAGAACAGAACTGTTCTTCTCTTATCACATTTTGGAGCATTGTATATGAACAATGCAACGGTGTTGGTGCTTTGTTAGTTTGTACCAAATAATGTTATTCATGTGCTACTGTTCATTTCCTTCTGCCCATTGGTGCCCCACTCTTTTGGCGTGCACTGCAAGAAGAGAACAAAAATACCCTGCTATATTTAAATTCGAAGTGTAAGATGAAATACAAAACTGGCATCTCCAAAATGAGGTCTGAGATGTTAGTGATCAGTATAATAAACACTGCACAAAATATGCCAGCTGCTTAGTTAACCAAGTCCATTGCAGGAATCAGGAGACACATTTAAAGGAAAGCTTGAGAAGAGAACAGTCCTTTTAACATTTTTTTCTGGAGAGCATAGTTACTGCCAAGCATCTTGTCCTTTTAAGGGGGAATAAGTGGGCCTGTGACAGAACCCATCCTATCTTGACAGTCACAGCTGGTGTTTAAAGGCCAGGACTGATAGACAATAGCATATTGGGGGCACTTTGCTGGTGCTTGTCCAGATGGTATTTGTCTTAATCATCTGTCAAAATCTCCAGTGATGCCAATCTAAGGCCTTTCAACAACAACTTTCTGTTTCAAAAATATAGCCCCATTCTTAGACTTGGTTATTTTGTTTTTGTTTTTGTTTTTCCAATGCTCCTAAGATTAACAGCTCCTGAATGGTGCTGACAAGGAAATTGTTCTTGTGAAACTCCAGAGATATTTTGACTGTTTTTCTGAATTTTTGGTAAAGTTGATTGCTCCTTGCAACTCCCCACTACATTATAAAAAATATGCTGCTCAACTAGTATTCAGTAAAGAATGTAAACTAGACAAGAATGTAGTTGGCCCGACTTTTGCATTACATTATACCTCTTAGTTCAGGCATTTTGTTTGCCTTACAAGGTATTACAGACAACACTGTAAATGCAGATCAGAGCTGCAGTAGCAGAACACAACAGAGCTAAACAGCTGATTTAATGAGGTAGGAATTTAATACAATGCTTTATTCATAGAATCTGAATGTTGAAGGCCAGATGGTGTCAGCAGTATTTCCCTCTGACTCTAGATCCAAAATTAAAACAGATTTCTGTTTTATCTTATAGTTTTCAGCTCAAATCTCACTACTGTTTCCAGGTAATACTTTCCTGGAATAATTTCCCCCTTTGCATTTCTACAGTACGTGCCGAGTAATTAGTTCACGAGCCACAAAAATATGTGGTACACAGTGCATCAAAGATCAGCACAGCCAATGGACTGTCATGTTAGGGGCTTGGATAGCACAGAATGCTAAATGAAATAGATGTTCACTCCTTCCCAGTGAACCATTCAGAGTTCAGAACCTTCTTTCCATGAAGGGATCCTTGCATTAGGTACTCTTAAAGGCAGAAAAAATATTCCAAGAAATGTTTTTTCCTGTAGAGAGATGCAGAACAAACCCAGTGACTCCAAAGAATTAGCTCTTAACCATTTTGACTCTGAAATTAAAACCAGTCACTTCAAGCAGGTCAAAGTTTCTCACAGTCTGTCGCAGACAAGATTTGCATTCACTAGAGCTGATTTCAACCAGAAGCTGAATGACTGCTCACTGGAAATGTAAGAGTCTTATTGCCATGATGCAAGAAGTCAGAGTGTATTTCTCCTCATCCTGTATTGACTACCTCTGACAAGTCATTGCTCTGGTCAATTTTTTGTAGGCAGGTGTTTTGGAAACAGCATTTCAATCTGAGAAAATGTGTGAGGTTGTCAGGCTATAAGGAAAAATTGCATGAGTGGTTGTTGGAACATACTGTGCTCCTAGCTTGTATTGGTTTGTATCACTAATGTTTTCCCTCTCAACAGTGCTAATTCATTTGCCTTTGTTGTGGGAGATGGATGTAAAAGTCCGGTTCTGTTCACCTTTCTGGGTTGAAAATGGTTCCAAAAATATTGTTCCCATTGTCTGATATATTCTGGTAACTGAGCTACTTTCTGTCCCAGAAGCAAAATCAAGTATCTGGAAATTCCCTCAAGACAGGATTTGTCTTTGTAAAAATCATCATCTCCTTACAGGCCTCAGAGGAGAAGCTGCAATTATCTTTTCACCTGTGCTCTTACTCTATCCCTTCTTCTCTCTCACACATAACCTTTTTTAACTTCAAAGCATTTGACTACTTTGTTGCTTAGGCATTTGGGCATTCACTACATGCTGTCACAAAACAAGCAATCCAATCCAGTCAGTCCTCAACATAAAAGTTCAAGAATTGGAAATCACTTCTTATATAATGGACTTGGATATAGATAAACCAGTTTGGAGGAGGGAGCTATCCAGATGTTTCTGGAAAGTTTTTTTCTACATCAAATCACTTTTTTTTTCCTTTACAGTTGTTTTCTTGTTTCCATGTTCCAGCAGGGATGAGCAGAAAATATAATTATGCCCTGCAGAGAAGTGAGTGGGTTGCAAGTGACTGGAATGAAATTGTTTGCCATTGCCAAGAAGAGAACAAAACATGAGAGTTTTGGTATGTGATCATCTCCTGAAAGCCCAGAAGATTAACATTTCGCCAGTGCACCTCCTAAAGGTATCACAAATGGGTGAGCAAGTGTGAAGAGGCTGGGGGGATGATAAGCAACACTCTCAAATTATCTTGGTGCAAATCAGAAGAGCTGGAACATACCAAAGAAGTTATTTTTAGGTTTATAATCTTTAACTAATGAATTATATTCAGATATATAAATATTAGACTCCTTGAAAATTATCTCAGTGCTACCAGTTCCTAATAATTGTGATTTACTACCTTATCCTACAATCACTGAATAGTACAGAAGGGACCTCGAAAGATAATCTGGTCTAAGAATTCATGGGAAAGGCAGCCTAAATGAGATTATCTAACACCCTGTCCAAACACACATCTTGAAAATCTTCAGCAATGGGGACTCTACCACATCCCTGGGGAGGATATTTCTTACGGTGAAATTACTCCCAGGGCATGCCTTGTCTTCTCTGTGCTGTTCCTTGAGAAGAGAGAGCCTCTGTCCTCTTTGAAGCTGCCCTTTAAATACTGGAATACTGTGATGAGGTCCTGCCTGAGCCTTCTCCAGGAAGAAAAGACCTAACTCCATCAATATTTCCTTACAGGGCAGGCTTTCCAGCCCTTTGAACATCTTTACCACTCTCCTTTGCACTCTGTCCAATATATCCATGTCTTTCTTGCATTATGGGGACCAGAAAGGGGAATGCTGCTCCAGATACAGGTGCTGAGTAGAGTGGAATGATCACACCTCTACTTCTGCTTGTAATGTCCATTGTAATCCCCAGGATTCAATTTACCTCTGTTGTTCCAGCAGCACACCAGTCCCTTTTGTTCACCTCATTGTCCCTCAAATCCTTTTCAACAAGGCTGCTCACCAGGCACATTGATCCTGTCCTGTACTGGGCTCTTAGTTTATTCAAACCCAGGTACAGGATTTTGCATTTAGTTAAATTTCATACTCTTCTTGTTAGGCAGTCTTCCAATATGTCCCGTTATGTCTGTAAGATGGTTCTCCCATTTGACATGTTTGTCCACCTCACCACCCAGTTTGGTGTCATCATCAGGATCCTGCTGACCTTCTTGCACTCAGGAGAGATGAATTACAATAGAATAAAAGAAATAAATTGTTTAAACTCTGAAAATTACTTGTTTTGGCATTCTTCTTGTACTCAGAGGTATTACTTGAAAGTTTTAATATTTCAACATGCAAATATTTGAGTGAAAATATGACTATAGACAGACAGGTTAAATGACTATGCTTGATGAGGATTTTGAATACTCATTGCAGCTTTTGCGCTGTTTGCTTTCATCTTATATGACATCTGAAAAGCCTTTTGAGATTTTTGTGCCTTAGCTCTCCATATCTAAAGAGGAGTGCTGATGCACAGCTTTCAGCATTTTATTTCTAACTAGCTTAATTACAAATCTTAAGGGGCTGAGAATTTCCTTACAGGCATCACCAGAATTTAAGCAGTGCTGGGATTTCTAAAATCTATCGCAGTATGTCCATGAGTTTGGAGATTGTGTTTTGACATATGGATGTATCCAAACAGCTTTGTTCATACTCAGATCATTCTCTTGTTTTCAGCCTTTTCTTGCTAAGTTGCCTCCCACCATTCCGCTCTTCACAAAGTAAGCAATACATAAGTTAGGATGAAATAAAAAATTCCTGAAGAGTCTGGAAACAACACTTCAAATAGCACAGTCAATACTCTCCTTGGAAACCGGTTGCTGTAAAAAAGAAATGAAAAAAATAATATGTGGCCTGAATAGTTTGAATTCTGGCGTTGCTGAAGTCAAGAATGAGGATTTTATACTTTGTGAAGCAAAAAAAAAAAGACCTAAGACTAGGATTTCCAAAGGTATCTGAGGAGATAAGATGCTTCTGGGATGTCTTGAAAATCCCAGCCTAAATCAGTTTCATTGTTCCAGAAAATGAGTCAACCACCCATATTTGAATCTATCTTTCTGTCTCTAGTAAACCAGATGGATTTGAATTGGTATCCTAAAAAGGAAAGACACAACCTCCATTTAGCCATCATTTCAGTCATCTAGACTTACAGTATAGAGCATAATTGTTTCTGTAATCCTTTTGTAATATCTGGAAATTAGTTATCCCGAAATGATGTATTTTAATTTATTTTCAAAACATTAAATATTAAAAGTGCTAGCACATGACCTCTAGATGTAATTAATATAAGATATGATAAACCAGGCATATAATTAAATATCCTTTCCAAAAATAGAGTACTGAGGGAAGCAGTCATTAACTAAGATTATATTACCAAAAGGGAAAACATTACTACAGTCAGTCATCATTGTGAACAACAGCACAACAACGTTCATTCCTATGCCTGTGGATATCTATTTATAGTATAATGACGTGAGCTGTAATAACCACATGACATCTCTTCCAGTATTTGAACTTGTGGATATCTACATCTGGAGAAATAACACAGCAAGCAGTGTTTACATTCCCTGCTCTTATTCAACCAAAAACATACGAACAGATTAAAACTTCAGAAAACAAGAGTGCAGTTTTTACTTACTCCTTTGTTTCAAGGAGTGTATTTTTAACTGATTCACCTGACATTAAAACACTTTTTCTTCCATAAGAGAAATAGCTCTCTCATTAGAAGAAATGGAGAAAATACAGAGTATGCCAGCACGATAACACAATCAACTTTGCCAGGAATTTGAATTTAATGTTGTCTAGTTTAAGTTAATACCTTCAAAGAGGGTAGGTATTGCTTAAATTTGTTTTAATAAGAATTGTATCATTAAATTCCATGGTTATTCTGACAAATTAAGAAAATATCTAATTGTGTTGGAGAAGAGAGACAGATTTTAGATCCTATTTCAAAAATTCCATCCCCCTTCAACAATTCCATGTCATATAGAGATGTTGCTGGATAGGGAAAAAAGAGAGATGATACTAATCTGAACTGGGGTAAAATGAAGAAGACTGAACCTTTTAGGAAAAAGTATGAAAGCTGTCTTGATTTCAACTTGAGTGCATCTGTGAGGTAGAGAGATAAGAAGGCAGACAAATACAGTGAGGAAAAAGGAACAACAGAAACTGTCAGATGTGACTAGCAAGCACGAAGATACCCTATCCTACATTGTTTAGGGAAAAATATACACGTATGCTCCAAATAAACAAAAAAACTTCTCCACATGACTACGTGCCATAAAAGATCTGAGGGGCAAGCTGTATCCTTCATTTTTGTCCTGAGTTACTGTAGGGGTGGCTCAGCCTATTCTTAGGCTGCAGCCCCGCACTGCCAGCCAAAGCCTGGCCAGACAGTGGGTGGATTTCCCCGCCTCAGCTGCATTGGTTCTGTGTTACAACTCCGCCTCCCAAACCCCCTCATTGGATTGTATCCCAGTTGTGTCCTCCCCTCTCCCTGTCCATCATTGGTTCCCCTTATGTTACCACCCCCCTTGAAAAACGGGCTGCCCGCCCATCTCACGACCAGTCTGGTTCCTGATTTCTTCGGATAAACAGCTTCTTGACCTGAGCCCTTTCCGCCTCCTTTGTTCTTGGGGAATGCTTTTGCCTTAAAATCAGGCTACCTGGCCAAGCAGCCTGAAGAGGGAAAAAAGCGCATCTCTCTCACCCGGCTCCGTGATTCTCCCCTGCGTTTCCTCTGCTGCCGGCTGAGCGGCGAGGGCGCTTGGGAGACGTGGTTGCGCTGCCTCTGCATTGTGAGCCCGACCAGGGAAAAACCCGGAAAGTGAATAAGTTACTATGAATTCCTTGGGAGCTCTGCATTTTAGTGAAAGTGGGCTCTGGGAGGGCCATTTCTGAACAGAGATTGTATTTACTGTGTCCCTGTTGGAGAAAAGATGCATTATGTAAGACATATTTGCATGGTGTCCATCTTTTCTTGCATTTGCTGTCTGTTTATTCTGTTGATGGGCTGACTCGTCTTCTGGGGATTCATTCTTTCTAGAAAATGAGCTATTAAAATGCACAAGTACATTTCTTCCTGTTAGTTACTCCTCAGCATAGTCCTCAGTATTTTCATTCTGGACAGCTGAAAATAAGCTGTTGCTTTGTCAACTTTATTGGCCTTTCAAATTAGCATGTGAGTAAGATATGGCATGGTATAAGTGTATTTCACCCAGTGTAGAACCAATACAATGACATATGCTCTACCTTATAGTATAGCAAATGATTTTTCAGCAGGATGCATGGACCAAAAAGTGTGGACCCACTCCATGAAGGTCAGCAGGAATTATCAGTGCTATCATATGTTTCCTTTCATGGCAGGTTTCTATAGCCTCATTAAAGCACTCTTACACTTCCACCCACCACCCCATTTCTTTCCAAGATTGTGTGTTTGTCTTTATAGACCTTACGCTTCTGCTTTAGTTTCTTTCTTATTGTTATGCTTTTGCAGATGTGTGTTTTTGCCACATTATGACAGCCCACGACCAATGACTTCACTGTTCCTTGAGAGCTGCAAATTCACAACTAGTCACCCATGTGCAGCATAACAGAAATGCAATAGCTTGCAATTTACATATCCTGACCTGTCACTTTTCCACCCTTCCAAACTAGCAGAATGAGCACAGCTATCATCTGTTTACTGGAGAGATATTCTATTCCTTGTAACTGTCTTGGAACGCACATCATTACTTACACATGACTATTTATCTTACTTTTGCTTTAAAATTACCTTCATGTACTCAATATCTGTCTCTATTTGGATAAAAGAAGGAATGAAAGTTCTATAAGCTCTGTGTGAGCTTAAACATCTATAAACGCAAGCTGTGCTTCTACTTGGACTAATGATGTGTCTTCCTCCTGTGTTGGCAGCTGGGCAATACAGATGTGTCCTCCTAAGCTATAAAGGCTCAAAACCACACAGAAATCACAGGTTTGATTCTTTCTGCTGGTGACTTACTTGCAATCATGGCATTTGAATCTTCCAGCCCCTGTAGAGCTGAAAAAGTGGATCCACTCTTGCTCCAGAGGGACAAGCCCCACCGATTTTTAAAAAAAACAATATTGACTGAAGTTTCCTTAAGCCCAGAAAATAACAGATTACTTTGCAGAAATATAATACATTGTTTTGCTACTAACACTGATGATATACAGCAATGTCAAGATTATAAATTTACTTTATGCAGTTTAAAATATAAATAATAATATTAAAAGTTTACTATTTAGAAAAAAATTCTTCTAATGATAGACCTGAATATTTCCAGGAAGAATTCTAGTTCTGATCCAAACTTCTGTGGTTTTCATGTTCAAATGTGTTCTCATAGAAGTAAATTTGAGCCAAAGTAATGGAATTTAATTTTTTGCTTTGGTGGTGTATCATGTGTAGAACTTGGGTAGGCCTTCCTAAGAGAATTTATGATACTGTTTTTGTTTCCTTTTATTTTTATTTACTTTTTTTTTTTTTT
>WEIT01036942.1:318186-328483 GCA_013389985.1 Dryoscopus gambensis | reverse complement strand
CGGCCCAGCCTCGCTCGGTTCCGGGGCTGCTTGGCCGGGGCTTTGTTGGGGGATTGTCTGGGAGCTGTTTTCGAAGGCAGGAGCGTCGTGAAGCTGCCGGAGCTGCTGAGTTTCCTCAAAGGGCTGGAGCCGGCGCCGCCTGAGGAGGGAGGGGAGGCGGCGGGGAGCGCACGTGGAGGTGCGTGGTGAGGGAGCGGGGAAGGGGGGCGCGGGGAACATCCACCGGTTCCCTCTTCACGCACCCCGCTGTGCACGGCACTCGGCACCCCAGAGATTCCGGTTAGACCCCAGGACTGGGCCTTGGGGTGTGCCCAACCTGCAGAATCCCCAAGCGCACTGCCCGTCCGAAACGTGGTCAGTCCTTACCCCTCACCTAGTTGTGGGACATCTCCGCTGCGACTGCCCTGGCTGTCCCCTGCCCTGCTCTGTGCCCCTGTGCGCTGGGGGTTCAACACCCCTGGCCATTCCTGATCCCCTGGGGATTCCTTAGGGACAGCGCTGATGCAGAGGGACCCGTGGTTTGCTCTGCTCAGCCCGTGCTGCTCGTACTCTGAGGAAGCTGAGATGGAGCGTGCTTGGAATGGGTGTTAGCAGGGAGCAGAGGTACC
Organism: Dryoscopus gambensis; assembly: GCA_013389985.1. Taxonomy (NCBI): domain Eukaryota; kingdom Metazoa; phylum Chordata; class Aves; order Passeriformes; family Malaconotidae; genus Dryoscopus; species Dryoscopus gambensis. Next base: position 327,875 of record WEIT01036942.1, on the reverse strand, counting down.
AAAACCTAAGAAGGAGAAGAGCGAGAGAAGCACAGAGTTGTTATTTAACTCTTAGGAAGGGATTGCAGCCTTCCAGTGCCTGAGGGGAATCTGCAGGAAAGATGGAGACTGTTGACAAGGGCCTGGAGTGACAGGACACGGGGAATGGCTTCCCACTGCCAGAGGGCAGGGCTAGATGGGATGTTGGGAAGAAATTCTTCCCCATGAGGGTGGCGAGGGCCTGGTACAAGTTGCTCAGAGCAGCTGTGGCTGTCCCATCCCTGGAAGTGTTCAAGGCCAGGCTGGACAGGGCTTGGAGCAACCTGGGATAGTGGAAGGTGTCCCTGCCCATGTCAGGGGGTGCAACAGGATGGGCTTTAATGTCCCTTCCAACCCAAACCGTCTGTGATTCTGTGTTGGCCTGACTCTCTGGTCCATATATGCCTCTGGATGTCAGACATTTTCTCCTGGCTCTTACTAATCTTGAAATACATTCTGTGTCATTATAGCTGTGGATGCAGCTCCCTGGCTGTGTCTCCTTAATCTTGACAACCACGGCAGTGTCAAGCTCAGAGTGCAGGGGAACTTAAATTCCAGACAGGTTTGGGTTGGAAGGGACCTTAAAGATCATCCAGTACCACCCCCTGCCACAGGCAGGGACACCTTCCACTGTCCCAGGTTGCTCCAAGTCTCATCCAACCTGGCCTTGGGCACTTCCAGGGATGGGGCAGCCACAGCTGTACCAGGCAGCTTGTGACAGTCAGGCCTTGGAGATGAGGGTGGTGCTGGCAGAGGGCAGGCACAGTTTGTCCCTGGCTGGAGGTGTCACTCTTTGCCCTCCCATTGCAGAGTCGCTGCCGTACACGGACGACACGGCCATGAGCAGGTCAGTGGTGCAGTCACTGCTGGCCAAGCGGGAGTTCGACGAGGTCGACATGGCCAAGAGGTGAGGATGAGGCTTCCTGAAGGTGAAACCATCACTGTGACTGTCTGTGGAAGGGGACAGGAGCTTGAAGCAGAGTCATTACTAGTTTGTGGAGGGGAAAAAATTAGGAAGGAGGTGGTTAATCCTTTACTTTGTTGCTGCTTTGCCGTGCCTTGGGCTGTGCACCAGCATCAGCTTCAGTGTGGAGTCTGAAGCTGCCTTGACAGGACAGCGCTGCTGTGTGTTCACCTTTGGGGAGGAGAATGCTTGGAGATTCCAGAAACATTTCGTTTCATGTTTATTTGTAGCTATTTATGTTTGTACTGCCCTTAATTTAGTGAGGGAATAGGAGTGAGCTCAGCTTGACTCTGTTTATGATCCATTTCCCTGTTGAATCCCCAGCCCTGGGAGCATTTGGTTCCACTTAAGGGAAAGCATTGCTTTGTTTAGAAAACTCTTCCATTGAACTCGAACAAAAGACTTTCCTTGTGGTTGTGACCCATGGAAATGTTTCTAGTTTGGTTCTATTTTGAGGCAGAGTTGAGAGGGAAACAAGTGGGTTATGGAAGGTGATGTTTATACATCCTTCTTTCACACTGTTCTTTGGGAATCGTTTCCCTGCAGAACCGAATCGCTGAACCCTGACTGTCACTGATTCACGCGTGTGTTATTATTTCACTGTAGCAAGAGGCTTCATCCAATCCCAAACCCCATAACAGACCAAACCCCCCGGGTGTTTTCCCTCCTGCCCACGCCAGGTTTGCAGAGGAGTTCAAGAAGGAGCCCAACAGGGGTTATGGGATGGCCGTGGTCAACGTCTTCAAGAAGCTCCTGAGCCCCAAGTGCAACGATGTGTTTGAGCCTGCGAGAGCCCAGTTCAATGGGAAGGGCTCCTACGGGAACGGCGGGGCCATGAGGGTGGCCGGCATCTCCCTCGTCTACTCCGACGTTCAGGATGTCAAGAAGGTAACGGAACGTTCTGGGCTCCTCTGGGTGTCCCTGCTGCCAGGGGAGTGTCCCAGGCAGCGTTGCTGACCTGGGGGTTTCTTTGGCAGTTTGCAAAGCTGAGCGCAGAGCTGACCCACTCCAACTCCCTGGGCTACAACGGGGCCATCCTGCAGGCCCTGGCCGTGCACCTGGCGCTGCAGGAAGGGCTCAGCAGGGAAACCTTCCTGGAGCAGCTCATCAGCCACATGGAGCACGTGGAGGCAGATGACAAGTCTCTCAGTGACGCCCGAGCGTGAGTAGTTGCTGGGGGAAGCCCCAACCCTGCTGTGGTGGTTTGTTCTGGCTCTTCACGTTCTCTCCTCTTCGCTGCACTCTCTGTTTGCAGGCTGGGATTTGAGGATTTACCGTTTTCCAGGCGTCTAAAGAAAATCAAGGAATTTTTGGAGCTCAGCAGCGTTCCCAAAGCAGATGTATTGTTTGAGTTGGGTGAGTACCTTTCTTAATACAAGCATTAGGAAAGCTGGAAGCAGGACTAACTCAGCAAGCCTGGTAGATGTGTCTTCCCCCAGATTCCTCTTCAGCCTGTACTGCCTGTCAGGCACAGAATGTGCTGGAAAAGCTGCCTGTGCTCACCAGACAGGAATTCTGAGTCTCAGCCCAGTGATTCCCTCTCTATATTGACAGGAAAAAAGGTCTTGTTGAGGAAATGTTATCTTCATACTGTTTCTTAGTATTCCAAGATCTCTTAAGTGTTCTTGGATCGTCATGTTGAATGGGGAGGGGTAGATGGGTATGACCAGACTATACTGGGGTAATTGGGAATTGTTCTGCAGGATGTGAGTAGTACTGGGGAACTGGGGGGTTTCTGAGGCACAAACTTGCACCTTTTCCTGGTAAAATCCATGGTATCATTACGGAAAGTCACTGGCAACAGAAAGTTACAGTAGGAAGGGAAAAGGAAGGAAGCCAGAGGGTGATGACGGGGTGTGTTCCAGGCAACGGCATCGCCGCGCTGCGCTCCGTCCCCACTGCCATCTACTCCTTCCTGCGCTGCATGGACGCTGATCCCGACATTCCTGACCACTACAACGCCCTGCAGAGAACCATCATCTACTGCATCTCCCTGGGCGGGGACACGGACACCATTGCCACCATGGCGGGGGCCATTGCCGGGGCCTATTACGGGGAGGAGCAGGTGCCCCCGAGCTGGGAGCAGAGCTGCGAGGCTTTCCAGGAGACCCAGAGGATGGCCAAGAGCCTCTATGAACTCTACTGCCAGCGGCTCTGAGCTCCAGGGCAGCTCCAGGGCTTTCCTGAAAGCAAAGGCATGGTCAGCTCTGCTTCTCTGGTCAGACCCAGTGGTGGATCCATCGGCCAGCGCCAGCGAGCCTCACCTGGGAAAGGTGCCTGCTGCTGAAAGCTGGGAGCTGGGAGCACGAGCCAGCTGGGAAAGAGGGGACATCCCGTTCAGTCACAGATCGGCTGGGAAGTGGCTGCACTTGGACAGTGGGTGCAGCTCCCCTGAGTGTCTCATTTTCCATAGGATTTCTGCTGCTTGCTTTGTCCACCGTCGTGCCATTTGTCATTGCAGTTGCTGGCAGGTGTCTGGATCTGTGGACTTTTTCCCTGTTTTCCTCTGCTCCTGTGTCCGTGGGCTGTGTTTTGGTGGTCAGTGGCTTGTCCAGTGGCTTTGGGAGTCTCCACACCCCTCATACAGCAGCAGGTCACTCTCACCTGGCCAGATAAGGGATGTCACGGGAGTCACCAGAGAGACCTGGTGGCCCACGTTGTCACCTGTCCTGAGATAGGAAAATGGAGCACACACTTCCCACGGAGGTTTGTCGCCCTAAAGGCAGAATGAGAAGGGCCAGAGAAGGGATTTCTTTGCCTTGCTAATGGCTCTGTGAGAGACTTTTGGTGCCTGCAGAGGATCCCAGCTGGCTCACTGTCCCTGCTGGGAGAGGGTGTCACTAATTGCTGCTCCTCCTGTGTCCTTGGCCCTGTGATCCAACGGGCACCTGCTGCACTTTGTGCCCCCTTGCACAGCTGCTGTCACACTGCTGCAGCCACTCTGGCTGCTCCTGTGTTCCTAATCCATGCATCCTGTATTTTTAAAGTACTGTGTATGCCCAGAGCACCAAGTGAGATTCCTGTTTAAGTCACAGAATACCCCAAGCTGAAAGGGACCCACAAGGATCATCGGAGTCCAGCTCCTGCAGAGTGCAAATCTGGGAGCAGAGGTAGTACAGGGATAGAATTCCTGGTTCTGCTGCAGTCAGTCACAAAAGTGACTTGAGCAGGATGCAGGAGTTAACTTACCACAGTCTAAGCCTTTGTACTTGGTAAGAATCGCCCCAAAATTAAAGGGAAAGGTGGGTTAATTGGGGGCATCAATGTTTAAAAGAAGCTGGTGCTGGTGGCCAAGAATATTCTAGCACAGCTGTGTTCCAGAATTTTACATTTAAAACCTTTTCCTAGTGGAGCTGGTCAAAAAGGGAGAAACAGCCTGGGAATGGCACGTCTAGAAAGGGTTGGAAGTTTTTTAATAATTGAAAACAAAATGTCATCATATGGAAATGTTTATAAACTTGAATGTGACAGTGTAACTCTTGTTATTTCTCCAGTACGTCTTGTGACACCGGGAAGTGGCCGTTGTGCTCCCCGGTGGCGTTGGCACGTGGTGGCTGTGCCAGGCTGCATGCACATGTGGGAATCTGGCTGCCACAGGTCCTTCCAGTTTTCCCTGTAGTCTGCTTCCTTCGAGTGCCAGTCTTTTGTGTGATGCTTTAATGGGTTTTCCTTGTATAAATGGATTCTTGTCCTGGGAACATGTGGAATTTTGGTCTGTTGTATATTTTTGTATTGTGCTGCAGATCTGAGCTGTAAAATACCAGGTTTTCCACATTATTCTGCCAGAGGGGCAACCAGATCCATGGACTTATTTAAAAGAAGATATGTTTCTTTTAAAGCAGCTTTATAATTTTAAAAGTTTGGAACTCCTGACAAGCAAAGAGCTCCTGTTTAAAGACTAGAGCTCTTTGGGCCAAAATTTAGATGTGTGCTAAACCCTTTAGTTTCCTTGGAAAGAAATAAAATCCCTCAGTTATCTTTGTTAAGTAGCCACTGCTGCTGTGTTTTCACTCAAGTCATGAAGCTGTGCATCCTCAGTGCCAAGAGGACCAGGAGTGGTTCTTGGTACGAGGGTGAGTTGACACTGGGCAGATGGATTCCATATTGCAGAGTTGACACTGGGCAGATTGCAGGGAGAGCCTCTGGAAAGGCCCTTTTTCCTTCTCAGCCTGTGGAAGGAGCTCAGGTGCTGGAATCCAGCGTGTGATGATGGTGCAGAGACCAGAGAATCTGCAGGGAGCCCCACGAATGGCAGCAGGAGGGTGGCTTGTTCCTTGGAATGAGCTTTTGAAGGTGCCTGTGTGTCAGCCAGGCTTCCCTGGAAATGTTTCGCCTCTGCCAGGTGAGATCAGGTGGGAAAATACATTTTCTTTTCTTTGGACTGTGAGCCTGAGAAGGTGCTTGCAGGTGATTCACCAGTCCTGAGTGTTCCTGACTCGCTCAGGATGGAGGGTGGCTGTGCACAAGGTGTATGAAGGATAAAAAAAATGGAAAAAAAAACACACAGAAGGGAAAGGGAATCCCTAAGACTTCAACTCAAGTTCCTCAAATTAATGACCACCAGGCTGGAAGGATCTGGGTTTCAACCTTTTTTAAAACTGAATTTCTAGAGACAGGAGTCTTTTTCTGAATCACAAGAAACATGCAATAACTTTTTGCATAAGGATATTATTTAGTGAGGGAATCTGCTGGGAGTGAGTGAGGAGATTTGAGGTGAAAATAAAGGGTAAGAGAACTGCATGAGACCGAGCAAGTCCCAGGACAAAGCACAGCTGAGCCCACCTCTATACAATAAGTTTTATTGATGTTTGTCAATACAATCAAGTACTGCAGTTTTAGTTGTGAAGAGCAGGTCAGTTTTGGGTCACAAAGAGTGCATTTTAAACCAACTTTTACTAGGACAGTGCATGTAATAAGTATTTACAAAACTAAAAACCTCTATATACTAGGTTAGAAATGAAGATACTAGAGGCAAATTTAAAAAAAATAGTAAGAATTTGTATATAAAAATGCACATTGTAATGCAGATTTCAGCATTAAAAATAGACATACCTCAACCAACCCAACCTTTTTTATCCTTGTGATTGAAACCAAAATCCCACGCGCTCACACACACGACAGAAAATAATCCTTTCTGCTGGCTAATATGTACTCAGTATTCCAGAAAAAAATCCTTCTGGAGAGTGAACAGCCTCCCTCATCCTGTGCATCGCTTTTTTAGCCTAACTATGTGCGTGTAATATCTTTGCTTTCCATTAGTGTGTAAATGTAAGAGGTTAAATAGCTGTGAGGGGTGATTATGGGTTCGCTCTGCACGTGAAGGGAAAGTGGAGTTGCAAAACAGTATCTACAGCATGAACTTCATCTGGGGATGGTTACAGTGAGGAGTTTGGTCGTCGCTTTTTGCCAGCTCGAACAAGAAGTCTGGAGCGAAACAGAACAGAACGAGAAGAGATGGGCTGTAGATTAGGCACAGTATAAATAAGTCACTTTGAGGAGCAGGATGAAGCTCCCACCAGGCATGGCAGCTCCTGGCCCTGCGTGGGTCGTGCCGGGTGGGGCCGGACCAGCTCAAATCCCTTCTCCACAGGAAAGGAGACAGGTCCCCTCCCAGCACCCTCCCCTACCAAACCTGGGCTTGGAAAAATCATCTGAGCTTCCACTTTTAATTTTAGGGACTGTTCCTGCTGAGAAATGCTCCTGTTCCTGCTGAGAAATAACCTGTTAGGATCACAACCCAAATAGTCCTGACCCTGCTCTCAGGAGTTAAAAACATCCAGTGGGATCAGACACCTTTCAGCTTGAGGAGTTTCATCTCTGCTTAAGAAAAATTCCCAGGGAGAGGATCCCAGGAAGGGGACACAGCCCCAACAGGCAGTGCCCGGAGCACTGGCCTTCCAATAGCAAATTTCCTTCTTGTGTTTCTTAATTTCAGGGACAGGTGAGTTTTTAAAAGGAAGGCCTGAATAGCGAGAGGTAGAAACACAGGACAGACTTGAGAGAAAACAAACAAACAAACCAGAAATTGGAAAAGAAAAGTTGTTTAAATATCTCATAGAGTCCATCTGGAAAACAAGCCCAGTCCCAGTCTCGCTACGTTTCTTTGGCCATCAAACAAGCTTTAGGAAAACACAAAGGTCAGAGCTGGTGATCAAATTGTTTCTGTTTCTCAGGGATGTGCCTTTGCAGAGGGACATGCAGTGGGATATGCACATGGATTGACTTCAGCAGCATGCTCCTGGCCTGGGATGAGCAGCGTGCTCCTGGCCTGGGATGAGCAGCATCCCTGTCCTGGAAGTGGCAGTGACTGTTCTAGTGTGAGAAAACCTGCAGAGCCACAGGATCTGTGTGGGCAGTGCTGTTGCGCCTGGCCCAGAGCCCTGCAGCTCATGCTCGGGTCAGTAACGCTTCAGACATTAGAGAGACAAAGTGGTAACAACAGGCAGATGTTGATTTCTTTAACCTAAGTTACAGGGTGGCCCCGGGGCTGGTGCCCTCTCACAGGTACATATTGCACTACACTTGTAAGTCATGTTGTTAAATGGGTCATAGCACCGTGGTGAAATCACTGCGCGGAAAGTTAGAACGAGCACTGTTTTTTCTTAATTCCAAGATCCCCAGAGAAAGGAGGGACACCAATGCAAGAGTTCACACATCCTGAAATAGACAGGAAAAGCAAGTTGTCCATCAGTGGCACTTCCTTATGTCACACCAGCTGGCAGCACCATGAGCTGGGCTTGCACTGCCATCCTTGTGTGGGCAGAGATGCTCCTGAGGCCAAGCAAGTCTTTGGGCTGCAGAGACAGACGGGACAGGACCAGCCCTTGGACTTCCCAGCAGGTGAGTGGAGAGAGCGGATTGTTGTTCATCATGGGGGTCCCAGCTTCCCTTTGGAACTGGCCGTGGCATACTCCCAGGTACCAGTGCCTGGAGGGTTTTATTCCTAAAGGTGCTGGGGGGGAGGGTTAAAAACAATATTTACTTCTTAGAAGAAGGTGCTTATGCAAAGTGTTCCGCTTTTTAGGATTATAAATCCAACCACACTGAATCCGGAGTGAATCGGAGAGACTGCCCCAAAGCACAGTCTGGAAAAACAGGCGTCAGCGAGCCTGGAACTTGGGCATCTGATGGTTTGGAAGGAAATTTCTCAATCCAGCGTGGATCCCTGCTGCTGTACGGGTTTGTGTAAGTGCCTGGGACCCTGTGTCGGTTACCAAACAGCCATGACACAGCTGGATTTATTTATCTAACATTCTAAATGAGAAATGAGGGCACTTGATACAGACCAGGGGGGGTCTGGTCTTCCAGCTGACCCTCTCTGGATCACAGAGCCAGAACCTTGCCATCCCAAGCATCTTCCTGTGTTTGATGTCCAGTCACTGGGGTAAAATTTATTCCAAATATGCTTGGCTGAGGAAGTCACTCCCCTCCCTCCCTTTTCCCTCCTCCCAAAAAAGAAAGATAGATGGATAGATGTCCTCTTCCCGATTACCCTCTCGACTCATGGATCAAACAGCATGAAGCAAGGTCCCACGACAATGTCTTGCGCGTTCTTCCCAGTGATTTTTCTTTTTTGTATTAATTTTAAAACACCTTTTTTATAAAAAAAAAAAAAAAAGACAGTTTATGGCTAAAGTGGGTGAAAAGGAAATGTGCCCAACAGCCGTTATGTGGGGCAGAGCAGGAACCCGGAGAAAGAGGAGTGGATGTATTCCGTGGAGTAGAGCCCGTTGGCCTGGTCCGAGGGCATTTGTACCCAGACCTGGTCGTTCTCCTTGAGTTCAAGCACGGCACTGCCCGAGGCCTGGTCCAGGTACCCCTTTTTGTACTCATCGTAGGTGTAGGTGGCCGGCACGTTGTTCTTGTACAGGGCCACCCAAACGTTGGTCCCTTTGACGTGCACGTGGTAGGCAAAGTAGTAGATTCCAGACACGGGGCAGGTGAAGATCCCGGTGACCGGGTTGTAGCCGTTGTGCCCGTTATACAAGGTCCGGTCAAACTTGACGGGCATGCCAGATGCGGGGAAGGGGGAGGTGAGGATGGCGGTGAAAGCTGGTGCAATGCGGGCAGCGAGCTCTCCTCGGCCATACTGTGGCTTGCCCGGCTTCCCGTTGCCCAGCACAGCCCCCTCCACGCCACCGTCCGGCAGGTGCAGCCCCGCGATGCCCGTCTCGTCCAGCACTCCTGGCGCTCCTGGTGGCCCGGGTGGCCCTGGCGGGCCTGGTGGCCCGTTCAGCCCCGGCGTTCCTGGTACTCCAGGTGGGCCGATGGGTCCGGCCATGCCAGGCTCGCCGGTCTTCCCCTCGCCAGGAATGCCAGGGAGCCCAGGCTCCCCTTTCAGGCCTGGTAACCCCTGAGGCCCCATGGGACCAGCAGGTCCTTGCAATCCCGGGATGCCGGAGGGGCCCCTCAGCCCTGGCTGCCCCGGGATCCCACCATCCCCTTTGTGCACGGGGCCACCCGTTAATCCAGGCACCCCCGGAAGGCCGATGAACCCTGGTTCACCTTTGGGGCCCATTGGGCCGGGAGGTCCCAGTGAGCCGGGCAGGCCCCTTTCTCCCGGCACCCCCGGCTTCCCCGCGAAGCCGTTCGGGCCCTGGTCGCCGCGCATCCCCGGCATTCCCGGGGGCCCGCTCGGCCCCACATCCCCCTTGGAGCCGGGCAGCCCGTGCTTGCCGGGCAACCCCATGGACCCCGGCGGGCCCGG
>WEIT01036942.1:302668-317989 GCA_013389985.1 Dryoscopus gambensis | reverse complement strand
GGGGGGCCCCGCGGGGCCAGGAGGGCCCCCGTTCCCCCGGGGCCCCGGTAACCCCGGCTTCCCCACGCCGTTTTCACCCTTCATCCCTCGCTCTCCGCGGGGACCCGGCTCTCCTTTCGGGCCAGGCTCCCCGCGAAATCCGGGCAGGCCAGGGCCGCCCTGGGGACCCGGCTTCCCATTGACAGAGAGGCCGGCTGGCCCGGGCAGCCCCGGCGGGCCGGGAAGTCCCCTCGGCCCTTGCTCCCCTCGCATGCCAGGCTCGCCCTTGGCTCCAGGCATCCCTTTCATACCCGCCTTTCCGGGGAGTCCTGGGATGCCGGGTTTCCCAATGCCCGAGAAGCCAGGGGGCCCGGCGGGCCCAGGCTGGCCGTGCATTCCTGGCTTCCCCGTGCCCGGTTTTCCTGGGTAGCCGGGGGGCCCGGGGGGTCCGCGCGGGCCAGGCTTGCCTGGCGGTCCTGGCTCCCCTTTGAGGTCCATGGGCAGCAGCGGCGGCATGTCTGTGGAGAGAGGAGACACAGAGTGTCACTAGAGCTGGCGGTGGGCAAGGGGTGTGCAGGTGCAGGATGTCTTTGGGATGTTGGAGCCGAGGTCTCTGTACAGCCTGGGCTGGGCTTCAAGGGGGATCCTTCCACTTAAACATGGCCACAGCAGCTTCCTGGGCCCCCACATCAGCAGGGCTGTCCTGAGGCAAGGCCAAAGCCCAGGGTTCTCATTCCAGCCTCACATCCCTCCATGATGTCAGGTGACACCATGGAAGGTGCCAGCGCTTGCCGTCAGCTCTGGCAGAGCTGTTTTGTGATGAGTTACTGCAGGGTGTTTTTGGAGCTGGATTCAAACCTCCTGCTGCCTCACTTCCCAGCGGCCTCGAAAGCACCGTGGGATTCAGTCACTCTTGCCTGGGCTCAGCTGAGAGGATGGCGACAGAGTGAGCCAAGACAGGATAATCCCTCACCCCATCCTGTGAGTCCAGGGCCTTGGGAGACCTTTAATCCTTTTGGATTAAAAAGAAAACTCTTGGACACGTACTTGAGAGCCTGAGGAGGCAATGGGTGTATGGGTTAGACCATGCCCCCAGTGCTTGCTGGCGCAGTTCCCGTGTCCAGCAAGGCAGAGAAAAACCAAAAAGGAAAAAAGCTCTGGGGATGGAGGAGAAGCCAAGAGCTGGGAGGGAAATGCAGCCTCAGCTCCGTCCAAATGAGTCAGCCCAACTGGGAATAGGCCGCAACCACTTGACATTTCAAGAATTTATTGAGGTCTTTTGCAAACGGATATAAGAAAGAAACTAATGGGCTGAGAGACTCCAAAGGCAACGAGAGGCAGATGACATGCCCACCACAGCTCAGCATGGAAAGCACAGATGTGACCATAAATAACTCCTCAAGACTGGCCCAGGCAGGGTGTCACCCACCACGTGACACCAGGAAAGGGTGAGAAAGAATAAATCTGACAAACTCTTTTTTGGGCCGTTTGAAAAGAAGGAAATACTCGACAGTCACATACACAGGATGATGATGAGAAGTGCGAAACACAGAGGAAAAGGCTGTGACATCTTGGGTGAATTTAAATCAAATCTGGCCAAGGTAGATATTCCAGCTGGGAAGAGATATATGTGGATAAGTTCCTGGGATGGGGATGGATCCTGCCTGGGGTGGGAGCAGGATACAAGGCTGCATGCCACAGTCCCCAAGGTCTGCCAGTCTGGCCCCCTCAGTGAGACAAGCTGGGCTTTGGGAGCACGGACGCCCGTGGTGCTGGGATCCGCCAGCACGGAGATTTCCTCAGCCAACGGGAAAAGCTTACGGGAGATTTGAGACACGTGAAAAGAATAACTGTGGCAGCAGCAGGCACAGCTCCCGGAGCATCAGAGGTGGCTTTGCCCGCCCTAAACACAGCAATTAGCTCTGGCCCTTCCCAGCCTGTGCCGCTGTGTTTTCCTTTGGGTAATGGAAACATTTTTAGAGCTTATCTATAAATCAAAGCCTGGCCCACGTCCTCAGCTGTAGCTTCAGTCACTTGGCTCTCTTGATGAAGGAAATACTTGTCTGTCATGACACTGCCACTGGATTTCTGCAAACTGCCGCTCCTCACCCCAGAAAACGGTGTGGGAAAGAGGGCAAGGGAGCTGTGCAGTGCTGCACTATTTCTGGGGTTTGGATTCTGGAAAAAAATTTCTCCAAAAAACGATTTCAATGTGTTTTCTCCCCCCACTTTTTCTTTTTAAATTTTTTTCTTGCAATGGTTTGAAAAGAATTAGTTTTCTAGGACATTTTGCATGGAATCAGAACAAGGATCTACAGCTGAGCCCACTAAGGAAGGAAAAAGCACACACACACTCTCTCACACAAGGCAGTGGAGAGAAACGCCAGGCGGGAGCTGCCAGCTTGCAGGCGGCCAAAAAAGCAGACGGGAAAACCAAACCGGGGCCGTCAGCGGAGAGAAACTGGGACACTGCAGCCCCACTGGTGTCCGATTTCAAAAGCCCATGTCTTACCACAGACACATGTCTCGGAGCTCTGCGCCTTGCAATACCAGCGTGGGGTTCTGTGTTCCCCTCGAAGCATGAACAGAGCTGCCGTGAATGTTAGCGCGGAGCCAGCGGGGGCAGCGGGAAGGGGACGGGGCAGGAGTGACCCCTGGGAGCTCCCCTCCGGGCACCACGGGGCGTTCCACGTCCTGAGGAACATGGACATAGCCAGGTGGGTGCCGCAGCCCCTCTGGAGCTGTGTCCATCCCGGTAAGGACCCCTTCTGCCTGGGGGAGCGACCCAGCAGCGCAGACCGGCAAACAGAGGAATAATCCAGCAGGATGGGAAGTGGTTCCCAGCTACGAGCAGCCAGCAGCGGGTCTGACCAGCGCGGCCAGATGAGACTGCAGCAAGGAGAGGTTGGCTGCTTTGTGGCGGAGCCCGGCTGAGCTTGTTCCAGAGCTGCTGCCAAGCCCTGTCTCGTGAGAGAGTTTCACAGGCTCGCAGGGATGCTGCGTGGGATCAGTGTTTTAACACCTCTCGTACAGTCTCCCCCAGCAGTGGGTGTCCCAGCACAGCACTCACTCGTGGGTTTACCCGGCTGCAGGGCCATGGACATGGTTTAAATTAAGCCAGAATAAACCCCAATGTGCAAATGTCTGCTTCAATATTCTGAGCATTTCAGCATTTAGCAGCATCTCCTTCCCTGAGCTCCCTCTGTGCTCTGGGGCAGGTATTTTTGGGTCCGGAAAGGTGTCTGGCACCCTGAGGAAACCTGTCACTCACCAGATGGCACCTGGAGGCAGGAGGGAACCCTCCCACCCTCTGGCTGGGGGTCCAGCCCCGCGGCCAGGCTGGGCCAGCCCGGGGGGCCCCGCACAGCTCCCGCCGGGTCGGGGTAACCCGCAGGGGCACGGCACAGCCCTGCGCCGTCTCGGCGAGTCAGCTGAGCTCCCCGAGCAGGGCAGAAGGCCAGCAGGGATTTTCCTTGCCAAATTAGAGGTTAAGCAGAGATGGGAGCTCGGTGGGATCCAGGAGGCACCGGCTTCCCCAGCTGCCTCCGTGCGGCCCCACAGCCGGTGGCTCGGGCTGCAGCTGTCCCTGTGTCCTCCTCTCCTGTCCCCCACCTGTCCTCTCCTTCCCAAGGAAAAGGAGGGGTAATGCCCAGGGGACTTCCGTGCTCTGCCCTGCCTCAGTGTTCTCTCTGTGCCTGGTGTAACCTGGCAGAGCTTGTCCAAACCCCTCCTTGCCCCAGCCTGGCACACTCGCTGCTCTTCCCACCGTGGGCAACATTTCTCAGAGGCAATGCAAGCCGCTCCCATGCATAGGAAGAAGGGGAAAAAAAGAAGGGAAAACAGCAGGGAGAGATTTGAATCCAGTCCCACCAGCAGCTGAAGTGTTCCTGTGCTACGCTGGAAGGTTTTGGCTCTGGCTGGGATTCAGGGAGCAGCTTTACAACAGCTGGGAAGGGGGCAGGGAGGGGGGCTCGAAGCACACTTTGGCTCCAGGTTTTGCTGTGTGTTTTCTGACACATGTGCTGAACTCCTGATAAGCCATTCAGCCCTCCAGTAAATCAGCCACCGGTGGCCCAGCCTTCTCCAGTTTCTCCTCCCAGAGCCAAGACTTCAGCTCCTGGGAGGGTTTGGGTCCGTGACAACCCGCGGGGAGGCTCCAGTGGCTCTTCCCAAGGACCAAGCACTGACCTGGCGGGTCTGGATACCCGAGCCCAGCAATGCCCCATCCCGTGGTGGTGCCAGTACTGGGGTGGGTGCAGGCAGGGCAGCTGGGGGCAGGGGTTCACAGAAAGCTGGGGGTGTGAGCCGTGGCTGAGGAGCAATGACCCTCGTGCCTCGGCCCCTCCGGGTGCACTCAGTGGGGAGCAATTTAACACGTGTGGAGTTTCTGGCCGCTGCTCTCCGAGGGAGGAAATGTCTCTCTCCTGCTCTTCCCTCGCCAGGCTGGGTCTCAGCTCCGGCCTTGGCACTCTTTCCATTCCCAGCTGGTGCAAAATGCAGACAGGGAAACGGAATAGGTGGAGGAGTGGAAAAAGCCTTGCCAGGACAGCTCAGGTTTAATAGCAGGGAGAGGCAGAGACGGTGAGTGCCGGGGCTTGTGCACCTCACAGCTGCTGGGGATGGGCAGGAGGGTGGGAGCCAGAGGTTGGAGGGCCCCCTGTGTCCCCTGGCTCCCAGCCCAAGGGGCCCAGGGATGAGCTCCCAGCCCCAGCAAAGGGCTTCACTTCCCTGCTGAGCCTCTACCCTGAGCCTCCATCCTGTCCTTTTGCGCTGGGTTAAGAGACCCAAACGATCCCTCCATGCTTGGCCAAAGAGTTTTGGACAGCAGCATCCTCAGCTGTGCCAGGTGGCTCCCGGGAGCTCTGACCCTGAGGGTAGAGAGTGACAAGTGCCCAATGGCTGTGAGGTGCCGTGTCCCCTTCCCACTGACCCGTGTCCTCCCACAGCCCCGCAAAGTGCATCCCTTACCCAGGTACTGCCCTTTGCCTTCACGGAACGGGGGTCCCAGGGGTCCCTTCACCATGGGCTGCATGTACTTGACTTGAGCATAGCCCCCCACGCCGCCTCCCGTGGCTGAGCGAGGGCCCATCACCATCACCATCGTCACCATCATCACCAGCAGTGCCACGACGTCCGGCAGCATCCTGTTCCCACAGCTCCTGCAGACAAAGCAACAGTGAGATTGGGTACACACCCCCCACCTCACGAGGACCAGCTGGGAGCCTGAGAATGATCCCTGTGAGAGTGGGACTCCCTCGAATTTGTCTTTGTGTGGATCAGAGATATCCTGAACGTTGCTCTTCCCAACACAGCACAGCTGGGAGACGCACGGTAAATATACATTTTATAGAATAGAATCCCAGAATCACTGAGGTTGGAAAAGACCTCCAAGAGCATTGAGACCAACCTGTGACTGATCCCCACCTTGTCAACCAGCCCAGAGCACTGAGTACCACATCCAGTTGTTCCTTGGACACCTCCAGGGATTGGGACTCCACCACTTCCCTGGGCAGCCCCTTCCAGCGCCCCTTCCAGCCCTTTCCACAGAGAAATTCTTTCTGATGTCCAACCTGAACCTCCCCTGGCACAGCTTGAGGCTCTTCCCTCATCTTGCCCTGTAACCAGCCACGGGGGTGCCCAGTGGAGTCTTGCAGAAGCTGCCCTGAGTGTCTGTGGTAACTCTCACATCCCTTATATATTTTTAACAAACATAAGAGGGGAAAAAAAGGCAGATGAGACCTGCAGCCCACTGAGCCCAGCAGTGCTGTCACATCCCTCAAGTGAGCAGGGGCTGTTCTCACAAGAGCCGTGGCTCCTGTGGCCATGGCTCCTGTGGGAGGCTCAGGCTGCCACTGCCAAGCCCTGCCTTCCCTGGGGGCAGCTGGTGGGTGCTGAGCCTCCCAAGTGGGTGCTGAGCTTCCCAAGTGGGTGCTGAGCCAAACCGACGATGTGGGAGCCACAGACTCACTGCATTTGTGGCTCAACTGCGGCGCTTCGCGGGCAGTGCCGGGAACTCGCACAGAGGACGAGGGACAGGACTTGGGAGCAGCAGCCTCAGCCTTAAGTGCCTGTTTATTTAAAATAAGCCCCCTTTATAAATACTCTCTTCCTCCAGCAGCTCTCCCTGTCGGCTCCATGTGCGGAGCTGCAAACAGATTGATTCGCAAAGAACATTTATTTTCGGAAGCTTAAACAACACGTGATGCCAAAGAGCTTTTTGCTGCTTTTCCTCCTTCTCACAATAATTGACCTGTGGTGGTTATTAATGAGAATTAAACTCATGGCCTGTCCTGCCGGCGAGCAGGGGCAGGGCTGCTGTGTGCCGGGATTTCATCGGAATTTCCTGAATCGCATTTGCTGAAGCAGCAGTGAAAAAAAAAAAGCTGCAGGCTAGAGAAAAAACAGCCCAAATTAAAACAAAATTAAAGCAAATTAAGTCAAGGGAACAGGGAGCCCTGGCATGGGATTGTTCCTGATGCCACAAGGGCTTGGCAGGTTTTTGGAGTCTCTAGGGATGAGGCAGCCTTGACAGCTGCTCTTGTGCCTGGAAAATGGTCTTGGAGTCAGCTGAAGGCTGGAGGGGACAGGCATGGCCCTGCCATTAGCAGGATGATGGACCTCACGACGGACCCTGTGAGGATGCAGGTGGCTGTGGCAGATGCTGGAGGAACAGCTCTGCTCTGCCAATCCCACTGGAGCCACGGGCCCGGAGCAGTGCCGTTCCCACTGAGACACCCAGAGCCATGGCCGTGGCTCGGGTGGCACTGCTGGGGACACGGGTGACAGCCACCCCGGCCTCCTTGGCAGCACGGCCGGGGCCTTGCCGGCATTATTGTTTTTCTGTCTTCAGGGTCGAGGAGAGGAACGCTTCTTTTTATGAAGCATTATTTTAGAAGGATTTGTTTAAGGGGAAAAGAATCCCATTTTAAGGGATTGCAGCTGTAAAAATACAGTTTCTGTTAAATAAAAGAGGAGAACAAACCCCTGAATCAGCTATTTACTTGTTTTCCTTACCTGGTATGACCCCTGTGCCTCCATCTCTACCTCCCTCCCTTCCTAGCTCTCTCCTCTCCCACCTGGGCTGGATTCTCCCCTGCTCCTCCCATCCACTGGGCTGTTTTCTCGGGATGCTGCCATGCGAGCAGCACCCTGGGGTGGTTCAGCCCCTCGCTGCTGGGTGCTGCATCCCCCTGTCCTTGTGTGACGCTTCAGTCCTTGGAGAGATGTGAGGTGCAGGGAAAACAGAGCCAGAGGGAAGGGAGAGGGAGGACAGGGGAATCTGACCACGGTTTTGCTGTGTGTTGGATGTGAAACTGAGTTCTCTGCTTTGTGTCCTCTGTCACCCAGAGGCTCCAGCCACAGGCTTAATTCCTGCACACTCCCCCTTGATCCAGCCTGGTCATTCCAACTGCTCCACTCTCTGCAGAGCAACAGGGGGGAGCCTGGCCTGAGCCCCCCAGGTACATGTCCCCCAACAAGAGGGGTCTCTGGTGCTGTGCTGTCCCCCCCGACAGTGCCTGGCATGGGGCAGGAGGCCTCCTGCTACCCGCGCTCTCCAGGCAGTGATTTAATAACAATAAAATGGAAACATCTGGAGTCTCATATGATGGATAAAGTGTGCACAACGTGCTTGTGGAGAGGCTCTTTCATGCTTGAAATCTCCTGTGTTATGAACTGATAATTAATCACATGGAGCAGCCACACTGTGTTCCCATCTTGCCTGGCAGGTCGTGAACAGTGGCCAGTCCATCATGTGTATGGGGTGGCTACAGACAGCTGGGGTCACCTGCTCATCCTCCTGGGGGTTCCCTGCCGGTCTTCCTGGGGTCTGGGGTCAAGAACCCACTCTGTAATGGCCAACGGAAATCCCATGAGAGCAATTTTTTTCCCTCCTGGAGCAGGGGACATGCTTTAGGAGTCCTGATTGCAGCCCCTCCTGGCTCATCCCACTCTGCCTGTCCTTCAGAGGCAGCTCCAGCCCCCCGGCACACTCCAGTACAGCCAAAACCATCCCTTGCTCCAAAGCCAAGCCCAGCGGGAGCTGCTGAGCCAGAAGGGTTCATACAGGGGCAGCGCTTGAGGGGTTCATGCTGTTCCCTGGGGATGCTGGAGCAGGATGGGGCCCGGCAGCACTGCACTGCTTGGCTCTGGGGGGAGCAGGGCCCCGACCCAGCACCAAGACCTCTGGCACGGCTTCAGAGCCGCCGCCGCCACGCTGACGGTGCGAGTGTCGGCTCCCCTGGCAGGCAGCGAGCAGACGTGTTAAAAACCCCTGGCACGCCATGAAAGCACTGGGAACAGGGGAAAAATCTCACACTTAGAGCATGAGAAAGGAGACAAGAAATGTCACCTTGTTCTCGCAGGAAAACAACCATCCTGTGCCGCCTCCGTCGCTCCAGAACTGCCCGTGGCTTGTGCTGGGCAGCTTGGTAACCTCCCAGCATATTCCTGGTGTGCTCCTGGTCATTCCCAGTCCACTGCTGCCTCCCACACTGTCCCAGTCTCCCTGCAGAGCCCGTGTCAGCACTCCCATGCCTGTGGACTGGGCAACGTTCCTGTGAACACCATGGCCCTGCTTCCCCATGGACACGGCCAGGGCTGTTGGCTGAGCTGCAGCTGATTTATGGCCCTGTTACTTAAATATTAATGAAGGGCTTGGCCAGCCCCGCGCCTGCTCCCTTCGAGGCTAATTATTTTTTAAGTCAATATATGTGATCCACGGGGGATCTGCCATTGTGACTGAAGGTCGGCACAACAGGGAACTTGTTTAAACCTGGCAGTCAAAGCGTGGTCAGTTTGGGGCATGACACGTGCTTGCTGGCCCTCACCCCAGCTCCGGCCCCACATCCATCCCAGCTCCATGCCAGCCCTATGGAGGGGCTCAGGGATGAGGCAGGATGAGGAATTTGATCCAGTTCAACTGCACGCCCAGGCTCACTGGTGAGGCCTCATCCCATCCCGGTCCCTGTCCCCATGCCCACTGCTGTCCCCACCCCCTTCCACATGCCCATGCCTGTACCCATCCCAGTCCCCGTTCTGTGCTCTGGGACCACAAGGCACAGCCACCACCTCTGGAAGCCGTGGCAGAAGCTGGCCCCGGGCTGGGGGGAGCAGTGGGAAGCACCTCGCACTCGCCGGGGGCGGGGGGACGCAGGGAAGGGGAAGCACCGGGAGCAGCCGGCGCGTGTGGGTGGGCTGGAGCAGGCGGGCTTGGCCGCCGCCGTGTCCCATCCAGCCGCTCCATCCTCCGGTCATTTACAATAAAAAATAAAGCAGGGCGGATTTCCAAGCCCAACACGGGACTGGCCCCGGTCCAGCGGGAGGTCGATGATTTGCTTTGCGCTACACATGCTTTAGAAATAATAATAAACGGAGTAAAAATCGAGAAGTGAGCTATGAAGAGGGAGAGCAGCACGTTGTTTCCGCAGGCCGGGCTGCGAAAGCCAAAGGCATCGGGGAGCAGCTCGGCTGAGCAGCGCCGGAGAGCGGGGGAGACTTGGCACCAGCCTGTCCTTAACTGCATGACACCTGATCTGATCCAAGGCTGCTGTACGCGCGGCCGGAGCCGGAGCCGGAGCCGGAGCCGGAGCCGGAGCCGGAGCCGGAGCCGGAGCCTCACCCGCCAGCAGCCCAGGGAACAAGAAAACATTTTCCTTGACGAAGAAAAAACACCCCACCCCATCTGCAGGGACCTGCTGCCCCCGCACAGCGCCCGTGCCTGGCCCTGGACGGAACGGGATAGNGTCCTTTCCATGTCCCTCCCCAGGGGAGGGGAGGGAATGGGAGGGGAGGGGATGGGATTGGCATGGCATGGCGTGGCATGGCATGGCATGGCATGGAATGGCACGGCACAGCATGGCACGGCACGGCACGGCATGGCACAGCCTGGTATGGCACGGCACGGCGTGCCCGTGGTGCAAGCTGCCCATGGCTCACGCTGCCTGGAGCTGGGGACCCGGGGGTCCGGCAGCGGTGCCACCACTTGATCCCGCGGCCGCCGGGTCAGGGCTCAGCTCAGGCGGATTAGTGAGCCCGGGCGTGGGCGCCGGGAGCGCAGCCGCAGGTCACGGCTCAGGGCTTAATCCCTCACCTCCAGCTGTCAAAACTCCTCGGGAGCGCGGCAGAGCCCCGGCGATCGCTGCCGAGGGTGGGCGTGGGGCTGAGGCCGTCCCTGCGGAAGGGTGGGCATCGCTGCACTGCGAGACCCAGACGGACACCCCCGGGGCAGTACTGGCCGGGGCCCGGGTCTGGGTGGGAAACCCTGGCTCGGAGCTGCAGGAACACCAGGCTCCAGCCTGGGGGCAAGGCTCAGCCTGGCTCACGGCATCCCTGGTGTGCAGCAGTTGCCTCACTGAAATATAGCTGGGAAGTCTCCCATGGAGGTGAGTGAGACGCAAGGGACATGTCCCCCCTTGCCCTGGCCCCAGCAGAGGGTTTCTGCACCCCAAATCCCCGGTCCCACCCCGCTGCCAGCCTCCGGTCCACCGAAATACCAGAGCTGCAGCATTAATAGCAGGGTTCCCTGCCAGGTGCATAGTTTGACCAGTCGAATCACACATGCCAAACCACAGGTATTTTATGAGACGTTTCCTGTTATGAAGACATTTTTGTGGGGATTCATTTTTTTCTTCCCTTCTTCTTCCCCTCTCCTCCTCCTTGTCCTCTTCCCAGTGGGATGGTGGCCTGCCCGAGGGGCAGCTGTGATGCTGTCCCTGAGGGCTGGACGGAGCCAAGTGCCAGAGCTAGGCTGCAGTAGGGATGAGGGTACTGGAAGGTCTCGTCCCCTCGGCTGGAGCCCCTTTCCGGGGGACTGCACAGGGGCTGTGCAGGGTCCAAACTGCTGTGTGAACCCAGGCTCATGCCATGACCAAGCACAGGCACTTGTGCCTGGATCCTGGTGCGGGATGTGGAGCATTTGCCCAGACACCACAGGGAGGGACAGGGGCTGTGAGCCCCAGTGAGCTGCCGGAGCATTGAGCATCGCTCTCCCAGGACCCTCTGCTGGCTGGGCCAGCCCTGCTCCGGGGACACATAAGTCCTGGTGGAGCAGTGGGAAGCAGCTGGAGTTTCCCAGCAGGTCAGACCCCCTTTGCTCTCACAGCTCCTGTGCAGAAATAACGTTTTCTAAGGCAACGGGTGTTTTGCAAAGAAATCTGCTAAGCCTGGAGGGACCTGCAGAGAGCGATTCCCGTCTCAGGGAATTTGCGGGCAAGTGGCCATCAACCACAGACATTTAAACTTCCAGCCTCGTGCTGGGGTCACCAGCTTCACTGTAATGAGCCTTCTGGGGCAGGGTGCTCAGGGCAGCTCCTTTTGGGTGGCTGGGACATTTGAGGCAGCAACACTGTGGCTGTTCCAGCCCTGTCCACCCGTCCCACGGGAAGGGCACCCCTGCTAAGGGGGATGCAGTGGGAACCCATAACGGCATTTGGGGAGCCCACGGTGTCCCCAGATTCAACAAGGAGCCTCAACAGAAGCACTTGTTCTCCCAAGGGAAAGACCTGCTGGCCTCATAACATGGCAAATACAAGCTCCAGGGCAGCGGGACAACACGGAGCCAGCAGCCCCCGAGCTGGCTCCCAGCGCCCCAGGACAGCTGGTGCTACTGGTCAGCAGCTCAGCCCCTGGCACAGCAACCCCACCACGGTGTCCCTCACGCTGTGGTTTTCCCAGCTGAGCTCTCTGCTCCTCCCTCAGCACCTGCCCAGGAACGACAGCAAATGTGTGAATTGCTGTGAGAGCATCCCCTCCTGTGTGCAACACCAGGAACATTCCTCATTCCTGCCCCAGCTACCCGGACGGGAACCTGCCTCGCAGTGTTTATCCTAACAGTAATTTTATTTTAACGTCAGAGTTTGAAATCCTGTCTCCTTGGTTTTGTTGGGTCCTTTGATCTCCATTCCCTCTCCTCTTCCAGCTTTTTAGCAACCCCCCAGGTGAGCCTGGCTGGTGCCAGCACTGCTGCCTGTGCCTGCCCGCCCAGGCAGCCCTCGCTCCCGCACATCCTCCCCGTGTCCACCATCCACAAAACCCATCTGACAGAACACCCGGTGAGACCCGCTTCACCCTCGGAGGTGCATCGCCTTGGGGGAGACTCCAGAGCTCGGCTCCTGACCCCTAACAGGGCACGACCCTGCTTGGGACACCCCCAGCTACACCTCCTCCTCTCCCCCAACCACTGCAAACCCTCCNCCCGGGTGTGGCCGCTCCCCGGCTGCCGCCGCTCCCTGTCCCGCCGGGTCGGTCACAGCCCTTGGGGACCTCGCTGGCCACGTACACGGTGCGGCCGCAGGTGATGGGACTCGCCCGGGGCGGTGCTGGGGTGCCCCGGCCTGGGGGTCAGCCTGGGCAGGTGCCGTGGGGCCGGGGGGGGGTCAGTGCCCCCCTGCCGCCTTGTCGCCGAGCCGGCCCTGCGCCGCTCCTAGGGTTAACGGGGGAAAAAATATTGTTTATGCTTCTCTAATATCGGCCTTCTGTTTTGCATTTGCCGTTTCTTCAAAGATAGGGAGCCGCCTCTGCCAAGATTCCAGAGGAGATATCCTCAGCAATGCCGACCGCGCTCCCCACCGCACTCAAAGAAAACAAATGTCAGGCCAAGGATTGATATGAAATAGTTTAAAAATGAGAAAAAGCTGCCTTACAGCTAGGTTTACATTAAAATAAATTTCAGGAGCGGGAGCCTCGGCTGCGTCCCTCCCTGGCGGGCGGCGCTGGGGGGATGGGGTTACCTGCCGGGGCGGTGCCTCGGTCCTGCCCTCGCCTCGGTGACCCACGGCCCCGCGCCGGCATCGGCTTCCCCATTCCCTCATCATCCTCACCCCTATCGCCATGCCTTTCCCTTTCCCATCCCCACCCCCTTCCCCAACCCCTGCTGCCCCCGGGGCCATGCACCATAAAAGAGCACTCCTGGCACGGCAGCCGTGCGCAGCTGCTTCCCCATTTCCACACCCAAGGAAGGGGATGGAGCGCACGTTTCAGGCAGTATTTATGTTATTTAATTCATTTTCATTTCTCTGAGCTGATGTGAGACCCCAGCCAGCCCGAGGTGTTCAGTGGAACCTCTGGCAAGACACTCCCGTGCCCCACGCTCCCGTCCGGCACAGCCTCGTGCTCCTGGCTGGATTTCAGATTTCCCTTGTGCCTTGTAATGCACATTTTGGGGGGCAGCCTCTCTGCCAGGCTGCACTCCTGGAGCTCCACAGCACTGTGGGGCTCCATGCCCTCACCCCAATGGACAACCTCCACGTGCCTTTCCATTGGGACACTTGCAGGTTGTATAAAATCAAGCTGATTTTTTCCCAGAATTTTGTTTGGAAAAGATTTGCCTGATGCTGTCACAAGATGTTTCACCATCGCTGAATCAGCTGCTTTGATTTTTCAATTTGAAATTTCTATTTTTATTTTTTTTTTTTTTTAGTTTCCACATTCCCTTTGTCTTGGAGCCAACAGCCTCCCAGGGAATTCCAGCAGCCCCGCTTTCCTGGGGATTATGCCAAAGCCCCATGCCCCAGGACCCCGTGCAGAGGCAGCAGAGTCCCAGGAGACAACTCCACTCCCGGGTGCCATGTCCTGGGGAACACAAGGTGCCACTCAGCGTCCCCACGTGCGCCGCCTCTGTCGTTAACCATCTTTCAATGTCACTTAATGCCAGCGTGCCATGACCCACAGCCACACTCATTTCCAGGCTCCAAATTTCCAGCGCAATCGATCACCCCACTGAATTTGCTTCAAAGGGTTCCAGACCCCTCCCCTTGCCTGGACCCCCGCACCCACAAATGTGCTCATCTCCCACTGCTCTTCTCCTCCCAGCGTGACACCATCAGGCAGATCCACCCTGCCCAGGGCACACAGCATCTGCAGAGCAACCAGACCTGGACAGGGCAGCCCAGAGGGAAATGGTATGGATTTCATGTGTCCCGGATCATCCCAGAGGAAAAACCACTTCTGGACCCAGGCTGGGGAAAGGAGCAGCTGGGAGAGTGCCAGGAACCGGCTCAGAAAGACCCAGAGGAGCCAGTGACCTTCACAGCTCCAGAGCATCTGCCTTGGGCGTCACTGTTACCATTGACCCTTTGCCAAGCAAAACTGGGGACTTGGAGCTCCAGCGTCTGTGGAAAGCAGTGCAGAATATATGGAATATTTTCTTAGCAGGACTCATTTGTTTCTGTTAGAGACACTGGCCCTGGATGGACACGCAGCCAGTGGCACTCAGGGCTGTCTCCGTGTCCCTGTGGTGTTCCAGGGGACTGAGAATGGGATGGAGTCCGGTCCCCCACGGTCAGTCCCTGGTTTTGCACCCCTGTGCTCCCATCTGCTACATTCAAATGCTCCCATTAGGAAGCACCGGGGCGCAAAACTGGACACTGAACCCAGGGAGACGCTTATTACAAAACCTTTTGTTCAGGCTTTAAGCTGGAAAAACACTCAGCTCACTCCAAGTTCTCCTCCAGGCTGTGTCATGTGGGAACCTCCCTTGGTCTCCACTCGGGACCCACTGCCCAGAGGGTCTTCTCCTGCCAGTGGCACGGTGCTGAGCCTGGCCAGGACCCCCTGCCTTGGCAAGGGGGCACCCCCTTGTTTGGGCCCAGGTGCCAGGAGGCTGCTGTGGTGCTCAGGAGGGGGCTGGCACAGTTACTGCACCCAAGGGACTCCAACTGTTATGCCAATCATTTCCTCATGTTAGTAGCAGACCCAGATCCTGGGAACAGACCCGGGCGTGGGAATAGATCCAAACCCGGGGATCAGACCTGATTCAGGGATCAGACCTAACCTAGGGCATGTTGTTGCCTTCTAGGAAGTGGCGGGCATGTGGCAGCCACAGTTTGGGCAGGCGCTGGACATCTGCTGCCGGTGCCACACTGCCACACTGGCCTGGCATTTCTGAGCAATGAAACATGGGGAGAAAATAAAATCGACGTACTCAGCCCATTTTTCTAGAGGACAATTATTTAAAAAACCCAAAAAACAGTAGAGAAAAGAAGCTGGAGGAACTCTTCAGCCTTCAGCCTGGAGTTGGGGTGGGGAGAGGGTAGGGAAAATCTCTGGAGGCAGGGATGGCAGGAGGCAGCGCCCAGGGAGGGTGAGGTGACGGCCCCCTCGGTGCCCCGAGTGGCTGCAGAACCCACCTGGGACCGGCAGCACCAGCCTCACCACTGCTACAGCAATAACCGGGATGAGCAGAGCTGGCCGCGACTGCAGGGGTGTCTCGGAGAGACGCGGGGCTCCAGAGGACCCCACGCCACCCCAGCTGCCCGGGCAGGGCTCAGCCAGCGCCCGGCACGCGGCCCACTCGTTGTCCGCCAGCTCGGCCTCGCCCGGCCGCGCTGCGAGGCAGTGAAGGGC
>WEIT01036942.1:270659-289516 GCA_013389985.1 Dryoscopus gambensis | reverse complement strand
CCCGGGGGTGCAGGGCCCCGGTGTGCCCCGGGAGGCAGATTAGGGTTGCTCAGGCAACGGGCACGGAGAAAGCCCGTCGGGATGGAGGCCGCTGGGTGCACAAGGGTGTTTGTTTTCTGTATTAAGCGCCTGAGAGAGGGGGGCATCAGACGGCTAATCCCCCCTCAATGCCTTCCCCCGGCGAGCAGCCGCCGTGGGGCCGGACCCTGCTCCCAGGAATGCTGATGTGCTGTGCCCTGCGCTGGCGGACGGGGCTGGGGTCCCCTCCGTGCCCTGAGCAGGCAGGGCTGGGGGTCCACCCCCAGCTGGTCCCTTACCACAGTCCCCACCGCAGGTCACGGTGAGCAGCTTAGAGCAGCCCCAAGGCGGCTCCAGGACGGGGCTGAGCCCGGCTGAACTGCGGCACATGGTGACCTGCTGCTCGGGGGCCGCAGTGCCAGCGGGATGGCTGCTGGCAGCAACTGCTCTGCCACCGCCTCAGCACCACGACCACAGTGTCCCGGCAGTATCAGCTCTCCTGCCCATGCCCTTGTCCCACCTGCTGCACCCGGGCACAGGGCAGAGCCTGGAGGGGCCTCCACTGGCACGGCAGCTCCTGCAGAAGTGAACCAGCCTTGTTTAACCAGAGCTCTCACTGGCAAAGCATTTCCTCTGCTCACGGACTTGTTTGCCAGCACAGACATTCCTCTGTCCCACAGAGCAAACCATCGGCTGCCGCCTCTCTCCGTGCCGGCCTCTGCCACCTGTCATTGCTCCTGTGCTGGCTCATTCCTCCGCAGGCCTGTCCCTTCACTGGGATGGAGCCTGGGGTGCAGCCACGGCACCCTGGCCGTGCCACCTTGGCTGTGCTGTGCCACTCTGGCTGCTCCTGGCCATGCGCAGGCTTCTTCCTGCTGCCCAGCAATGGTCGTTTTTGCTCTGGGGTCTTCTAAACCCTCATTGGGTTCTTTCTTTTCTTTTTTATCTTGTGGAGTTACAGCTTCTGCTGACTGCAGCCCCCTGATCCTCTGGTTTGGGTGCTGGTGCACCTGCTCACTGGCAAAGAACAGGGAACTGAAAAATATGTCGGACTTGAATAAACATTTCCAAGCAACACCCAACCCATCAATGTGTTATCTTATAAGAAAGGCAAAACCCAGCTCCGTACCAGCTGTTGAGAAAATTACTATGAAATTAACTCTATTCCAGCCCAAAACGTATCCAGGTGAGAGCTCACAACTAGCAGCCCAAGGCAGCAGCAATCCCAGCTCCTTGTGCTGAGCAAGGAAAGTGAACAACATCCCAACTCACCCAGTGCCATAGCTCTGAGCAACTCATCCTATTTAAAATTTATTTATTTGAGCCAAACAACTGATACCTCTCAGCACTGTGCTGAGCCAGTGCTGATGGCTCTCCAGTGGGAGAGGGAAGCCAGGCTTAGAGTGGGATTTAGAGGCTCCGCTGCCTGTATCTCCTGGCAGCTCTGCACCCACTGCTGTGCCAGCGCTCCACGGTGTCCCAGCATTGCTCTGGCCCTGCCAGGGCCACACGTGAACCTGTGAGAGCCCTGGTGCCACAGCAGCCCCAGGCACTGCTGCACCTCAGGGTCCCAGGCTCACTGCCCCCCAGAACCCCCATCCCAGCCATCCTGCTGCTCCGCACAGGAGGAACAGGAGAGAGGGAGGAGACATAATTCAATCTAGGGCTGAAAAATGCCTTAACTTAATTTTGGTGGGTCACGGACATAATCAAATCAGCCCCGTGCATTGGAATATCGTTTCCATGTTTCCACAAAGATGGATAATTGTGCTCGGAAAACCAGCCCTTGGTCCTCAGCAGGAAAATGTGCTGTAGGGGTGGGAGGGGGCCAGGGGCTGGGCTGGCAATGCCGAGCAGAGCTGCGGTGTACTGCTGTGCCCGCTCAGGGTACTGGCATGGGGTGGCAAGGGCAGACAAGGGTCTGGGGGCATCGCCCCGGCTGTGCCAGCAGTGACGTGCAGGTGAGAGGTGGCCTGGGCAGGAGGACACCGGGCAGGGAGAGGTGGTGTCGGCACAGTGCGGGGCGAGCCACGGCTCCGTGTGGAGCGTGGTGCCAGATCCCAGCCTTCGGGAACATTCAGTGATGGATTAAATGCAATCTGACTACCACTGTGGGAGGTTGGAGAGAATTACTTCATACAAATGCACTTCGGAAAGTATTTAGAGTCAAATTTTCAAAAGCCCCTGAACGATTCAAGAGCCAAAATCCCATTTTCCAAAGTCACTTAAATGAGCAAAAAAAGTTCAGCTAAGAAAACACGCGAGCAGCCGGGGCCTGGGGGGACGGGCTGCGGTGGCCGCGGGTGCAGCACCACGTCACAATCAGCAACTGCAGCCCTTGCCCAGGGAGACATGAGGATGCATCGACCTCAAAAAGCATCCCTGGGTTTCTTCCTGGGGAATCAGCCCAGGATGGGTCCGTGGGTCAGACTGAAGGGCATGGTCTCACTGGGGTCAGGGACAGCACCTGGCTCAACAGCTGTGGGGCCACCACTGCCACCGCCAGCCCCGATCGAGGACCCTGCTGGGGCAGGAGGGGTCCCCGGCTGTAACGGGAGAAGGCAGGGCTGCAGCTGGGAACCGCAGGGCTCCTTCCCTTACCCCACAACCGCTGCAGCCTCCTAAAAGCATCTCCAGTTCCCCGCTCAGCATCCTAATGAACCGCAAGGGCAGCTGGGACCCTTTGAGGCAGCAACCATGGAGACTCGACCCCCCCAAAGAGCAAATCCCAAAGCAATTAGCTTTGCAAGGCTCGGCCGGGCTGGTGGAGGTTCCACATTCCTCGGTGGCTGTAAAGCTCTTTACTGGGATTGTTTTCCTGCGTGAGCCCTGCCCGGGGTACACATGGTGGCTCCGGCTCCCAGCACCTTCGGTGCATGTCATAAAAAAACACTCTCACGTTGCCTTTGCTCGGGCTGAACTGGAGCGAGCTTATACACTTCCCCCAACAGAAAGCAAAAAGGATCTGAGACAGAATTCTTGCTCCAGGATCCTTTACAATTCCTGGAGGACATTTTTGGAAAGGGAAGGGTTGTATTTACTTTGGCAGCTGACTCTGCTCCTATATACATACGCATGGAAAAACTGCACTCACCTACTGTTTCCAGGGCTCCCTTGTCTGCAGAGCACCAGCCCAGGTGGTAGCTGGCGGCCCCTGGACCTCTGTTTGGAAATGGCACGTGGAATTGGAAGCTGAAGTTTAAATCTCTCCCCAGGGCAGCCCTGGAAGCTGCTGGCCGTTCCCAGGAGCTCTGGAGGGGATGCGGCAGCCCCGGAGCTCATCGCGGCTCAGCACAACCAGAGGCAGGACCGTCCCTGTGATGCCCCCGTGTGCCCCCACCGCCCCCCTCTCCGGGCACCTCTCCCCACCTGCGCCTCCAGCCTTCCCGTGGCTGCTGTGATTAATTCACTGACAGTGGGGTTGGAATAAATCCACTCGTTGGCACGTTGTAAATTCATCACGTGCTGGGGACGCACATTCCAGCCCACCATAAACACCCCTGGCTATGAGCTAGTAAATCTGCCTTCAGAGCTGGTGGATGAATGGAGTCCCTGGGTCCTGGGGGCTGCTCCAACCCGGAGCCGGGGTGACCCCGCATCACCCAGCTGTCTCTGAAGGGAGGTGGCTTAAGAAAGGGGCTGTCAGGAACAGGCTCGCCCAGCTGCTGTCACCCTCCCAGTTTTTATCCTCCCTCTCTGTGCCATTCCTGCACTGGTGACTGGGGTGGGTGTTCCCGTGAGTACTGGAGACCCATCCCATGGGATGAGGGCAGGGTCCTGCAGCTTGTCTGGGAGCTGCCCGGAGCACACGGAGGAAGTTTGCTGCCCCGGTGCTCTGCTGAGCTGCTGAAACGTTTAGGCAGTAAACTAGTTGTAAAACAGAAAAAACCCCAAAACATTTTATTATCCACCAAACAGCTGCTGCTTCCTTTTATGGGGGTCATTCCCTGAGCAGGTCAGGCTGGCAGAGCAGAGACATCGGCCCAGGTCTTGGCGGGCTCCAGGCTCCTGGCACCCCCAGCTCAGCTCCTCCAGCCCCCATCCATCCCCCAGCAGGAGGTTGGCACTGGGGCCACAGCGGGCACGGACAGGGAAGGGCACGTGTGGCTGTAGGGTTTTATCAGCTGCCCTGTTGTTGGGGCTGTCAGCAGGTCGCCCTGGGGAGGGGGCGTGGGGGGCCCTGTTAGGTGGGTGCTGCATCCTGCGGCACCCCGTGATCCATCTGCAGGGCCAGACAGGGCGTGAGCAGCTCCAGAGGGGAGGGCAGGGACCAGGCAGCAGGGCTGGTTCCCACCGCCTTCCCCGGGAGAGGAAGCTGGGGCACAGTTCAGCATCCCTTTCCCAGAGGAAGCCGAGTGCCTGGGATGTGGCATTGCCACAGGATGCAGATGCCATCCTGGGGGGCTGGGGCTGCTGCAGCCCCAGCAGTGCACGGAGCCTGCTCGCCCCGGAGAGCTGAATGCAGGGCTGAGGGTCCCTGGGCAGCACCAGGGGGGGTGTCCCCGTGGTGGGATGAGCATCAACAGGGACAGACAATCATGGGGACATGCCAGCTGTTGCCCTGCTGCTCCCTTTTCTCCTTCTCCATCCCTTGTGCCCCCTTTGCCTGCGCCGGTGGGAGCTGTGTGCTCCACATGGGCCCATTTTGGGGACCCTGACTCACGGCTTGTGCCAGCACTGGGGAGGGGGCCTGGGGGTCTATGCTTGCCCCGGCGCAGCACCATGGCCCAAGAGCTCCCAGCAGCTCCAGCCTCTATGAAATAATTTGTTATTTTAGTTGTAAAACAGTAAGTGGCCCCTTTCCAGGCGGAGAAGGGAAAAGCCAAACGGCCCCACTCCCACTAATGACTGAACCAGTCAGTCAGCACGGGCAGGACTGGCATGGGAGCAGGAGCCGCCTCCCCTGTGCCCCCTCCAACACCCCTGTGCCCCCTTCCACTACCCCTGTGCCCTCTCTTCCATCCGTGTGCCCTTTTCATTGCCCTGCCATAAGGGCTGAGCTAATGATTAATTCCTGGGGCTGTCACCTCTCAGAGGAGCTGTTGTTCAGGGCCACACTGCCACAGTGCTGCAGTGCCGCAGGCTGCAGGGACACAGCCCGCCTCACCATGATCTTCATCATGGGCTGCAGGAGATCCTCTGTTTCAGCTCCAGTGAGTCCAGTACAGCACCAGTGCCCCAGCCATTCCACAGCCGTGGCTGTTACCAGGACATTCCCAGGCACAGCAGTGAGGTGACAGCAGCACAGCATAAGCCAACCAAACCCCTCACAATCTCAAACCCTTTATGCCCCGTGTTGGGTGCTGGGACAAGTTTCCCCATCTGAGCTTCAAAGTGGATGGGAAATCCCAGGGAGGGAGGCGGGGATGGATGGGACCGTGTCGTTTCCTAGGGCAGGTGTGGGTGTCTGTTACTTCTTGGCATCTCCCCTGGCCCCAGTGATGGGGACACCCGGATTTCCCCCTCCAGTCACTGTGAGCAGGAGCCCCGGGGTGCAGCAGGGTCTCAGCAGGGCCCTGCTCGGGGATTTGACCCCTCAGAGAAGCAGTGCCCGCTCCGAGTGCTGGGTGTGGACAAAGGACCCAACACCATTTCGTCAGGGTCATTCCCAGGATCCCGGGGATCTTGCAGCAGTGCCAGGGCAGCCCAGGCATCACTCCCAGGATCAGGCAGCACCATGCCGAGGGCTCCAGGGCTGTGCAGGCAACACCCCTCCCGCTGTCAGGTTATAGACTTGAGTCCTCAAAAATGCAAAAAATGCACCGGGAATCAAGGTTGGCCTGCAGAGTTTTGATCTTTCCGCAGTTGCTGCAGTATTGCTGTAAGTGCATCCAGATGGCTCAGACCACACAGACGCAGCGCCCACCGCCACCGTCACCTCTGGGCCACCCCACCCCACCTCCCCTGCCCTGCCCAGTCACCTCAGGGGCTCGTGGGATGTGCCAAGGGGCAGTGCCCGGGGACACGGCAGGCTGAGCTGTGTGTCATTAGGGTCAGCCCGAAGGGGTGGCGGTGGGGTGATCTGTCCCCGAGGGCTGGTGGCTTGTCATGTTGGCTCCCAGGATGGCAGGGCCATTGCCCCAGCTTGTACCTGGGGTGAGGGATGTGACCTCCAGTTGTTTTGCTAAATGTAGCAGAGACCTAAGCACCCTGCAGCCAAACTTCAGAGCAGCTGCTGAGAAGTGATGCTGAACTGTGTCTCAAAACCACCAGCCTTGTCCTCTTGGCTCTGGCACGATCCCTGCACAGCCCTGATGGGTTCCTCAGTACGTCAGGTCCCTGCCTGGCTGTGTGATTTCACTGTCTATTTCGGTGAGCATTGCTACTGCCAAAACTTCCAAGAGGAGGGAGGATGGTTGTTGTAGTTTACAGCAGGTGAATGTTGTGCCTACAGGCAGCTGCAGCAGGGCAGACTTGCACCTATTTTGATGCAGATTTTGCTGCATCTCAGAGCTGAGGAGGGAGGGATGGAGGGACGAAGGGATGGAAGTATGGATGAAGGCTGGCAGATGCCCTGGCCTCGAGTTGTTGCCAAGAGACGCCCGGTCCCAGCTCAGTGCATCAGTTCTGGCCCCATTGAGGGCACTGCTGCCCATCCTCCTCTTCCTGCTCCCCAAGATCTGATGAGCAGGTGATGCTAAATCAGCCAAAGGCTCATTTTGACCCACCAATCATGTTATTCATGCTCAGAGCCACACTGGGAACGGGGTTGGCGGGACATTGCAGGTGCTTGGACTTGGGGTGCTGGAGAGGGCAGGGGGCACAGGCAGGGCTGGGGGTCTCTCCTGCCCATGTGGGGTCCTCCAGAGCACTGGTGCTGCCAGTGCTGACTCCTGGTCTCTCTCCTTGCAGGAGTGGGAATGTGTTTACCCAGAGCTTGCTCCTTAGGGAACAAACCCGCGGTGGCATTTGTCAAAAAGCAAGAGCATTTCTAGGGAGTTCAGAATTTCCTTTCCTGAGAGCCAGTTCCCAGGAAGGAAAACATGTTCTGACCAAAAACTGATGCCCAGTTCTGTGTGGTTTAGCTGAGAATAGAGGATACTGTGGCGGCAGTGAGTGTGCCTTGCCCAGCTCTGGTCCTCCCCTCTGAGGACACCAGGTCCCCCTGTGCAGGGGACAAGGGGCTGCCCCAGCTGGAATCACCCCAACGCCAGCCTGGCTGCCACCGTGGGGCTCACGTGGTACCTGGTGGGGATGCTCCCAGCATCCAGCATGTTCCTCTCCCATCACCTCCCATCACCTGGAACAAGATTCTGGTCCCATACCCTCTGGCCTCTTCGCCCCCAGTCTCGGCCGAGCACCCGTGGGCCGGTGGCCGTGCTCCCCCTCCCCTCCACTCCACTGCCCACCAAACCGAGGAAGTCGCAACCGCAGAGCTCTTGAAAGCATTTTTTTGGTGGAGACCACCGGTACTGAGAGATTAAAATTGCTGTTGTTTCTTCCATTACTCAGCTTTCCTGAATTATGGGGTGTAATACTCAGGGAGTGGGAATAATTAGGGGAGAACAATGGCAGGCTTGAAGGCTTAACTACGCCTGTGTGGTACTGCCGGCCAGGCCAGCCTGCTGTCACATTTCTCTAGGCCTCCATTTTCCACAGCCCGTGCCAAGCCCTTTCCACTACGGTACCCGCTCCGGCTTCCTCATTCCTCGGGCTCCGCTGCCCGGCCCGGCTGTCCCGGTTAACGCTGCGCTCCCCGGCTCCCGGCCAGCTGACACCCTCGGCGTGGTGCTCTGTGCCCTGCCCGCCCGGGGTGCAGGAGCCTGGGGGATGCAGGAGTGCGGGACAGAGGGATGCTGAACCCTGGGATAAAGGGATGCGGGAGCTCAGGGGATGTGGGACTGGGGGAGGCTGGGGTGACGCGGGAGCCCAGGACAGCCCCACTGCCTTTCTGTCCCCTCCAGGCTCCTCAGCGCTAGGCAAGCAGAGGTCCCACCAGGTCATTTCAGTGTTCCACGCTCGAGGAAGCCTCTGGACTTCTCCCCTTGGCAGGGAACACCCTCCAGCTCCTCGGTGGCATCTTGCTCAAGCGCCTTCCCAGCAATGGCTCAGCGCTGCGGGGCCTGGGGAGCAGTGACAGCCCTGGCCGAGAGCTTGGGCAAGAGGCCACAGTGCTGGTCCCAGCCCCGGGCAGTCGCTGGCTCCAGCCGGGGCACGCGGGCAGCTGTGGGGGGCTCTGTGCCTGCCATGGGACAGGGACAAGAAGCCACAGCCCAGGGCAGAGCCAGCCCAGTGCCTGGCAACTTCTCCCTGAGCTCTTGGATGTCAGTGCTAGCACTAATTAAAATAAAATCAATATTTTTTTGCTGTAAAAAGAGACATTGTTCTGGCGAGCACTTTCCCCGAGTCAGCTCCTGTGTCTGTGTGACAGGCAGGGGGAAGCCAACGGGATCCTGGGGCTGCAAGGAACATCTGGGGCTTCGCTTCATTCGGGGAGGGGATTGGTTTTAAATTTTCAAATTGTTTTCTTGTCTCTCTATTAACTGAACTGTTTGGAAGTCTTGACTGCAGTCCTTGGTCATCCAGGCATCTGGTTCAGTCCTGCTTGTGGTGAGCCTCTTGCCATGGCAAGGATGGGCTGGGGTTGGAGATGGAATCGGAGTTGGGGGACAGGGGGGGATCGGGGGCAACCTGGCTCATTAGGTCTCCACTTTAATAATTAGTGTTTTCTGGGCAGGTGGCTCCCCTTGAGCTTATCAGAAATCCCCTCTGCTCCCAGAATTCCTAGTCTCTCAGGAGCTCCTGTTTTCTCTTACAAACTGCCTCAAGACTTTATTTTTCTGCCTGAAAAACATCCTGAGTAGAATCATATTTTAGTTATTGAGCACTTCGAGGAAAATTTCCATAGCTACCAACTGGGATTGTGGCTAGGATGGGAATTCACTGATGACTGAAGTCAGTCGTCCCATGACCCTGGTCCTGAGTGACACCCCCTGAGCTCTCCTGGGCTGCAGCAGCCGCACCAGGATCTCCCTCAGAGCAGAATTCCTCCCGGAGCTCATCCTGTCTGTGATACCCAGAGGACCAACGATGATGATGGAGCCTGGGCTGATACCCCCTACCCCACGGGGCTCAACCCTTCACCGTTGAGAAGATGCATCGATGTGAGTATTTTGCTGGACTCGAGGGGAATTTCTCACAGGTCTTTTCCTTCGTGCAGGCTCTTTATGTCCATGTGTGTGCGCGTTATGGATGTTGCTACTTTAGATTTATAGTTCAATTAGAGTTATGGGCATAGAAAAATCCCATTTGAATCATTTTGTGTGAATTAAATTATTCAATTGATCAAGTGCTGCTATTGCTGTGTTAATGAGGTATTGTTATGATTAAGTGTTGGTAAATCCTTTAGACTTAATCCACTGATCCAGTCTGAGGCTAAATTTAGTAAGGGAATCCTCTCTGCACCTGGTGACTCAGCTTGGGAGTGTCCCTTACCTCCTTGCATCCCTGACTTTTTCCTCCCTTCTTTTTTCTGTCCCCATTTCCACCAAAATCATTGTAGATTGTTTTTAATCTGACTTTCCTTATCTACACGATAGGAAATAGACTAACAAAACTATATCAAACCTGGTTTTGCCAGTGATTCGGGCCCAAACCCCTCATTCACAGCAGGCTCAGGGAAAGAGCAACCACTCCAGGGGCTCCCTCACTCAGAAGCCACAATTAAAATTATTTTAAAAGAAAACAAACATTTCTCATCAAAATTCCTGCCTGTTTCTGGCTCACGTGGGCCAAGACTGCTCAGCACTAGCAGCTTCCCGAGCTGCCTCTGGGCAAACCCACCATGCTGGGCTCTCGGAATTCTTCTGGCAGCACAGGAAAATGGAAATATTCCTGTGGAAATTCAGGAGGGCTGGAGCAGCACTGCCCCGCTGCCCTGGGGTTCCTGGGGTCCAGTGAGCTCATGGCTTCGGTGTTTATGGTGCAAAGCCGGTGCCTGAGCTGTACCCATCCCACGGGCACTCCAGCACAGTTTGGGGTGGATCCTGGCTCCACAGGACACTGTGTCCCCATGCCACATCCTGGACCACCAGCAGCTGAGGGCGGCTTCCAGAGGGGAATGGAGGTGCTGCAGGTGGGACAGTGGTGCTGTGGTTTGAATTACTGGGGTTTGGGTGTGTGGGGTAGAATGAGGTATGGGGGACTGGACTGTCCCATGCGGGAGGAGCACCGACGTCTTCACTGGGTCATGCCATGGGGCTGGGAATGGTGGCATGGCCCACGTCACCCTCCTTCCCTGCATCTGGATCATCCCTTCCCATTGCAGCTGGCACTAGCAGCTGCTGCCTGAATGGCCGCATAGAGGAACAAAGCACCGCGGAGACCGGGGAGCACGGACCTGACCGGGGGCAGGGGAGCGCTGAGATGAGTCCTGTCCCTGCCGCAGCCACTCGTCAGCCCTGCACGTGCTGCTGGTGGCCTGTCTGTGCCGGGAGCAGGGACAATTCTCCCTGCATTTCCCTTTGCCCTGGACTCAGCAGCCGCCTCCGGCGCAGCGTTGGCTTTCACAGGGCTGGATCTGCTCCGCGGCCGGGCAGAGCGTGGGAGGAGGGTGCCGATCCCGCTTAGGAAACACAAAACAATTAAAGAGGAACAATGGAGCTTCCTTCCCGTCACCCCAAATACCAAACGCCACCAGAATGTGGCTCAGCTCTGAGCAGCGCCGCCGGGGCTGCTCCTGTGTCCCCTGACCCGAGGGAGGAACTGCAGACACCTCCTCCTCTTCCTCGCCCTGGCAAGAGATGCTGCGGGAGGGCGGGTGCCAAGGAGCATCGCCAAAGGGCTGCCCTGACCTGGCGCTGCTGCCAGAGGCATTCCCAGCTTTGGAAACTGCGTTTGGGCCAGGGCAGGGGGGTGCAGCGCCGCCGTGCCTTGTGAGAGGATTTTGTCAGCTGCCTGGGCTTCCAGGGCAGCCAAACACGTGTTGCAGCCGGCCCAGGGGCTCAGGAACGGTTATAAAAACATCCAGGTACCCAAACTTCCCAGATCATTATCAGGCAGAGAACATGTTCTCATGGATTTGGTGCCTGTGTGGCGCCAAGCATGGGGAGATGCTTGGACAGGTCGGCCACAGATGCACGTTTGGGGCAAGTTGGATCCTCACCTGAGTGGTACCCACACCCCAAGTACCTCACACCTGCTTGTGGCAGGTCCTTAGGGACACGGGGCCAGAGCCCCCCAAGGGGCTGGTACCCACCTGCCCCTTCTGGCACCACCTGCACCTTGGCTGCTTGGGGCAACCAGCACCATGCCACCCCTGCCAAAAAGCCCTGTCCTCAGTGCACGAGCCCTCATGGGTGAAACATCCTTTGCAGAGCCCCAGCAAGTGCCCGGCACCCTGGCCAAGCACATCTGGCTGAAAGCTGTGGGAGCTGCCCCGGCACTGAGGACACCAGCCCGGAAACGCTGCTTTCCCAGAGAGATTCTCTTGTCCCATCCAGGATCCTCCCCTGGCACCATCTCTGCCCCTTCAGCAAGTGTTGGACTGTGGGGTCTGGAGAGTGCCCAGGGCTGTCACCCACCCTGCTTTGGGTGACAGGAGCAGGGCTGGGAGCTCTGCTTCCCGTGGGAGAGTAGAGAAGGGACCACCTGGCTCTGGGCTGGCGCAAGAGTGGGGAGTGTCGCTGGGGCTCGCCACAGCTAAGAGACGCAGCCAGGTTGTCCAGGTTTTCCAGCACTGGCCAGGTTGTCCCCACACTGGGGACATGAACTGGTTTAAACCCTCACCCTGGACCCTGTGAGTCCTACATGGAACTTCAGCTCCTGCCAGCATGCTCCATCAGGACACTAGCCAATGTCCCACTTTCCTGCAGGAGGGAACCATGCTGGAGGAGAACAAAGGCTGGAAAGCTCCTTCCACCTCTGCAGGCACTGCAGCAACCAAAGCTCCTGCGTCCTGTTGCTGTGGGAGCCTGGGATGTGGTTGGGATACGGTGCTGTGGCCGATACCACCACGGGGTGCTCAGGCTGGTGAGGGCACACGGGGCTGGGTGGGGGGCTGGCCCCAGGCACCGGGGTCCCGCAGCATCGCTCTCCGGCACTGCTCCCGCCCCATGTTCTGCGTCACCCCCTCGACTTGTTGCTGTTGTCATCTCCAATATCACACCGGGATATGAGAGGCTGGAAGTCGCCTCTTTTCCTGCCAGGTTAAATCGCTCACTAGGAATGTCTATTATTCCCACAAGTCAACTTTCCCCTCCGCGGTATGTGTCAGGGGTCAGGGCTGGCACCACATGAAAGCAACGGGTATTCAATAACCGAGAGCCGTGGAAAGGCTTCAGTCCAAGCCCAGCCACGTTGGGGTTTATTGATGCAGATGCCTTTCCCCATTTGTTTCCTATAAACAGCACATGGTAATATTTAGTAGGTTTCAAACAGAGCTTTTTGCATATTCTCCCTTGTCTGCAACGAGCTGCTCAGTAGTAGACAGTTTTAATTTACTTAATGCAATTTCTGCTTTTTGTTCTTCCAGAAGGTCTGGGCTGGTTTTGACCCTGTCGCCCCAGCAAATTACTGTAATGCCCAAGGGGCTGGGAGCAGGAGTGCAGGATCCACTCTCTGCAGGGGTGAGGACACGGGCTCTCACTGCCCCCAGACCCTCTGGGACACAGCCTCAGGAGCTGGGTGCATGTTGGGGCTGTTTGGGGCTGCCCTGGCTGGTAAGGCCTGGCTCCAGCTCCCGGCCAGGTTGGCAGCACATGGTGCTCACCAGCTCCAGGCATAAAAAGCCACTTTATTGCAAAAGCTGCCACTTCCCTGTCCTCGGGGCTGGCAGAGGTCGGGGCACAGCCCTGGGTGCTCAGTACCCAGGATGGAGCTTGACTACAGGGTAACCCCTGGAGCAGGAAATGCCCACGAGCACGGTGCAGGGATCCCACCAGAGCAGGGCTCCTGGGGAACACTTACACAAGGAAGGGAAGCACGAATCCTTGCTCCTGGAGAGCAGCCGTTGCTGTTCCTCGTCTCCACGCCCCTGGCAGCAGCACCACATGGCCGATGCCAGCCATGGAGCAGCCCTGAGCTGGCACAGAGAGGAGGCGCAGATGCCCCTCCAGGTGATTTTTTGCCACTGTGAATGCCCACTGAGAGTCTTCACTCTGCAGCAGCTGCCTTGGGCTGGCGGCAGCGAGTCCCAGACACTGAGTCCACAGCAGCATTCACAGACCCCAAACCACCCACGCCGAGTGCCCTCAGTGCCACCCCAGTCCCTCCGTGTGTGGAGTACTGTGCAGGTTCCTCCAGGCAGCAGCTTCCAGGCCTGCCAGCAGCC
Organism: Dryoscopus gambensis; assembly: GCA_013389985.1. NCBI lineage: Eukaryota > Metazoa > Chordata > Aves > Passeriformes > Malaconotidae > Dryoscopus > Dryoscopus gambensis. The sequence continues at coordinate 276,228 of WEIT01036942.1, read as the reverse complement.
AGGAATTCTTGGTGCAGTGCTGCCGTTACCCTGCCAGCTCCGGGCACCCTGCTCCCCACCAGCACCTGCCACCAGAACACAGGCACGAGGAGACCAAAGAATTGACACCGTGATTCTTTTAATGCAATTGCTTCTAAAATGCAGCTTTAAAGTGACTTGGAATGGTCAACAATGAGAAATAAGGGATGGTTTTGAGCTCTGCAACGTGACCATGTGGCACCTCTGCCCCAACACCCACCTGCCACTGCCAGGCCACCGCCAAGCCTCCGACTGCTCTTACAGCCACTCGCTGTCCCTTCTGAGGGCACGTGTCACACGGGGCATCCAAAGGGACTCTTTGGGGCCAAAAAAGGGACAGGGCGAGCCATCCAGTGCCAGATGACCCAACATGCCTCCAGAAAAGCCAAAAAAGAGCAGCACAAGCAGCAGGTTGCTCCCTCTCACCTACACTCGGGCATCAACCAACACGGATTCTGGAGCTCCCAAAGACCTCGTGGGGCTGTGCCTTCATGCTGTATAAAGTGATTTGGGAACCTAATGCCTGACTGTGTTCTCTGGCTCTGGGTGGCAGAGGAAGCTGATGTTCCAATCTCTTGCTTTTTGTTACCTAATGCTTATGTATTTATTTTTCAGAGCAGCAAGTGCCACAGGTCAAGTAGCTGGGAAATTCTGCTGTATCCTGAACCTCAGTGAGAATGAACCCCAGCACTGCCTTCACACCACGCAGCCTTTACACCGCCAAACAGCAAAACAAAGTCTGAAATGCCTTCAACACCCCCCAGGCCTCAGCCTGAGTTTGGTTCTCACTCTGTGGCTCTCCACACAGCCTGGGCACTGCCCACTGTGGAGCACTGATGCCATTTCAGCCACTGTTTCTCCATGCAAAGTAGCTCCAACTGCTCCACTGGAGTTTGGCTCCCAAGAGGGGAGTGGTGAGGCTTCTGGGGAAGGGACACTGGAAAGGCCACGGGACTCCCAGATTTCTGTGGTGCCATGGCCCCCTGAGCAGAGCAGCCCCCGCCCTGGTGCCAGCACTCCAACAGCTCTCCTCAGCCACCCCTTTGGATCAAGCCTGCATTGGCCAGTGACTTCAGAATCAAGTGCAGGAAGCCAGTTTGGTCTACAGAAACACTACACGCTTATCTCCAAATGAATTTTAAACACCTCATTTAAGGAAGGACAGGGTTTAGCAGGGAATCAGTGGGCTCTTGCAGCTTGGTCTCCAATTCTGGCCATCCGACACTGATCCAGATGTGGAGAGACCGGAGCTCTCCTGCAGTCTGAGCAGTTGTTCTCACACAACCCACGTCACAACTGGAAACTGAGCGTAGGAAGCCCTCGGAAGGGAAGGAAAAGGACATCACCTGATGAAAACACTTCAGAATGAACCTGGGAAATAAACACCAACCAGACAATTGTCTTCTACAGAGGATGGAAGTGAGAGTAGAAGAAAATAACACCTGAAACAGTCAGTGAGTCAGTCTGAGTGTGCAGGGGCAGGAGATCCCTCTGGATCTGTGAGGAAAGCTAATGGCCAAACCCAGCTGGTCCCTCCAGTCCCCAGGGACATGGGGCCACGGTTCACTCTTCCCCAGCTGGAAGGTTGTCTTCAATCCTCCTGATGAACTTCATCCGTATTTCTGTGACACTGTCGCCCTTCAGGGTGTCCTGGACAAACTTCACATCCACAGCCATCTGCACCTAAGTGAGGGAAGAGAGAGGAGCTGGTAACACTGCCCTCTTCACAGCAGCTTCTCCAGGGACTGAATGATCCTGGAGCACCAGCTTAAGGGCTCTAAGGCCATGACATGACATACAGGGCTCTACACAGTCCTAAATTTGAGACACAGCTGTTCTCTTGTCCCGGGCAGTTCCCAGCTAGGGCTCACAGCAGCTGCAGAGTGAGGATTTTGGAGCTTCATACAAACTCAGGGAGATACAAGTGCTTCAACTTGGGTCATGAACTGAAGGGGTTCAGGCACCGCCTCTGGGCCTCAGCTGCCACACATGACAGCAGCCAAGTGCTCCTGCAGCTCTGCCCTTCTCCTGGGAATGCGTTTCAAGTCCAAAGCAAACCAGGAAGTCACGAACACGGACCAGAACTGAAGTATCTGCTGACACCTGGCTATCCATACACCCACCCCAAGGGACGAGAGATGTGGCTCACCATTTCCAGGGCACCTCGCAGCACCCCACAGAGCAGGTTGGAGTAGATGAGGGTTGAGTGGTTGTCAGGGAGCTCCACAAAGTCCACCAAGGGGTTGTTTTCCAAGATCAGGGAGAACTCGTCTCCCCCAGGGCTCCAGTTGGTGATGCTTGGAGTGATGCCCAGGTACATCTTAAATGCAATCTGTTGTGTCAAACAGGAAGAACAAGAACAGGTGAGGCAACAGCACAGCTTTGGCCTTTGCAAAATTACTCAAGGAGTTTGCAAACACCTCTCCTTTCTTCCAGTTCCCACCAGCCAGCAGCACTCGGCCTAAAGTTTTTTTTTTAACTCCCCCAAATCTCCATCAAACTCTCAGAACAGTCCTGTGAGTAGCAAATATTCCATCCTCACGTGCAAAACCCCGAAAAAACCTGACAAAGCCATGCTTGGACATTTACCTTTGCAATAACATCTGCAGTTTCACGGAAATCGTGGCATCTCCCAACATTGGAACGGGCCAGGAAGTCCTCGATGAGCCGGACCCCGATGTTGTAACCCCTGCGAAGGGACCGGAGTAACAGATTTAGAAAGACAACAAATACTTATAAAAGAAGACAGTGGAGAAGCGAAGTCTAATCTGAGAAATGTCAATGTTAAATAACTTCAGTCTGCCGGGATTTTGCTCCTGGAGCAGCACGAGTGCACAGATTCACAGATTCACAGAATGTCTGGGTTGGAAGAGACCTTCAAGATCATCGGGTCCAACCCGTGCCCTAACACCTCAACTAGATCATGGCACCGAGTGCCACATCCAGTCTTTTTTTAAACACATCCAGGGACGGTGATTCCACGACCTCCCCAGGCAGTCTGTTCCAATCCTTTATCACGTGGCTGCGATCCCGGCTCCCACACGGCTCCGGCACAGCAGATCCCCTCCCACTTGTGCATCCACTCACATTTTGTCCAGCTGCTTGTTGACGTCGTCATCGTTCTCGTAGTCCTTGCAGAGCTGGGTGACCAGGGCGCCGTAGGTCAGCGTGAACAGCTCCGAGTTCTGCGCACAGGAGAAGAGATTCACACAACAGAAGGCGCCCCGGCTCCGCTGCCTCCGTGTGCGGCGCCGCCACCCTCGGCACGGAGAGGGGAACAGCGACCTGCTGGCTCAAAGGAATCTGGTGCTTAATAAGGAGAGATCCCAGCTCCAGTTCTGGCAACGACTTCATTCTCCTTGGAACAGGGCCTGGAGGAATCTGGTCTACTGGAAGGTGTCCCCGCCCTTGGCAAGGGTGGAACTGGATGAGTTTTAAGATCCCTTCCGACCCAAACCGTTCTGGGATTTTGGGAAAGAGACCCACACCTCCTGGATAGCTGGAGATGCCATGCCAGGGCCCTGAATTTACCTCAACCACTGGCCTAGAGCTGAGATCTGACTCAACTCTTCCCTCTGTTTCGTGAACATGCTACAAACAGGCAGTTCCCGTTAGGCTCCAGCTCTGGTCCTTCTACCAGGCCCAAAATGCTCCTCCAGTCAGGGATTTCTGAAATTCTGTACCAACAAAAAGGACTCATCTGGTCCCTAGAAAGTTGTTCAGGCACAGAATTTGCTTCACGGATTGAAATCAGGTCCGCAGACCCAGAACAGGCTCAGGGAGGCCAAACCCAGGCCAGTTCAGCACACAGGTGCTGTGCACATCCACCCTGGGACTGGCCACAACCAAAGTCACTCAGTTTTCTTCGCACAATTGTCAGATTTGCAGAAAATTTGCAAAAAAAAGGGAAAAGTTCTCTCCCAGCCACTACCTTTGATCCTCACCCTTATAGGATGTCAAAGAGCATTTTTTGGGAGCCTCAAGCCAGACCAGCGATTAACGAGGTCATTACAGGCTGCAGAACAAAACTCTGCAAAAGGAAGTATTTTGGGGAACAAACAAACCCCCAGCACTGGTTCCTGCTGTCAGTTTTGGCATGCAGAGGGATCACAGGGGCTGACCTGGGATCTGTCACCTACCATGAGCTGCAGAGAGGCAGAAGGTGAAATGAATGGCAAATACCAATACTAGAGAATGAAAGCAGCAGCAGGCAGGGAGGGAAAAGAGACAAGATCAGAGTTAAGTGACAACACAGACCACCACAAGTTCACGCAAAGCCACAACAAACACACAGAGGAAACACCCCCAAACAAATAGAAATTGGGTTTGTAGAGGACACAGGGAATTCCACCTTGTCTTGTTCCTGGATTAGAAAAAATTCCTCCCCGTGAGGGTGGGCAGGCCCTGGCACAGGGTGTCCAGAGAAGCTGTGGCTGCCCCTGGATCCCTGGCAGTGCCCAAGGCCAGGCTGGACGGGGCTGGGAGCACCCTGGGATGGTGGGAGGTGTCCCTGCCCGTGGCAGGGGGTGGAACAAGATGAGCTTTAATGTCCCTTCCAATGCACACCAGTCTGTGATTCTGAGATTGCCATTCACAAGGACAACAGCGACCAAAAGGCTGCAGGTATGAAAACAACCAGCCGGGCTGCTCGGAGCTGTTGCCCCACTTTGGATCTAAAGAGCTGACACATTCTTTGGAGGTTCTACTTAAAAATTTGCTCTCCTCTCGGAAAACTAAAGGTTGGGCAATTCCCATCACTGGAAGGACAAGGTGGAAGCTCCTTCGCCTCAGCTGGAGTCAGAGACTTGTCAGAGAATTCAACAGGCATGCAGAACAGGTTGTGTTGGTTTTAAGAGTTTCAGTATTTTAGTAAAGGCAGAGGTGAAGAGGAGATGGGGATGGATGGAGGGAATCCAGCTGTCCCCAGCCCGAGGTGCTGTCACCGTGTGAGGCCATGGGCGTGTCACCGGCCACCAACACACCCAGAGCTGATCTCAGTTACTGCTGAGACCTTGTTATTAAAGGCAACTTAAGCTGCAACAATGAGGCAAACTCCTAAATTCAGATTTGGACAAATTTTTTTTCATTTTCAGCCCATCTGATGCAATTAAAGTGCCCAAAACTTTCCCAGTATTTTTGCTATTTGACACTGCCGAGCAGGGTACAGTCTCCACACCATGCATCTGTTCTGTGGCTACGGAAGTGTCAGAACTCCAGTGAAATAACACAATTCTTTAAATAATTGTTGTATTTAAGGAGCTGAATGCCTAGAAAATAATTCCCTGCGGTGTGCAGAGGCAGGAGGGGGCAGCTAAGCCTGACCCAGCACCTCGTCACGGCCAAAGAGGGAGAAAAAAAACAGGTTTTATTTTTTATTACTCATTTTGCATTAAAAATGAACGAATTCGACCTGGTTGGATCCAGAATTCGAGCTCAGCTATGGAGTTTTGGGCCCCATCTCTCAGTTCCTGACTCAGCCGGGCTGATAACGCGGAATGAGTTGGAGAGGGGAAGCGAGACACGCCAGGGAAGCGTTTTGGGTGTGAACTTC
>WEIT01036942.1:212197-241716 GCA_013389985.1 Dryoscopus gambensis | reverse complement strand
TCCCAGCCCCCGTGGGTCCGTGGCTCCCGAAGGGTCCCGCACCGGCGCTCAGCACCGCCGGTGCGGCAGGAGGGATGCGTGCTCTCGCATTGCCCGCTCTGCGTCTTGCTTAAACGTGAAGTTTGGCTGAACTTTAGGCGATGTGGCAGAAGGGGCGTTGCAGTGGCGCAGACACACGTGTGAAGCCTGAGTCTTCATTTTCCTTGGGCTGATAAAGGCTTTTTCTGCTAGTTCATGTTGTTTTGGGGAAATGAATGTGTTTGAGGTTTCTACAAATGTATTTCAAAGCCTACCCAAGGTGATTGTTACTGTCCTCCTGGATGGGTTTCTGGGTGTTTGTGTGGAAAGTGACATGATAAGTCTGGAATAAGCAGTGCTCCATAGAATCACAGAATCATGGAATGGTTTGGGTTGGAAGGGACCTTAAAGCTCATCCAGTCCCACCCCGTGCCATGGGCAGGGACACCTCCCACTGTCCCAGCTTGCTCCAAGCCCCGTCCAACCTGGCCTTGGACACTTCCCGGGATCCAGGGGCAGCCACAGCTTCTGTGGGCAGCCTGTGCCAGGGCCTCCCCACCCCTCACAGGGAAGAAATTCTCCTTAATCTCCGATCTAAACCCACTTTTGGTGTGAAGCCATTCCCTGTGCCCTGCCTTGGGAGGAGCAGGTGAACTTGTGTGTGTGGTGTGTATGAACAGCATCCTCTCAGGAGCTGTCTGAGGTGGGGGACTCCTTGATTTTTATGTGTACAGTGATGTGCCAGGTACTGTGGCACAAGCACAGGTTTGTTCCTTGAAATAAGCAACTTAAAATCATTTGGAAGATGTTCTGGGCTGTCTTGTAGCTGGTGGTGGAAGAGAAGAGCCTTTACTGCTGCGGCAGTGCAGAGGCTGCAGGGTCACATCAGCAAATGGGCATTTTCAGGCTGCTTTTCCTGACAGTGCAATTAAATCATCCAGTTGCTCTCTGGAAGGACTCCTGGGAATTCCCTCTCACGGGGAGCAAAGGCAGATGCTGTGTCAGGGCTGATGGTGTGTGAACATTTTGGGTGAGCTTTACTGTGCCCTTCGTGGGTGCTGGGCTGGGAGAGCTGCTCCCAGGGATTGGGTGTCATAACCTTGGCTCCACTCACTCAAAAGGTGTTTCAAAGCTTTGCTTCTCAGGTTGCCTCTGAGGGAGTCAGCTGTAGGCACGGGAAGGCAAGTGCTAGGACACAGCAGTGCCTTCTCCTGGAGTCTTCCATGGTTCCTTTGTGTCCTGCTCCGGAGCTTCACAGGTGCTCAGCGTGGAGCGAGGAAATGGCTGGTTTTGTGACCTCTCTTATGAGTTGCACAATCTCACAGCAGATGAGAGGACAAAACAAGACAGTTAGTGTTGAGAGCTTTTGCAAATGTACGTTTTTGTGTCATGGTATCCTCTGGAGGATCTAGGGCCTTGTGATTTTTGTCTAACATTTCTTTGGGTGCTGCTAAGTATTTTTGATTTGCATCCTTCCTTCTGGGATTTTTTGTTCCTACTTCAGCGGGAACAGGGAGGACAAGTATGAACTCAATTTGAACAGTTACCTCCAATGTCCTTAGGAGGCTGAAGGCTGGGAATGCTGCTCCTGAGGCAATGCTCCAGGGAATGGGCCTTGGTGTCTGTTCCACATGAGTGATTTGGAAATGCTACAGTGAGGGGGTTGCAGAGTTCTGGGATTTGAACCCTTCCCCTCCAGCTGGGGGTCCTGGCCCTGGGATGAGGGAGGCAGCTGAGGCCTTGCTGCCCCTTACCTCATTTTCACATGCTTTTTGTTCAGAGATCCAAAGAGGAAACCTTTTCCCTGTCAGGTTATTGCAGAGGGTGCTCAGGCACTGGAAGGGGCTGCCCAGGGAGGTTTGAAGTCCTCATCCCTGGCGGTGTCCCAGGAACACCTGGACGTGGCACTCAGTGCTCTGGGCTGGGTGACAAGGTGGGGACAGGTCACAGGCTGGACTCGATGATCTTGGAGATCTTTTCCAGCCTAAATGAATCTATAAAGAAATGACCTGGCCCTGGGAGGGAGGTGCCTTTCAAAGGTGCTGTGGAGCAGTGGCAGCACTGGCTGCAGCTGTGCGTCTGCCTGGACTGTGTTGGCAGCAGCAGGTGTGAGCAGCAGTGGATCCCTGCCCGTGTTCTTTGTCTGCAGGAGTCCTGCCTGTGTTTCTGCTGAATTACACCCTAGTGACTTCCTGCTGTTTTCCATCCTTCCTAATTCCCTAATTTCTGTGAGTTCTGTGTCTCTGGAAAACATAGTTCTGCTGTCAGTGCTTCAGCAAATGCTGTCTGGGAAGAGGCTTCCCTGGACACTGGGATTTTGGAGCAGCCATGTGCCCTGACCTTCACTTCTAGTTCTTTTTCATGGAAGTAAGGCTTTATGTGTATTGTAAATAAAATGGGTATTCTGCTGTTGGGGTTATGAGAATATAATTTAGCTGTCTGCTGCTGTCTCCAGCTCATTTAAGTTGGGGAGTGTGTAAAGTATTAAAGAAAGCAGTCATTTGGGTCAGGCCAGGCATGTGGGCTCACAGTGAGATGTTTGATGCTGCAGGAAGGCTGGTGAACACTTTCTGACATGGGTATTACTATTAGAAAACAAAAATGTTATGGTTATAAAACACCAGGATATAGTGTAAGTGACAATCCATGCACATCAGCAGATCTAAATGCGGTTTACCTGCTCCCACTTTGTCTGCTGTCAAAGAANATATAGTGTAAGTGACAATCCATGCACATCTAAATGTGGTTTACCTGCTCCCACTTTCTCTGCTGTCAAAGACATGTTGCTTTGGAGGCCTAGGGAGGGCTGAGCTGGACTGGATAAGCCTGAGGATGCTTTTTGTTGTAAGGCCGTGGTGTTCCACAGTTGTAGCCCTGAAGGAATAGAGTAGTTTTGCCAGAAGTTTGAGTGTTTTTCAGCTCACTTGGCTTTGTCTTTGTGAAATGACAGTTTGTCGTGTTGGAACTTGTTAATTGTTTGAGCAGCCCTTGAACTTTTTCTCCATTTCTGGAAAAGTTTACAGTATCCTGAGCTGTGTTTGATGGCTGCACGTGCCAGGGCAGGAACGTGGGGTTTGGGTCGTGTGGTTTCCTCGGAATTACGGCGGTACGGGGAGTTCTTCAGTGGCGCAGGAATTTCAGGATATTTAGCCACATAGTTCAGGCCACAGGCATTGGAAGAGACAGGAATGATGGTAGTGGTTACAGAAGCTGTTCTGGCTCCCTGGGGAGCTTGTGCCAGGCTGTGTGACAGCTGCCAGTGGCAGTGGGGCAGTGCCCCTTGAGCTGCCCCTATTCCTGGGCACGGTGGTGCCTGTGCTGGATGGGCCTGGGAGCAAGGCTTAAACTGCTCTGTGGGGTTCTGTAGTGGGTGCCAAGATGAGGAAGTTGTTAAATTTGGCCCTAGCAGCTCATCAGGTCTTTGTTCCCGCTGGTGCCAGGCCGAGTTGGTGCCTGGGAAGGAGCCGGTGCCATTTTGTTTCCGGATGACAGGCTGGGTGTGTGGGTCTGGAGTCTCCTACTGTAAGGGAAACATCCTTCCCCTCCTCACAGAGAAACTGTGTTAGCAGAGCCCGAGCGCTGGGGGAGTCACTGCTGGGAGCTTGGAGAAGTTAAGAGTTCCTGCTTAATTTAGCTTTATCATGTCAGAGCTATGAATAGTGAAATCACGGGATCACATTTCATGCCAGCTGGGAATGGTGTTTGCGCTGCCTCACTCCATGGTAACCGGAAGCTGCCGGGCCATAAAAAAAAAGTGAAGCTAGTGGCACACAGAGATGGCAGCCGGCTGCGTTGGGAGTTGTTTCCCACCCAAGGAGGGGTTTTCTGTCCATGCCCTTGCTCCCCTCACACGTGAACACAGCTTGTACCTCGCCGGTGTCCGAGAGTGAGGCCTGTGCACAGCCCTGCTCGCAGCTTCAGTGGTCCCAGAGCGAGTGCCCTGCTCACAATTTCACCTCCACATTCGTCACCAGGCCATTTTTAGCCTGCCATGATTTACAGGTTGAGGTGGGTGTGCAAACCCCAGAGAGCCCCCGCTGGGGCCGCAGGGTGCGGAGCTGGCTCAGCCGGCCACTGCTCCTGCTGCTGCCCGGGGTCACTGCTGCCTTTGGCTGAGTGAGAGCAGCAGGGGAAAGCGGGGCTGGGAGCCCCCTGGGAGTGTCTGCTCTGGGAGCACTAAAGGTGATGGGGGAGTGTGGGGTGTCAGGCTGGAATTCTGTCCTCCAGGGACTGAGGCGCAGCATTAATGATGGTAACTAACCTGTGCCTTAACAGGGGGCTGGACATGTGATACCTGGTGGCATCGTGTACATTGCAATTTACACCTGAAATAATTACAGTAATTGCTCCTGTGGGGCCGTGGGTGAGGTTGGTTTCCCGAGTTAAGACCTGTGTATGCGCTGTCTGATTAGGTGAGGTTATTTTGGCGGCCTTTTCTTACTGGGAAATGGTGCTGGGATGAATGGCTCAAATCAGAATCCTTTCCCGTGCTGCTAAAATAGGAGGATTTGCCAGTGTCTGGTTTGGTTTAAATTTGATTTTCCTTTTTTTTACTTAGGTCAATCACTTCTAAAAAAGCAGCGTTTAGAACCCGATTTGATGGGACACTTGCACAAGGTACGTGAACACAGCAGGGAAAGTTATTCAAATAAGCCTATTCCATATGTACAGGATTCCTGTGGACAGGCATTTCCCTCTATTTCGAAGCCTGGTTGAGTGTAGAGATGGTCTGGTCTGGTGACTTGTGCTTACAATAATGCCACAATTAAAACATTTTTTTTTTGAGAATTTTCAATGTTATAATAGGTCATGGAAATCCTTTTCCTTGTTTTCCCCCTGAGGTAGCGGGATTCCAGTTAAGGTAGAGATAAATTGAGTGCTTGCTTGAGAATATGTGAGTAGTTTTGCTTTTTTCAGCTTATAAATGAAATTTGCTGGAGTTGGTATTTTCATCGGTTAAATGTGCGGAGAGTTGTAATCCCTGGCAGAGGCTATTTTGGCTCTAAGTGTACTGTGTGTCGCAGAAGAAATTCCAAAGAGCCCCCAGTCAAGCAGTTTTTCTGTTACTTGCTGTTTATTTGGAAGCAGAACTTCCACATTTTTTAAGTATGTGTGGAGCTTGCTGGGCTCCAGCTGGCAGACACCTGAGAGGATGGAAATGACTTCGAGGGCGCAGTTCATCCTCCCTGTGCTGAGAGCCTCACTTACACACGAGTTTCAATTGTTTGAGTTAACTGATTTGTGAATAGTTGTCTTAAGGAAAGTAAATTGGACCACTTCTTGCTTTCTTGTGGGGGTTCCAAAACTCCAGGCACAGATTCCCTGCCCCCCAGCAGTGTAGCCAGAGCTTCAGTTCACATCCAAAGCTGCTCAGAACTGTAGGGCTGTGCTGAGAGAAAGCCACCAGTTTGGGGAAAGACCTGATCTTTCTGCTTTTCCCAAGCTGTGTAAATTTGGAAGGAAAAAGCTGATGAAATAGGTTTTTCCTTTTTTTTTTAAATTATGGATGTTTTCTTCCATGTTTAACAGAAATTCCAGCCTCCCAACTTCTATAACAAAAACAGCCAGATTTCTAGTCAGCTTTTTTTTTTGATTGTTTCCTTAAGCTCCCCATCATTAAATTGTCTGAATAACAACATATGACTTTTTAAGCTCAAATATTTATAAAATAGTTTCTCTCAAGTAGCCAGTTTCAGAAAAGTGACTGACTGGGGTTTGTAGCTGGTCAAATTATTTGGAAGGGGATTGCTCACCACTGCAGTCTGCGGAATCAGTCCTTTTCTGAAGAACCTCTAAATACTCTTCCAACCATTCCATAGAACCTGCTTCTAATTATCTGAACCCAGGGCTGGAGCTCAGGGTTAAACTTCTTTAGGGATTAGTTTAATGGTGTGAAAACCCAAATGTGCTTGAAGGAAAATCTTAGTTTTGAAAGCACATAGACTGGAGAGGAATTGAAACTGCTGCTGACAAATTTGTGTTTCTCTTGCTGTGGCAGAATAATTCTGGACGTTTTCCCCCAGGCGTGTTTGGCACATATTAGAGTAGAACACTCTGTTTTGTGGTTGGGTTTTTGGTCATTTCTTTTAGCAGTGTTGTCTGGGACATTTTTTGGTGAGGAGGTCAGTAGGTGTAGTTGTAGCTTTAGTTAATGTGTGTCATAAATCTTCTGAAAACGTACACTGGATCTGGGAATAGAAGTCGTTCTGCTTTTTGTTCCCCCAGTGCAATTTGATTAGAAATAACATTTTAATTTGCTCTTCCCTGGCTGGCTGTAGGAGCTGTGCAGGTGGTTCTTCCCTTCCCCTCAAGTGTTCTGTTGATATCAAGAACATACTTAAGGTTTGGTCTTGCACCAAAAATTAGCTTGAAAAGGAAGAATCCAGTTGAAAGTGAGGTGTTAAGAATTGGGTTCTGAGCTGACAAAGATGAGTCTGCTCTCTGCACTTGCTGCTGCACTTCAGGGACATGGGGAGAGCTGCAGCTCTTATGAGCTTATTTTTGCAGTGATTGTTGTTGCCTCATTGTACAGAGTGCACTTTGTCTGGTGTTTTGTGGGATTATTCCTTTTTTTCAGAATGAACTAATCTTATTTGGGGTTTGGGGCTTGGGATTAGGAATTGTAGAGCTGGCAGAAGGAGAATGAATTTTTTTTTCTTCACTGATAATGGAGGGTGTTGAGCAAATGAAGGAGCAGTTCAGCTGTTCCTCCCGACCTGAATATCTGTGCTGGTGACACCAAATGGATGCCAAGAGGCTCGGGCAGAAATGTGCTCTCTAATGAGGTGCCACCTCATTTGCTTTGGGCCTCACAGCAAAATAAACCACGACAGCTTCACTCAAGTACTGGCCAGGAAAAAGCAAATTTTTGTTTACCTACCACACTTTTATAGAGCTTCCTACAAATGCTTTTACAAAACATTTAATATTTATGAGCTGAGTGTTTGCAAACACCGTGTGATAAATGGGAACCACTGTAAGGAATTTCACCACACTCTGCTCATGTCTGAGGTGTGTACACAAGCCATGTCACTCGTTTCCAGGTGTTTTGGGGTTTATGCTCAGATATGAACACAAACAGCTGCCTTGGCAGGGAGGTGTGTGCTGCGTTTCCCTCTCCAGGCTGGCCAGCTCTGGTGCTCCGTGTGTGGGATCCTCACTGACACCTTGGGATGGAGTAGGCTCAGCTGGAACTTGTGCCAGCTGGCTGCTCTGGGCAGGGCTGTTCTGCAGCAGCTGGGGAGGGGCTGGAATCCTGACATGTGCTGCCTGAAAGACCTCGGACAAAGGAGTGGGAGATGGAAAGAGTCATAAAGTAATTCGGGCCAGTTGGAAACAGGGAACAAATTCCTGGAAAAAGGCTTTTTGACAACTAGTGGTGTTCTTCATTTGACCCATGACTTGGCACATGGAAATGTTCTTCAGTCTTCTGGAATAAGAAACTCCTGGACTATGATTTCTACTTCAGCAGAGAGCCTTGAGCACGTTTCCCAATTTCCTTTCCCTATCTGGAAGAAAGGTTTGCTACTCCTGCCTGTTGTGTGTTGACTTGGTTCATTTTTCTGTAGTAGTGCCCTAAACACAAGAACAATATTTTTCTCCAAAGGAGAATGCAGGTTTTGCTCTGGATGACACCTCTGTGTGTGGGATTGTACCAAAACTTGGTGTTAACAGTGCTGTTTGGGAAATAGACAAAAAAACCCCAAAGCCCAAGTGTTCTGTCACAAAGCAAGAAATAATGGGTATGGTGAACTCTTTCTGCCACTGTGAAAGGCTGGAAGTCAAAGGTGTTTGTAAGATATAAGTTGAGATTTCTTTTTATGGACATTTAGACAGATGGACAAGACAACAGTAAAAATAATAAAAAAAGGTTTGTGGCGTGTTGTTCTTTGTGGCTTTTTCCCAAGATTGGTAAGCAGGATTTAAAAATCACTACACTTTGCAACACCACCTTCCCTCTTGAGTGAGAACAGGACTCAATCACCAGTTCAGAGAAAGGTTTAAAAGCTACCTGAAAATTGTGCTTTTTCAGTCAGGTAAGGACAAGAAATTAATAGCTTTAAACAAGTCTATTTTATGGCTGAGCACAGAGTAAGTGACATTCTTGCTGTTCGATCAGAGGTTTAATAACATGGAGTAATTTCTGAGGTTGTGTTTACTGTTGTTTTCTCTTCTAAAACCTCCACCCCTCCAGCAGTGCATGGAAGGATTCTGAAATGTAACTGTAGACCTGTCAGAAAAGCTCCCAGTGGACTGGTGGCTCCCTTGGATGACGGCGATATGCTGATGGATGATTTGTCAGGAAAACAATTGTTTCTGTTGGCTTGTGGATTCCTTTAACAATATGGGAAAGTCCTTAGTCCTGAGCCCAGTCAGACCATTCAAATGGGCTGAGAGAAATGACTCCAGCACGGCTGTACAGGTGCACCCACAGATGTGTGTCACAGGAGGTGGGATGGGGCAACGGAGGGTGGAGCAAGGAAGGAAGAAGACTTGGAATTTTGAAAGCATGAACAATCATTTTAAAGCCTACATTTTCCATAGAAGTCCATGAAAAAATTCCTGGTCAACTATGTTGTATGTTCTCTCTGAAACGCTGGGGATCTGATGAACATTTTGGGTGCAGCAGGAGCTTAGGGCAGCCAGTTCATCTCTGGTGACAGTACAGCAATGCATGTACAAAGGTGTATTTTCTTCTCATTTCAGGTTTTCTTCCTGATTTCATAATTGACAGAGCTGAGACGGTGAAATCTGACAGAAGGGTGCAAGGTGTGAGCCTGCTCAAGCAGGTAGGCACAGCAAATAAAATCTTCACAAGAGGTAAAACTGCCTGTCTTGGGATTTGGAGTAGACCTTCTTATATCCCTTCTCTTTTGGGCGTGCTACAAGGTAAACTGGTGGTAGATTTCTGCTTTCATTGATAATGTTGCTGTACAAAAAATATGGAGCAGGTTTAGAAGAAAAAACTCAGCCTTGTGTCTTGGAATGTTTGGGCTTGTCTTCCCAAGTAACTGCAAAATGTAAGGGTGAAGTAGAACAATTTAGTGAAATAAACTTGGATGTCCTGGAAGAAGTAGTACCTCTTTCTGGTTTTTTAATACTATATTTACTAATCTTTGGATTTATGACGTTTTTGGGAGAAGAGCACTGCTTCCCCCAGGTACCTTAACTGACCAGATTATTAAATGTCACACTGATCTAAGTGTTCAATCCCATATTCTGCCACGTGCCCTCCTCCAGCTTTTGTTCTTTGCTTGAGCATTGCAGTGACTTCAGTCAGTGGCCTTAAAAGTTTTCCTGAACTATTGTGAACATTTAAATTCCAAGGCTGTGGAAGCTCACAGAAGTGCATAGCAGTGAAAGACTCAATGGTGACCTTTTTTCATTGCTGCGGAGCAGAGCTGAGCTTCTCTTTTGAGTTCTGTCAGGAGGTAAAACATTAACTTTCCTGCCACTGTTTCCTTTGCCTTCAGGGCAAAGTCCATCATGGTGCTTCAGTGGGAGCATTTGCTCCTCTTTCATTTCCATCAGTGGTGTGCTGGATTGCCCTGAGAATTAGGGAATGGAGAAGGCAAAGCTTGCTCTATGCAATGTGGTTTTATGACAGATGAACAAGCTGTCAGGTGTCTGTTTCCCAGGGTGTGATGCCTTACCAGAACTTCTAAACTCAGCACACAGATCACATCCAAAAACAGTGGGTGTTTTTGGATGGGAGACTCCACTCCTTGGGAAGATCTGCTGGACAGCTTAGAACTGGGCCTGCAGAAGAAACAAACGAAAAAACAAAAGTAGAAGGTCCCTGGCAATGCTTCCAGCAGGACACGCCCTCCAGATAATGTGTAGTCGTGCTTGTCTGCTGGGAGAGGAGATCTGGATCAGGCAGCAGGATCAACCTTGTCCCTTCCCAGGTGCAGGTGGAGCTGCTGTTGGGTATTCTGTAGCTGTAGGAAGGCAGTGGGACTCTGGCAGGGCAGATTGTTAAGGACAAGTCCACACAGCACTGTGCACATGCTTCTGCTTGCAGTTCCTGCTCAGGGCCAGATACAGAATTTCCAGGGGCTGTGTGCCCTGGGCACAGCTCCATGGGCAGGGGGAAAATGGGAATGGGAGATCAGCATCACTGATCACTGCTGTTCTCAGTTTGCCTTCTCTTCACTTACAGGTGCCTCTTTATTTAGAAAATATGAAATCCTTTTTATAAGAACAGATACTTTCGGAGCAGGGTGTTTTGCTGAACATATTTTATCTGAGTCAGTCATTCTTAAAACTAGACGTATATCACAGTAAGTTTGTTAAGTGCAGTTAACTCAGGGGAGCTGACACCACTCCAGTGTGCAGTTTGTTTAACCTTTTGAGTGCTGGTAGAGTGTGGCAACTCTATTTCTATCCTAGTAGGAGTTACCTCATGTGTTGGGAATGAATCAACTTTAGGTAATGTTGGCAAAGATAAAGAATCCTTCCAAGACGTGAGCACTCGTCACACGTTGCACACACCAGGGTGATGTTTGGCTGGGAAGTGCTGTGGATCAAAGTGAAAGACAAAAATTCTTAAACAGATCAAAGTGATATTTTTAAAATCTATTTTGGGATCTTCTTGGGATTTCGTGAGAGTTAGTGCCACATCTTCTGTATCTTGCAGTACTTCCTGTTACCATTTCTTTCTTCTGCTCCTCTTCTGTGTTTTGCTTTCCAATGCTCAGCGTTGGATTGTTTGGGCCAACAAGAGTAGGAAGTGTTGCTGGTTCAGCAGACATATGCAGTAAATTTAGAAGGAAATACTTTAAAATTATCCTTTCACACATCCTTTCCCTGAAAAATGACCAAGCACAAGAGCAAACTTCAGTTCTCAGTGGCAGTGTCTTTTGATTTTCATCCGTGGGGCAACAGAGATTAAAAGATCTGTTGTTTCCTAACAGAACAGGAAGCATTAATTTTATAATTTTTTCTTCATGCTTTCTGATGTGGAATATATTCACATAGTTCGGTTGAATTGATCTAACATCTTTAGTATAGTGAAAGGGAAGAACAGGAACATGTAACCTGATTTTTTTTAAAATAAAAGCCAACTTCCCATTTCTAGAAAGCCCCAGCTCTGGTGATCAACCACCACCCACTCTCCCAGCAGCTGCTCCTGTGCTGGGCATTGTGTTCTTCCTGGAAGTGCCCTGGCAGAAGTTGGAGCCTTTGGTAACCATATATGTAATTTTGGAGAGCGACTGGAAGTGAAGGCACTGCAAGTCAGTCCTCTGGAATTTCCTTAAAATGGACATAGCAGCAGCAGCAGCACTTGATCAATTGTGTTCCTGTACCTGAATGTCTCTATTTTTAAGCAGTGGGTAAAAAAAAAAAGATAGAGTTTGTACTAACATAATTCCTTTTTATTCCTGGCTCTTTTTCAGTAGTCATTTTAGCTGAGAAGTTTGTTGATAACTTATCGAATATGCAATTAATGCAGATTTCGCTCATTGGTGTAAGAGAACAGATCAGGGAGGGTTTAACTGAAAGATTTCTGTGGTCAAACTATTCCCTGAATCATCTTCTAAGGGACTCTCTAACCTTTACCTGAATACATGCCTGAAAATAGCCCAGGTAATTCATAATTATGGCTATTTTGAATCATGTAGTGCTACAGTGTAATCTCTTCTGTCTCTGAATATTTGGAAGGACATCTGATTTATTTTGGCTGCAACAGAACTCCTGACTGGGTGATCCACGCTGGTGACTGATCACAGCAACTGCAGGAACTGCACAAGCAGAGAGGACAGGATTGAACCTGAGCAGAGCTGTGCAAATAGGGTCACATTCCTGTGTCTTGGAGTATCAACTCTTCTTTGATTCCCTCTGAAAGTTTAGATAAAAGTTTACAGGGTGGGTTGTTTGATGGTAAGCTTTTTTATTTCTTCCCTGACCTTTAATGCAGTGGCAGCTGGCTGCACAGACAGGGATGTGGCTGCAATTACATGGAATTTTCACTTCCATGGGCTAGTTTGCCTCTAGAGGCGTGCTTGCCTCAGCCAGCAGCATGGCCCTGCCTCTTCCCTGGTTTGCATTAACTTGGTGCTTTCAGCTGTCACACTCTCATTCGTGATTACTCTGGGTTTAGAGCCTTTAATTCTTTTTGCAGTTTTCCTCCTTAGACTGAAATAAACCTTCTATTCTGAGCCCAGAACCATTCATCTGTTCCTAGCAGGCACTTGAAACATTCCTATTTGCAGCCTTATCAAGCTCCATGTCCCTGGAGTCTGTCAGCCTGCCAGGTGCTGCCTGTTCTCTCCTATCAACCACACGCTTCATTTCTCAAATACTTGCATCTCCCCGTTTCCCTCAGGTGCACTGAGAGGTGCCTGCGAAGATGTCTAAAACAAACAAATCCAAGTCTGGATCCCGTTCCTCCCGCTCGAGGTCTGGATCGAGGTCGCGCTCCCGTTCCTTCTCCAAGTCCCGCTCCCGTTCCCGCTCCATCTCACGCTCGAGGAAGCGCAGGCTGAGGTGAGTTTGTGCAGCCCTGGAGCCAAAGGCTGGAACGGGGCTTTTCCTCCCTTGCAGGTGGTTTGTCACTTAACTCTTTTCCAGGGAAAGACTTTGATTAGATCCCAGGATGGATAATGTCCTGTGTCTCAGGCTGTTTCCTGCCAACCTGTGCTGCTTGGGTGTTTTCAGTGACTCGGGGGAATAAACTGTGAATAAATAAATAAATTAGGAGACTAAGATGTTTGTCAGCACAGTCAAGATCTTTCTTTTGAGACTTTGGCTTTTTTAAGGCTTTAATGTAATTGATCCCAGACTCGAGGGGCCTTTGCAGATGTTGTGTGCTTTTCCCCTCTTGAGAAGTGAATTCAAGCAAGTTTTAATACCAATTTTAGACACTCTTGTGAAAGGTGGGGCCAATTCTTAATACTCCTTTGCCCATCCCCTCAACATGCAGGAGCCAAGTAACAGGAAAGATCCTTCTGGAGGGATAAAGTGGATAAAGATAACTTTGCTGCAGTTAATTTTAAGAAATCATTAATGTGTGTAATAGTTGTTCCTGTCTCCCTGAATTGCTTCTGAGCAGGCCAATAACAGGCTGGTGTCTTCCCTGGATATCTGTTTTTTCCTTTTCTCTTGGCCAAGCTTTCTGCATCTGGCAGAGCCATTCCAGTTGGATGGGGTGTTCTCCTGCCTTTTCACTCATATGAGTAGCACGTATTCTGAAAACCACTCGGCTGTGAACACATGCAAGTGTTACCACTTAGAGATTCTTAAAATACAGAAGTTCTAATGAATGTACAGTTGGAGAAAGAAGGACATGACAAAACTATATTAGAGGCGGAGACTTGAGTCCAACCGAGCCCTTTGCAGAAGGAAGCTGGAATGCTGGAAGATCCGTGCTCATTTGGGAATATCTCCTAGCAGTGAAGGAACTTTGGCAGTTGAGAAAAAGGCACCCTGTGCAAACATGATTGTTTCCTCTGTGCTGCTGCTGAAGCTACTTTTGCTTTATAAATAACTCTTTTTTTTAAAAAAAGAGTCGGAATGGAGGGGGTCAGCCCAGCCCAGCCCCCCTGCCTGGCCTTGGGATGTGCTCCAAGGTAGGTCTGGTGGGATCTCGGCATAAAAGGCCATTGCTGTGTACTTCAGGATGCACCACAAATTGTTTTACTCTTCCTTTGGTAGGTTTGCTGTTTCTTCTAAGTTACGGTGCTGTGGTGGAGTCTGTCTAATATCTCCTGCTTTCTTTATGACTTTATTTCTCACTTCTTGTAAATGCTGGGGATTTAGCCCTGGAGCAGTGCGGTGCCAACAGTTCTGGGGGCTGGCAGAGATGGTTTCACTTTTGGTGTTTCTATTACTGTATAACTTTTTTTTTTCTAAAAAGATTTCTGGTAAATAGTCTCTGCAACTTTTGGAGTGAGCTCTTCGTGCTGCAGCCTCTCTAAAGCACTAGAACAGATTTTGGAAGTGTCATGCAACAGGTCCTTGCTGATAATTGATCACAGATGCACCAGTTGTCTGAAAACTGAGCATCTGTTCCTCATGCCTTGGACTAGAGCTTGTTATAACTGGTCCTTGCCTCCTGCCTCTCTGTTTTTCCTTCTGGTTGCTGTTGTTCAAATGAAGAAGTGTCTCAGATAAGTTTTTTGGTTGTTTGAATAATTGAAAAATCTGTTAAAATGGTCACTAAGCTGTTTGTTGGCAATGATTGGAGTATGAACAAGAGATTCCTGCTAGACTGACCTGTTTGGTAGGAGGAAGAAATGAAAATTGAACTAAAGTTCATCTCTGACTGCACATGTGTGCTAACTGTGCAGGAATTCCAGCAGCAGGTTGTTCTCCCTTGGTTCTGGGGATTTGGGGTGTGAGAGGTGAGTAGCAGCACCGAGATCTGTGTGAGGAAGTTCATGTCCGTTGGAGTAAGACCAATGTGTGTGTCAGAGCCAGAGCTCAGAATGCAAGAAAGGGCTGTGGAAACTGTTCCAATGAATGTTATTTACTAAAAATTCCATTCGGAAAAATCTCTTTTCTATTTCAGCTTCCTAGTTTGGCCAGGCCTTCCTGTAGCTCTGGCATCTGAGCTCCAGTGGGACCTTTAAACAGTTACACAACCGCAGCAGTTTAATGGGAGAGACTGTTGGGACAATTAGCCCCTGGAATCTGCGTTTTTCCAGGGTTTGCTCGTTCCCGGATTCAGGTTCTGTGGATGCGGGCGGGGGCGTCCACAGCGGCACCTGGCGGCGCCCGGCGGGCGCGTCCCAGCGCTGTCCCTGCCCGGGAGCTCCGTGGGATTGTGCCCTGGGATTGTGCCCTGGGATTGTGCCATGGGATGTGCCTTTGGCAGCTTCAAACCCTAGAGCAGCGTGCCCTTCGCCCCGCTGCTGCCCTTCTGCTGTTGAGCTGTAGCCATTTATTTAACTTGCCTGACAAAGAAGCAAGGTTTCATCTGGATTATGAGAATTTTAAAGTACATGTGAAGTTGGGACTCGAGAGGAAGATTTGGGGTCTGTTCCAGTAACGGTAGCATGATTTGCATAAAAACCACTTCTTTGTGGATGAGGTATAACCGTGACCTTGAGCTGTTAAGGGCTGGGTGCTTGAGATCTGTCACTTTCTGAAGCTGCATAGCAGCCATTTTCATCCCAGCAAAACGGAGAGCAGTGTGTGCTTATCGTGGTCTCTGCAATGATCCTGAAATCAAATATTTGACAGTATCACAGGTACAAGTTACATCCACTGCAATTTATTCACAGCAAAGCATAATACCTCAATCAGATAAGGGTAAACCAAAGAAATTTCTTTTAAAAGCTTAGAAATGAGTTTTTCAAGTTCTTTTTTTTAATAAGTCTTCAAATAAAAAGCTGTGGCAGAAGAATAAACTATAAAAAGAAATGATAAAAAGAAACTTCAATATAAAATATTTGTGTAATGTTTTTTTTTATCAGTTCTAGGTCTCGTTCAAGATCCTATTCTCCATCTCATAACAGAGAAAGGAACCATCCGAGAGTCTATCAGAACCGGGATTTCAGAGGCCATAACAGAGGGTATCGGAGACCGTATTATTTTCGTGGCCGAAACCGAGGGTTTTATCCCTGGGGCCAGTACAACCGAGGAGGATATGGGAATTACAGGTCCAACTGGCAAAACTACCGCCAGGCCTACAGCCCTCGCAGGGGGAGGTCACGCTCCCGCTCGCCCAAGAGAAGGTCTCCTTCCCCACGGTCCAGAAGTCATTCCAGGAATTCTGATAAGTCATCTTCCGACCGGTCAAGGAGGTCTTCCTCTTCCCGCTCGTCCTCGAATCACAGTCGAGTTGAGTCTTCCAAGCGTAAATCTGGAAAGGAGAAGAAATCATCCTCCAAGGATGCCCGGGCATCCCAGGCCACGGGAGATAACCAAGGAGACGAGTCTAAGGAGCAGCAGTTTTCAGGAGCTGGGGCTCAAGATGCCAAAGCATCCGAGGGATCAAAACCGTGGCAAGATGTGAGCAGTTATGGCACAGGCTCCACGTCCAGAGGGTCGGTGTCGGAGCTGAGCCCCCGGGAGCGCAGCCCTGCCCTCAAGAGCCCGCTGCAGTCGGTCGTGGTGCGGCGGCGCTCGCCCCGGCCCAGCCCTGTGCAGAAGCCGAGCCCGCCGCGCTCCAGCCCGTCCCCGATGGGCTCTGCCGCCCAGAGCGGCTCCACCTCCTTCCAGGGGGGCTCCCACCAGAGCCCCTTCGAGCACGGCTCGGCAGGAATGAGCCCCACGAGGAAGAGCCCGGTGTGCAAAAGCCCCACGCCCGTCAGTTCGATGTATGGTGCCGCTCCGAAGGAGGAGGGCACAGCTCCCGGGGGAGGAGCCTTCTCCAAGAGGCAAGTGATGCATTTTGTGGTGCTGGGTTATTTTTTGGGATATTTTGGAGGAGTCAGCTGCATATGTGGATGCTTTCTGTGAGCAGGGCGAGGGGCTGGGGAAGATTCCAGCTGGGAAGCTGTGCCAGTGCACTGCCAGCTCTGGGCCTGGGCCTGTCTGAATTATGGTAAAAATACAGACAGCCCGGAGTTGTAGGAAGTTGGAATTGGTTTTCCAACTTGAGTAGTTTTAAAGATTATGTATGTTCCCTGCAAAAATGTTCATAGCCCATGATCACTTGAAGTGACAATTGCCCAAGGAGATGGAAGCTCACATTTCCCGGTTATTTACATGTTGGTTGTAGACATTTTTAGTATTGCCTTCTGGAATTGTGTTAGGTACTGTAAATTAGAAGAAATTAATTAAATCCTACTGCATATCCTGCTGCAAGCAGCCTGAGGCAGGTGCAGCTGCAGTGCTTGTGCCTGTGTATGTGGATAGGATGAGAAGCTAAAGCACCAAGTACATCTCTGAAATGAAGACAGCCTTCCAAGCAGAAGGCATCTGCTTCCATCATTCTCTTGATTAGTCTACTGCAGATTGTGCCCAAAGTGACACTTTGTTTTAAAAGATACAGCATCATTCATAAGTGGTTTCAAGCCTTTATTATTTTTAAAGATGTTTTGATCTGATTCTGTATCAAGGATGTCTGAAATTTAAAAAGAGAAGGGAAAAAACTCCTGTGACTCTTTGTTTGGGCTTTCCAAAACACTGAGC
This sequence comes from Dryoscopus gambensis, assembly GCA_013389985.1. Classification (NCBI taxonomy): domain Eukaryota; kingdom Metazoa; phylum Chordata; class Aves; order Passeriformes; family Malaconotidae; genus Dryoscopus; species Dryoscopus gambensis. The sequence goes on along the minus strand of WEIT01036942.1, from coordinate 224,616 downwards.
TGGTGTCTGTGGGCTTTCCTGCTGTCCCACAGAGCCAGGGTTTTGATTTGTGAATGCTTTAAAACTGTTCGGATGCTATAAACGAGCTGAATTGTTCTCACCAGAAGTGTTTTATCTTTCCCAGCAGCATATTCTCCTCTGTTAACCTGTTTGCTTTTATTTGTATTTGCAGTCTGTCATGAAATATTTAGCTTACCTATGAAACTTGCATCCCAAATTTGAAGTAGCTTTTGAGGCTTTTATTTCCAGTGTGTTGTTTAAAGCAGAACAGCCAATTTGAAAGGTTTGATGTGTTGTTCTCCTGAACCAGGTTTGTAAGTAAATAAACGGAGTGGGTAAGATGTTCCTCTTTTCCTTCCAATGCGTCTGTGGGTCAGCTGGGTTTGATTTGTTCTCGAGCCTCATTCCATCAGTTCTGCATATCCATCTCCTTGTACATTTGCTGAATATAGTGAGAACAAAGGTCTGAATTCAGGCTGAGTAATCTGCTTGACATTTCAATTATTTTAGGGCCTAGAGGCAGTTTTCTGTACATGCATAGCTTGGTGTTCTCTGAAGTTTGACTCTTTGAACTGAAGTATTGACCTCGTCGAGCTCTAATAGGAAACCTCTGTCATGTCTCTTTATGACCAGGTATCTGGAGGAGCAGAAGACTGAGAATGGGAAAGACAAAGACCAGAAAGTAACAAATGCTGAGAAAGAAAAAAGTAAAGAAAAAGGGAATTTCTCTGAGTTGGGATCAACAGATGGAAAGGCAAAATCTGACTCGTATGGATCGAAAGCTGACTCGGAGAAGGGATACCGCGGCAGCCAGTCGCCCAAGCGCTACAAGTTCAGGGATGACTTTGACAAGCTCAAGGTCCCCGAGTTCCACAAGGAAGGTCATTATGGGAAGGATGAAACAGATGAGCAGGACAAGAAAGACAAGGCAAAGGGCCGGAAAGATTCGGAATTTGATGATGAGCCCAAATTTATGTCTAAAGTCGTAACCACTTCAGGTAAAAGTCAAGAAGAGGATAGGTCAGGAAAATGGGAAGGTGTGGTGTTCCTGCCACCTGGAAAAGAGAAGCAAAGGAAACCTGATGAAATGGAGGAGGAAAGCTATTCTGAAAGATCCAAAAAAGAAGAGAGACCAGGATCCAAGAGAGCTGAACCTGGTCACAGGGGTTTTGTACCTGAAAAGAATTTTAGAGTGACCACTTACAAGTCAAGCCAGGAAAAAAGCTCTTCCCCTCCACCAAGGAAGGCTTCCGAGGTGAAGGAGAAGCCAGGCACCAAAGTAGAGGGGCTAACTCTTGGCAAATCCTCCTTTTCCATTACTCGTGAGGCCCAGGTCAATATTCGAATGGATTCCTTCGATGAGGATCTTGCACGGTAAGGATCTGCCAGCTTTTGATCAGTCTCAGTAGTGATGTTTTTTCCTGTTTCTCTTCCTGAGATCCCCATGTGCTTGCCAAATGTGAGGAAGGCTAAGCAGTATTGCATCACAATTTGTGGTTTTGGGAGCTGGAGATTAACTTTTCCCTAACATTTGCTATGACTGGATGTAAAATTAGTTTAGGATGCACCAGGCTGTGGGAGGAGTCCCAGATGGAGTCAGGTACTCAGTGGCTTCTGGCTGAGGGAAGCTGAGTTGTGCAGGGGAGTTACTCTGCTGCTTAAATCCATTTGATTCTCTGCTGTGGGTTTTACTGCCCTTACTCTCCATGCAGCATTAGAACAGTGACCTCAATTACTACAGTAACCTGGCAGCGTGTTTAGGGATGTGTAAAGGAGCTCCTTGCTCATGCTTTTGAATGTTCATGGGTGCATCCCTAATAACAACATACACCATCAGTGAGCTCCCAGCTCCTGCAGAATTAAACACCTTAAACTGCTCCCCTTCACCCCATTCTTCTATTTCATGGGCTCTTCTTTTTCCAGTCCCAGTGGCATATTGGCTCAGGAGCGCAAGCTGTGCCGGGATCTCGTGCACAGCAACAAGAAAGAGCAGGAATTCCGTTCCATTTTCCATCATATCCAGTCGGCTCAGTCGCAGCGAAGTCCTTCTGAACTGTTTGCTCAGCACATAGTGACTATAGTCCACCATGTAAGAGGTGGGTCAGGAGTCCGTGTGTCCTCGGGGAAGGTTCACTCCTCCAGATAAGTGGGGTTTGTGCACTCGAAATGCCTAGAGTTGTTTTCCAGCAGATATTCCAGGAATGAGACCGGCAGCATGATCGTGATCATCTTCATTTACATAAATACTCTTCTGCACAAGCAGAGGGTGTTCTGGTTTTTACCTGAGAAATATTCAGAGTCTGGGACTTAGAATTGTGTGTTCTGATGAATTTGTGGCTCGCTCGAAGAAACTGCTCATTTCCCTGAAACACCAAAAACTGAAACTGCAAATTTGTCAGCAGCATTAGAGCTCATCTCCACAGTGCTTCACTGTCCTGCACCTGGGTTTTCACAAGCTGTGGGATGGGTGGGCTTTGTCTTTTTACAAAACTGGCACTAATATTTTGGCATTGTTTGTTCAAACCCCTGACAGAGCATCACTTTGGATCCTCAGCAATGACACTGAATGAACGCTTTACCAAATATCTAAAGAAAGGAATGGAACAAGATGCAGCTAAAAACAAGAAGAGCCCTGAAATCCACAGGTCGGTGCCATTAGACACTGTCTTAATATTGCAGAGGTATTCCAGATTTCACTTCTTAAACTCTGGAATAATTCCAGAATAATTCAAGTATATAACTAACTTCAGCTAGAAAACAAAAAAAAGGAAAAATATGGGGAGTTTTAAATACCTTTGGAAATACTGGTCTGCTTTAAAAGACATTTGATCTAAAATCTTCAGATTCTTCTTATGAGCAAGGTTATAGCTGTGTATTTTTTGTTTTTTGCTTTAGGAGGATAGATATATCTCCCAGTACTTTTAGAAAACATGGATTCTCTCAAGAGGAATCGAAAAGCTCCAGAGATCCTGGCTTCAAGGTGAACTGTTACTCTGATTAGTTTAATTCAACAAAATGAGTGCATTGGGCATGAACTTAACAGTGATGTTTTTGTTTAAATTACTCTCTACTTAAGTTTGTGTTTTTCTTTTAAGGATGGGCATAATTCTAAAAATGAACTACAAAGGGTTAATTTTTATTAAAAATGTATCAACAACCTTTGTGAAGTGGTTAGACTATGGTAAATGACCCCAAAGTCAATTGAGGTGAGCTTGAGAAAAAAGAGAGGATTTTTGGAACAAGTGCCCATGATGAGAGAAGAGACTTTTTGTGATATTTTTCTGCTTGTAAGTATGATTAACTCCATTGTTACGTGCAATATTGCCAACCATGTTTTCAAAGACATGCATGTCAAAAAGAGGAAAGTAAAAATAAATGCTGAGCTAAAGCAGATACACTATTAAGCAGATGATAAATTTTGTTCTAACAACTGACTGTGCCGTTTCTGTTGATTACTGTTACTTTAACATTCAGCACTTGTCTTAGATCCAGAGCATTTGGGATTGAGGGTTTTAGCTTTGCTGAGTAGATGAATGTTAAGCCATTGCACTCACTGTAAACAATCATAAAAAAGGCTTAACGTAAAATGTTTGAGATTTTAACCTTTGTTTATTCACCTTCATACATATTTACATTGAAGAGATTTTAACCAGTCCTGCTGAAACCTTACTTGTTTCATATTTGTTTTCGATTTTTTCCAAACACACTTGTGGCTTGACATGGACGATGGTGAGATGGATTTGATGGGCCTGAACTCTGAGCATCAGCTTGGCAGAGTGTGTTATAAACGTGGTTTCCAAACAGCTCGCCAGCCTTCCGAGAAACAGACGTGCCCTCCCAAACCCAAATAGGTGTTTGCTGTGCCACATAAGGGAGCTGCTGCCGATTTTGTCACTTATCTGTCATCCATCGTGTTGGGAGCAGTTTTATTCTCAGAGTAGAAATTAAAGCTCTTTGCCTGGGGAAAGTAGAAGAGCAAAATACCAAAACAAAATGCCTGCTCTCACTCCTGCGTTATTTGACATATTTATTTAAACAAAAAAGTGGTTAGAAACTCATGTAAGTAAAAAATTTAACAGCTAGAGAATTACTAATCCTTTTGTATTTAATTGAAGACGATTAATTTGATGTATGTTGCGTATCAAGTCATACAGTTCCCAGGATGAGTGTTGTGTAAATGCAGTAGCAATGGCTGAGGCTGGGTGTCGGTACCAACATGGTGTAAGGCTTCCTGCAACCCTCCTGCTGCCCAATTTATCAAACCACAGCCACTGTCACTTCGGGCAGGCAGCAGAATCTCACCCAGGTGCCACAGGGCTCAAAGGAGGCGCAGGGAAAACAACTGCTCCTTTCCCAGAGAAACTCCTGATCCCTTCTTGAAGTACCAATTTAAATACAGCTCAAAGCAAGCATTACCAGGTGTCTTTTGCGTTTGTTTTTAATTGACAATGTAAATTTAGTTTTAATTTTTCATGCAGCTGGTGGATGTTTGCTCTGTGAGACGCCAGCTTGCTTTAGCAGACTTGGCAGGGCTGTGGGAGGCACACAGTGTGTCTGTGGGGCTTTGTGGCACCTGTCACACGGTGCCCTCCAGCCCGGGGGAAGGAGCTGCAGGTGGCATCTGCACCGAGTAAATCTTCCTGCCAGAGGCAGTAGCGCCTCCCTATCCATGGGATGTTGGCCTTCCCCCAGACCCCTTGGGCCCTGCCTTTCACTGGCCTCCTCCTGCCCCTTGGATCACTAATCTTGGGTATCTCCAAGCAGCAAAGAGCTTTTGCTTCTCCCAGAGTGTCACTTCTACACCTGGGGATTAAAATCCCTCTGGCCCCTGCCAGGTGATGCTGTCAGCAGGACCTCAAGTGGTGCTGGGCAGGACCAAGCACCCACAGGCTGTCAGACAGTTCTGCCACACTTAGGGATTGTGATCCATAATCAGCTGGATGGGATTCCCAGGTTGTTCACATCCTCACTGGCTGTGGTGTACAATAAGCATCAGCTTCCATGTCTCCCTCCCCTCTTCCAGACTGTTTATTTTAATGCTGTTTAAAGAGGACAGTAAAAGTTTAAAAAGCAGTGATTTATTTTAGAGTAGGAAAATTGAATTCTGACAAAGGCAAACTTAATTTAGTAGTGCATTATTTGACATCTTAAAGTGGAATATTGGTTAGTGCTCAGTTAAACTCCAGTTCTCCAGAAGTCTGTGCAGTCAGTAGCAAAGTAAATGGTGCTGAGCTGGGGCACTGCAGACCTTGTGTTCAACTCTGCCCTCCCTCTCCCCTGCGTTTGTAGGCTGAAGGGAAATATAAGGACGACCCTGTTGATCTGCGCCTTGATATTGAACGCCGTAAAAAACATAAGGAAAGAGATCTTAAACGCGATAAATCCAGGGAGTCGGTGGACTCGAGAGATTCAAGTCACTCAAGGGAAAGATCAACTGAGAAAACGGAGAAAAGTCACAAAGGCTCAAAGAAAAAGTATGTAGGAAACCCAGTAGCCATTTCCTTGTGCCTCTCGTGTCTCTGCTGCTCAGGTTGGATGTACAACAGTTACACACACAGTTGTGCACCTGTGGCATAACTCCTCCAGTGGCCTGAGCTACCCCTCTGCCTGTCATCTCGCTATCATTGTATCTCTCAGAAACACTAAATAATTGTAAAAGGTAGATGGGAAGGCTCCATGTGTCAGGATGGGTGAGTCACTTTTCCTTCTTGTTCCTGTTGTGTCAGAGAGAAGCAGCCATGTTAAAATGAGTTGGCTTTGATGTTCATTTAATCCTTTTCTATTAGCTTAATTTTCCATTTGACTAGAACTCCACGGATGCATGCTAAGCTGAGAGCAGATGGTGTAAACACCTTAGGAAGGAGTAGCAAGTTCCTTCTGGAGAGATCTGGGGCCCTGTGTTAGAGCCTGAGCTCTTATTATGGCTTTTCCTCTTGCAGTAGGAAAAAGCATGGCACTGATAAGGGAGTGATAACGAAGTGGTTTTGTATCAGATGGGTCACAGCTGAGTTCCTAATGCTGTTGTGACCCACTCCCTTCCATTCCCATCACTGAAACAGGAAGCACCGACGGGTGCGTGAGAGGTCCAGATCCAGTTCATCATCCTCGTGGTCCTCTCACTCAGTCAAGGCAGAGGAGTATCCCGAGGAGACTGAGGAGAGGGAGGAGAGCTCCACAGGCTTTGACAAGTCCCGGCTTGGAACTAAGGAATTCACTGGTCCAAATGAGAGAGGAAGAGCAAGAGGAACCTTTGTAAGTATTCTCCACCCCTGCCCCAAATGTTCTCCACCCCTGCCCTGAGGGTTGATTCCCAAAGTGGGTCGTTTGGAATGGCTTTTATGTTGCTCCTTCAGTTTAAGCTGCCTTGGAGGAGAAGCCCCGAGGCAATGCCTGGTTGTGGGTGATGAGCCCCAGGGGGATCACTCCAGGTCTGGGGCATGAACTGCGCTGCTGGGGATGTGCTGTGGGCAGCAAGCTCCACCTGGGAGGAGCAGAACAAGGTCTGGAGCAGCCTGATGGGCACACGCTGTGCTTCCACTCGGGCTTGGGCACGCTCGTGTTTGCAGTCCATGTACAGCAGGGTCTCACCTGCCTGGGCTTGCCCTGGAAATGCCTCTACCCGATTTTCAGCAGCTTCATAGGAACTGCGACATGCTGTGTGATCAGATGAACTAAAAACCCAAAAATGTGCTGTCCTGTTGCTTTAGTGATAGGTTTTAAAGGTGTTTTAGATGGTCAGAGAAGGGATGTTGGACCTCTTGCAAGCCCTGGAAGCTGGCTGGGGTGGGAGGGCACTGCCTCTGCAGCCGTTCTATTTTTCTCCGGTGCGTTACTGTTGCAGCAGTTCAGAGCTCGAGGGAGAGGATGGGGCAGAGGCAACTTTTCAGGCAACAACAACAGCAACAGCGGCGGCAACAACGACTTCCAGAAGCGGAGCAGAGAGGAGGAGTGGGATCCCGAGTACACGCCTAAGAGCAAGAAGTACTACTTGGTACGTACCTGGGTGCTGAGACACCCGCGGGCTCCACGTGTTTCCAGTCTCGGGTGCTTTGGAGGTGGAAGCACCAGCTGTCACTGACACACCAGGTAGGGCTTCGGGTGATGCTTCACGGGAAAGCTGCCGGCTCGTGCCTAAAGAGAGCTCGTTCCTGCTCCCTGTAGAGTGGTTCCCATTAAGTGGATCACAAGGGGCGGCCGCAGAGGCGCGGTGCAGGGCGGTGCCAGCCTATCTCACCTGCTGTCCTTGGCTTCCCGTGCAGCACGACGACCGCGAGGGCGAGGGCACGGACAAGTGGGTGAACAGGGGCCGCGGCCGCGGCGCCTTCCCCCGGGGAAGAGGCCGCTTCATGTTCCGCAAGTCCAGCACCAGCCCCAAGTGGGCTCATGACAAGTTCAGTGGGGAAGAGGGAGAAATCGAAGACGACGAAAGCGGAATGGAAAACCGGGAGGAAAAGGACGCCCTGCAGACGACGGCCGAGTAGCCGCGGGGTCTGCGCGGTTCTGGGAGCCCTGGCAGGAGGGGAGGGGTCAGGCTGGTGCTGGGGTGTCAGGGTGATCCCCACGTGCTGAGCAGAGCCCTGGAGAGCAGCTCGGAAACGATCCCGACGTTATTTAACTGCATTTCCAGAGTTCAGCCTCCCCAAGCACGGACTGGGACTGATCCATCATTTACGCTCGGATCCACTCCTGGAGTTTCTCTTCCCAAAGACTTCCCTTCTGGACTGGATACGGTCAAGCCCTGGGTGAGACCCCAGACTTTCCCTTCTCTGTGACCTTACAGATGGTCGGTTATTTTTTGGTAACAGGCTTTGCGGACGAAGTGGTTTCAGTTTGTGCTCACCTGACCCCACCAGTCCTGACATTTTGTTTCTCTTTTATAGTTTGACCCAGTGACAGTCGGGGTTCACTCGCCCACTCAAATTTTCCTCCCCTATTGTGTAATCAATTTTCTAAATTCTGCTTATTTTAGGCCTTACATACGTAGCAACATCAATTCAGATACAATTTTGGAAACTATTTTTGGTTCTTATAAATAAGAAAACAATGAAGCATGTGAGTAAACATCTAAATGTTCACTTGTTGGGACCAAACTGCTATGACTTTTTTTTTTTAAACTTTTTTTTATGTAACAGTTGAGTTTAGGGCCTTTAAAAAATGATTGTTTTCCTTTTATGTTGGAAATTAACAAAATTAGCATGGTTTAAAAGAGAAAAAAAAATTAAACCCTATTTCTGGCCACTGTTTGTGTTCACTATTAGGCCTGGTGTGTGCTGGACCCCAAACTGCTTGTAGCATTTGTGTCTCCTCCCTGCAGCTGGTTGTGACCTGAGTGCCCTTTCCAAGGTGACACAGTTTTCTAAGGAACTTCCGAATTCTTCTTGGGGAAAAATATAAACAGAGATGAGAATTTTTCAATATTTTTTATTAATCTTTTTATAAAACCAAAAGGCAGATTCCTCCTGAGCTGGTTGAGGACGGCCCTTAGGCTGCATTTCTTTTTATCTTGTACTTTAAAGATATTCTGGAGCAGTTTGTGGAGGGTTCCCAGCCAGGTCGTGAGCCTGGGCGGGGAGTCCCAGTCATGCCCTCGCTCCCCCTGTCCCTCTCCCCAGGATTGCTGTGCTGTTCCCCACACACCAGCTAGAGTTTGGTTTGTTTTGACTTGAACAGTTCCTGTTTAGCAAAGCCCCGAAGTTTGTTTATGCAAATAAAATACAATAAAATAAGTCGTAGGTGTAACTCCGCTTGGTTTGTGTCCTGAGTCGGCGGGGGAGCCTGAAATGATCAAGTGCGCGGAGCAACAGGGGTGCAAAACTCCCTGTTGGGTTTTATGCATTAATAGACCTTTCAGCCCCTGTTTTGGCAGTAATTGCTTGGGGACTGGGGTAACACACAGCCACAGGGATTGTGTCACCCGCGCACGGGACCAGCTCCCTCCTTCCCACACCCGAGCTCCTCCCAGGAGATCACGCGGGCCCGTCCCGGTGCTGGGTAGCGCAGCCCCGTGAGCTCCTGGTCTGCAGCGCAACCTCTTTTCTGCCATCCTTCTCTGCCCCGGGGCTGATTCCCAGCCCCGCTCCCTGCTCCCTGCTCGGTATTGCTGGGTCAGTTGCATTTGGCCAAAAGGAATATCCACGCTGTCTCCTGGACCAGGCACTGGCCAGGACCGGCCAGGATTCCTGGTGTCACCTTTGACCCTTCAGGCCCTGCGGAGGAACAGCAGCAGCGTGGCCGCACCACCCCCTGCTCTCGCGGTCTGTGGGTTTCGGCCCTTCTGTGGTTGGGGTTTCACTTCCCCTGCAGCCGAGGGTGACAGAGCTGCTGTGAGAGCCGGGTGAGTGTGAGCTGTCACCCCGGGCCGGCTGCGGTCCTGCCCTGGCGCCTCGCTCCGCACCGCGCCGGCCCCGGCTCCCCGCTGCCCCTGCAGCCCTGTCGTGCAGGGAACCCCAAGGCCAACACCGGCACCCCGCGGTGGCACACACGGCCCAGTCCTGCCCAGGGCCGGAGAAGGTGGGTGGGGGCTCCAAGTTGGGGGTGGCCAGGGGAGACACGGGGCTCTGTGGGGCTCTGCCGTGCCAGCGGTCCCTGCCCGCGGGGCTCCCAGTGCTCGGTGCCCTCCAGTCCCACCCTCACCCAAACACCCACAGCTGAAGCCGGCAGTGCTGTCCCAGCGCACAGAGCCCAGTGAGTCGGGCCCTGGGGTCCATCCGGTGCCGGGAGCCTCAGTGTCCCGCCAGGACCGCCGGGCGGCCCCGCGGGCGGGCGCGAGGTGGGCTCGGGGAGCAGGAGTCCCCCGTGGGGCACAGGGATGTGGTGTGGACCAGCACTGAGGTGCTCTCAGCTTCAACTTCCTTCCCAGCGCCGCCCCGATTTCCTCCGGCATCACGTGTGCGGTGTGGGACCGGGGTGAGCCTGGCACGGCACGGCACCGCTCGGCCTCGGGGGCAGCCCCGCAGCGGCAGGTAGGACGCAGCAGCCGCGGCCCCGAGGGTGCGGCGCACGGGGATCACCCCGACGGCAGCACCTGTGTGGGATCGCACTGCTCCAGGGCTGGGCCGTGCCCTGGGGCCCAGGAGAGCTGCCAGTGAGGGGCTGGCAGGATGCTGGGCACTTCTGGGCACCATCGCTCCTGTGCCACGGGGAACGAAGGAGCACTGGGGCCTCGGATAGGGGTGTCCTCATCCCCGCAGCCCTCGGGCCTTCGGCCATATCTTTGGGTGGGTAATACCAGCACCCTTTTTGGTGTCTGCGAGGCCTCTGTGACAGGGGCTGATGGCAGCAGCAGGGACCAGGCAGCAGCAGGGCTGCTGGCCCACCGTGGGGACAGCATGGCCCACCCCAGGGATGTGGTGACCCACCACAGTGACAGGATGGCCAACCATGGGGACAGAGGGGCCTGCCATGGGGACAGGGTGGTCCGTGGGTACACGCCCACGGCCTGATGTCCTGTATCCCCCCATGCCGGTGGGCTTGTCCTGGTGTGACCCCGGGGATCAGCAGCGCAGGGATGCTGCTGCGCCGTGGATGGTGGCGGGATGATGTCCTGCCCGTGCCGCAGGGCTGCTGCTCCGGGGAGCTTTGCAGCCGCCTGCTCCGCCACACACAGAGGAAGTGCCAACCACAGTGGGGCTGGTGCGGGGCTGGTGTGAGGCTGGGAGAGGCTGTAACGAGGGTCCTTCCCTGAGCCCCTTTGCTCCCCAGCAGCTGGAACCACAGCAAAGGACAAGGAGGGCGAGGACAGGGAGCCCCCCGGGTGAGTCCTGGGCTGGAGGAGAGGGAAAGACAGGGATGTGCCTGGGACAGGCCCCCTGGGCCAGGGCATGTCCCCAGCAGGAAGCGCTTCCTGCCCCATTCTCGTCTGACAGTGCCGGTCCCAGCCCCGGCCCCGCTCCTGCCTCCTCTCCCCAGAGCTCCCAGCACCAGCGATGGAGGCGACCAAGCTCCCACTCACCAAGAGGATGGCTCCTGCTCCCCCCATTCCTGCCAAGACTAAACCAGCCCCCGTGCTGGCCACCAGGTAAGAAACGCGTGGCTGTGCTGGGGTGTCCAGGGCCACCGCAATGTCCCAGAGCCGGGACCATGGTCATGGTCATGGCTGGCAGCTCCCTGGCTGTGCCACTTCACACCTCTGCTGTCCCCAGGCCCAGTGACCCCCAGCCCAGCACCTCAGCTGACATGGAGTGGGGCAGAGCCGGTGACCCAGGTAGGGTCCAGGGGCCACACAGGGGGCTGCAGGGTGGCCAGGCCCTGCCCAGCACTAGGGGCCGATTTCTGTTTTTTCTTTGGCAGATGCCAACGGCTTCAACACAGTGTCAGTCACCACAGCCAGGCTGAGCCACCCCACAGCCATGCGGCCACGAGTACCCGGCCAGCGGCCACCCAGCATCGCCCTGGGGAGCGGGGGGGGTCCTTGTGGGGGGGAGCAGCCCTGGGGGCTGCCCCGTGCTGGGCTCTGTGCCCCTGTCCCCAGCACGGGGCAGGCGCCTGTCCCGCCATGGAGCACAGAAGGGCCGGAGGTGTCAGAGGAGTCGGAGGGGAGGTCACTGGCACTGGAGGACCTGAAGGCCGAGGTCCGGACCCTGCACATCCTTGTGGACCTGATGCGAGTCCAGCACCTGTGAGTGGGGATGGGGGTGCCAGGGGGTCCCCGGTGGCTCCAGGCTGTTTGCTGCTTGTTCTGGCCCCAGCTGAGCCATCCGGGTGTGTTGCAGGCGGGACCTGCAGGAGCTGCGGCAGGAGCTGTGCCAGGAGCAGGCCCAGCGCCAGGCACTGCAGGTGAGTCCCTGGCAGGGGTTGCCCCGTCCTGGGGTCCCCTGTGCCCCCCAGCAATCACAGCCTCTCCCCACAGGTGGAGATCGAGCGGGTGAGGAAGGGGCTGCTCTGTTAGCACGGGGGGGCGGCGGTGCCCACCCATGGCATGGGGCAGGTGCCCTGTGCCCCCCGACCTTGCTGCCCCCAGCCTGATTCTGCACCCATCGGGTACAAATGCTCACCCCACACCCAGGCACCGCTCCTTGAGGCATAACAGCCCCTGGACCTACAGAAATTGTTTAAAATAAAGTATTTTGCGTACAGAGTGCTGTGTGAGGACTGCTCAGGGCTCTGCTGTTGGCTGCCATGTCCCTGGAGGGCTGGGCTGGTCCTGCCGGGCACAAAGGGTCCCACCGCGGCACAAGGGGTCCCACCAGGGCCCGCGGTGGGGCTGGGACAGGGCCTCCTCCTCCTCCCCCTCCTCCTCCTCCACCCCCGCACAGTTTCCCAGGCCAGCTCCAGTCCCAGCCCCAGCCCCAGCACATCCTGGCCTCCAGCCACTGGAGAACATCTGGAAAACATCTGGATCCTGCTGGCGCTGGCGGCGGCAGGGAACCAGCCTGGGAAGCAGCTATTTTTATAAAGCTGCCGGGGAGGGGGCAGCGGGG
>WEIT01036942.1:187409-209390 GCA_013389985.1 Dryoscopus gambensis | reverse complement strand
CATCCAGCCAGGCCGCCCTAGGTTGGGCTGGCGGTGCCGGACCCAAGGCAAGCCCCCGGGCTGGGGGGACTCGGCCTCAGCTCAAGCCCAGCAGTCGCGAGTTGAGTCGGGTTTGAGGAGGCTGCCGGGGTTGGTGCTGGCCCCACGGAGGCGGGGACATGCAGGGTCCTGCCCTGATGGCCCCGAAGCCACTCTGGCCACGGGCAGTGCCCAGTCCTGGCTCAGCCCCACTGGGCGAGGTGTAGGACATGCCAGGGCTGGTGAGGCTGGACATCGGGGACATGAGGCTCCACATCCCACCGCTGTTCCCAAGGCTGGTGGGGCCCTTGGGGACACGAGGCCCCACGTCCCACCAGTCCCCAGTGGCTACTCCAGGCTGGACTGGGCAGGACTCAGTGGCTGACTCAGGGCACTGGGCCCTGGGGTCGTCCTGGGTTGGGGGTCCCACGGGGCCACTCAGAGCCGCTGCCCCATGAGCCTGGCCCCCCCTCGCCACTGCTGTACATCTCCCAGAGCACATCAGTACCCCGAAATCCCCCATCCCCTCCACCCCTTCCCTGTGGGGTCGCTGGGCTGTTGTATGAAGTTTTATTGCCGACATGCAGGAGTAGTTCCGATGTAGTACAAAAATAACGTCTTTATACAAATTTTTTTCCTCTTTTTTTTTTTTTCTTTTTCGTTTTTTTCCTTACAACAGGCTCTGTCCCGCCGCAGCCCTACGGCCCCGCTCGTGCCCCCTGCACCACCCCCTTCCAGTTTGCCTCAGCACAAGTGGATTGACCGGTGCTGCCACTGCAGGATCCTGGTGTGACACAGCCTCAGGGAGTCCCAGAATATTGCTTTTTTGCTTTAACATTGGGGAAAACCAGTAAAAATAGAGATGTGGGGACAAGGCAGGAGAGAACCAGAAGGAGAGAGCAGGGCCCTGCTGCTGGTGGCACAGGGGGCGGTGGGCCCACACTGGAGGGTGCCGGGACAGACCCACCATCTTCAAAATAAATAAGGCGAAAGAGCTGGGGCTACTGGCTCAGCTGGGGCGGTGCAGGGAGCTGGTCCGTGTTAGTGTTCATGAGGCCCTGCCTGGCCACAGGGCCTTGGTGAGGTGCAGGCAGGACCTAATGCCCGATGTGGCCAGGGAGGTTCAGGTCCAGCCCCCTGTCCCCACAAAGCCACCGCTGGAGTGGCCCAGCTTAGACCCCGTCCCCTTCCCCAGGCCGGGGCAAGAGAAGGCAACGACATGCTACAAACATCTGCTACTCGCTCCCTGCCCATGCCCACCGTGCTGCAAGGGCTGGGCCCAGAGAGCAGTGCAGCCCCAAAAAGCCCCCAGCTGCAACCCTCCCTGCTCACAGGCCTGGTAGGAGGGCGATGCCAGGGCTGGGAACAGCTGGGAGCAGGGAAGGAGGCAGCTGAAGAAGCTGCTGCCTTGAGCAGGAGCCCTGACCAGGGCACTGGGAGCCCTGGGAGCTCTGTGTGAGAACAGTTCATCTGGCAAGACGGGCATCTAGTTCATAAATGAGGCTCAGAAACAATCGTTCCTGTTCTCAGCACAGGCCAAAGCTCTTCCAGTGGCACCAGGTGACAAACCAGGATGTCCTTCCCCTGCCTTGGCGTGAGGGCAGAGGCAGCCCCAGGTTTGGGCTGGGATGGCAAGAAAAGGTGGGAACAAATACAGTAGAGACTTCAGCCAGCCCCCTCATACCTCTAGGTGGATTATTTTGGGAAGCTTTTCACATTATAACTCATATATTACATCTGTACCACAACTGAGGGGGGAAACACTAAATCAGAATTAATGCAACTGTAACTGCACCTGGGATATGCTACTGAAAAATAAAATTAAATCACATCCTTATAAACTAAAGGAATCAGTGAGAAGTGGGAGAGAGGGCAGGGGCCCTGGCGGGCCAAGTCCTGTGAAACCTTTGAACTGGGGACAGGATCTGATCCCTGCAGGCGGCGCTGCCCAGACGACTCCTCAACTCCTGCCTGAGGCGGTGGCCGGGCTCTCCGGTCACAACGGTGGCCACACAGGACTGGCCAGCACGGCCAGACCAGGTGGCATGTAAGGACAGAAACAGATTTGATGCAGATGAAGGGAAGTGGGAGGTTTCAAGAAATTCTTCCTTTCGAGAAACCCTGGTAAATCCAAGCTTATTCAAACCACACGGAGCGGGCGCCACGGGCCGGCTCTGCGCTGCACGGCCATGGCGCTGCGCCAGCAGCTTCACCCTTGGAAGTCTCCTCCTTTCCCACGGGCTTTGCTCGATCCAGAGAACAGCATGATTAAAAAGACAAGAGAGGTAGATAACAGTCATGATTAAAAGCAGATTAGTCATCTAGGCTTCGATTTTAAAAAACAGATTCCAGAAGATGCCAAGAGGTTGCTGCTTCCAAAACTAGCTTTTCCAAAAGTCTTCTCCCTCCGGAGCGGGTGTGAGTGTGTGTCCCTGGACAGAGCTTGGGACTGCTACATTATTCCCCGTCGTGGGACACCGGTATTGCTGTAGGCTGGAGCAGGCGAGGTGAGGGCAGACTGCAGGGTGGTGCTCGTGCTCTCGGGGCGTGGGAGGCTACTTCCGCAGGTACCTCTGGGCCAGGATGGCCGCGTCCAAAGGGTTCATGGGCTGCGCGTCGTGGCCCAGGCGCCGCACCGGCGGGATGTTCCCGAACTGCCGCTTCTGCAGGAAGCTCTTGGCCTCATGCAAGGTGTTCTTCTCCTCAGCCAAGAGCAGCTGCTGCCTCATGTAGTTCTCGAACTCATACTGGGAGCACTCCTCCGTCACCTTCACCTGCAGAGACCGACCTGTCAGAGCCACAGCAGCCTCACGGCTCCTCTGACGGGCCCGAGCTACCACAGGATAACCGGAGCCCTAATGCAGGGACAGGGCCTGCTGCTGAGCACACAGGCAGGACTCCTCGGGAGCTGGCAGTGCCACCAGGATACAGCTCTGGCCACCACAGTGGCTCTGTCCTGACACGGCTCATCCCAACCCTGCCAGCACTGAGGCTGCAGCTGCCTGACCCCTGTCCCTGAGGCACCGCCACAGATCCTGCATGGCTGTCCCCGGGCAGCCAGGCCACGGCCGGCACTTCTAGCATGAAACATGCCGGCAGGAAAACAGGATGTTTGCTCCCATGGCAGAGCTCACTGGGAGCCAGAGCCAACACCGCTGCCTCCTCCCAGCATTCCCAGCTGTGTGTGAGGGAGTGAGCGCTGCTGGGAGCGGAGCAAGCTGCTCTCATCAGCTCCGGGGCCGAGCTCACTTCCTGGCAGTGCAGCCAGCTGGACGTGCCTCCTGGTCCCAACAGCATCGGCCTTTCCTTCCGCTGCACAACATGAGGGACTCGGCTGCATCCTCCCCACCCTCCCCTTCCCAGCTTAGGGACACAATGGGTGTCATCCATTCCCATTACAGACAGATTGGCACAGCGGCACGGAAAAGCAGTTCTGTGGAAAGCAGGGAAACCTACCTCCTGGGGGTTTTCAGGATTAGCCACTTGGTCATCTATGTCCGGCACCACTTGCAAAGGGCCGCTCAGTGAGGACATGGACTGCCTGGAGGAGAGCACAGCATTGGGATCCAGAGCATGGCACTGGCTCACCCAGCCTCACCCAGCCCCAGGGCGATCCCACTGGCACGGCCATGGCCATGGTAAGCATTTGCACAGGCCTCTGCAGCTGTATCCATCAGCACACAGTGGTGGACACATGGGATTTAAAGGCTTATTGCAGTTCCCAGACGCTCCTCGGGTGAGCTGAGCCAGCCACAGCTGGAACAACACAGCCTGTGGCCAGAGACAGCGTGTCCTGTCTCTCCCCTTGCACATACCAGGATGCTATGATGGAGCTGAGGGAATCCAGCACTTCAGAAGCCGTCAGCCGCTGCTGTGGGTCCAGGACCAGCAGTTTCCGGATCAAGCACACAGTGTTTTCCGAGACCCGGCCGTCCCTGGGAGAGACAACACGTGGTGAGCCTGGCGTGGGCAGAGTGGCAGCAGGATGGACACGCTGGGAACACAGGCCAGGAGCTACAGGAGCCACCACTGCTCTGACCCTGCCTCACCCTCCCACACGCTGTCCCAGCCCTGCTCCTGCTTCCTGGTGTCAGTACTGCTGTGACCCTTGGGGTGCCGAGGGGAGCCCCTCCAGCTCCAGGTGGCCCAGTAAGGCCAAGTAAGCCCCCGCTGGCCAGGCAGGAAGGGCAGGCTGTACTCACTCGGGGATGGTGTACTCGGCAGCCTTGATTTTGCGGAAGAGCTCCTGAGGTATGCTGTCGTAGAAGGGGAACTGGCCGTAGAGCATGGTGAAGAGCACCACCCCCAAGGCCCACATGTCGCTGGGCTTCCCACGGTATGGCCGGCCTGCAGGGAGAGGGCACACACAGCCTGAAAATCCTGGAAAGCACAGCCTCGGCAACCCCCCTCACCTACCACAGCAGAGACACACGGGGCCCTTTTTCTAAGCATTAGCCAAGGGACTCGAGGCTTCCTCTAACACAACCAAAACTCTCTCCAAGGTGCATCCTCTGTGAATGAGCAAATTGTCCATTTCCACACCAGAGTCCTCCTGTTCCCTACGGAGCAGCAATAACCCTGCTGTGAACCAAGGGCATCAGGTAGTTGGAGCTGCTGTGCTGGAGTTCCCAGGTCAGTGTCCCTCGCCATCCCACAGAGCCACCTGGCTGCAAGTCTGGGCCAGGCAGATGGAATTCAAGGGCCAGGGAGCACAGAGCACGGGTAGGCAGGAGAGAAGCCCAGGAAGGGTAAGATTGGCCCATGGAGGTGGGACTCTGACTGAGGGATGGATCCAGCACACAGCCACTGAAGCCAGATGTAAAGCCACAGAGGGTGCAGGAAGGTGCTTTCCTGCACAAAGACATTCCCAAGCCTGCTGCAGCCCCAGGATTCACCTGATGGAAATGCTGCTTCTAAGCCCTTTTGGTCACAATAATCAGCACACAGCAGCATGGACAGGGTCACAAAATTAAACCCCAGTGCTACAGCACAGCACAGGACCCAGGGAGAGACTTCCTCTGACTCACACAGTGAGTCACTGCTGCAGCATTTGGTATTTGTACTAATTATTCTCTGCTTTATATGCTCAGAAAAAGGCACCTCTCCCTCCTCCTCCAACTTTTCCTTCTGTGACATTTCAGCAGCCATCCCTCAGCAGACACAGCTTCTCCTGGAGACCCACAACAATGATTAATTCCTCAGGCGTTCCAGCTTCCTCCTGCACAGGCGCACCGGCAATACAGAGGGAAGCTCCAAGCCTGAAGGTGGTGGTGATGCCTGGAATGTCCTCGAGTAACTTCTCCCCTGATACTTGGAGGGTAACCACAGACTGAGCAATTTCGGGAGAGCATTTTGGAGAGCCCGGGATGGGCCCCATGGGAAGGCCTGTTGGCAGACACTGCAGTGAGAGCCAGGCTGGGCAGAGTAGGATGAGTCCTGAGCTAAGGCTGAGCCTTGCAGGATCTCAAGCAGCCTCAGCTGCCAGAGATCAGGCAAGACAGCCTGTTCAGTGCCCTGTGGCCAGTTACACCACAAGAGAGCTCTTAGAAGAAACATGAGAAGGTAGCTGGAGGCCCAGACAGATCAGCAGCCTGGAGCAGGAAGGAGCAGCTCCTTGTAGCCTTCTCCAGCCACTTGAGCCAAAACTGCTCCTAGCTCCTGCAGAGCAGTTGACTTCTATCATCCATTTGGTCACAAGGGCCTCAGGATATCCTGCAAAACAGGAAAGGCTTGCAAAAACCCCAGGATCCACCTCCTTGCCTGCCTCTGCTCCCTTCCTGCCTGGGAGGGAAGTGCCTCAAACCTGCCTGGCAGATCACGATGGAAGAGCTCAGCTACATTTACTGCTGCTGCCTGCAAACCTGACAGAAAACCTCCTGAGGGGAGTCCACTGGGTCTGGATGTTCCAGGACTGGCTCCCTCTGAGGGCATTTCTGCAATGCAGTTGCTTGGGATACCAGGAACAAGTAACTCATGCGTTAATGCCCGATATCTGGATCTATGAGAGGCTTTGTACGCACAGTCCCACCTGGATGTGCACCCTTCAACACCAATCCAGCTCACCTGCATGAGAAGAAAAACGCCCCAAAATGATGCCTGGGTCACTACACTGACAACCAGGACCACCACTGCCTGCCCAAAGTGGTACAGGAACAGAGATAGAGCTCATGGAGAGAAACCTCTGAAGCAACTGGACAGAAACCACAGCTGTTCCTGATGGTCCCATGCACTGGGAACAGTTAAAGGCAGAAGGACACCAGGGAAAGCTGCTCTGTGTGAGCCAAATGCTGCTCAAAGCCTCTGCTGGAGACCAGGCACAGGCCAGGCTGCTGGAGAGGGGATCCAGCCCAGACTGCTCTGGCTTGCTGTCATCATTTCTTTATTTTTAAGTAACTCCTCTCTGTTGGTCCAGAAGCTGCCCAGAGGATCACTAGTTCCCTCCTGGAAGTGAGCAGCAACTGGAGGAACTGCTCCTCTTAGTGCACGGCTGGAATACACTGACATCCTGGTGGGATCTGGACTGGCTGCCCCTCAGGCCCAGGGATTTACCTGCAGCTTAAGGGAAGCCTCAGGAACTGAATTCTGACACTGGAAACAGAACACATCTGCAGTCAGACTAATCTGGGAACAGCCAGATTTGAATTAGCTTTGAAGTTCAGACAAGCCTTAAGAAAAAGGTCAGGCTCGCTCCTTCCCTCCAGCTTTCCCAGCTGGAAAAGCAGACCAAGTCTCCTAACTGGACCTTAATTAAGAAGCTCTCATGAAGGTGCATACGGGAACACAACAGGTGGTTTTACTTATTGTCAGGACGCACAAATGAGCGAAATGTGTGCTGAGGTGGGGCTGAGGGGAATTCCTACCGCTGAGCACGTCCGGGCTGATGTAGGCAGGGCTCCCGCGCTGGTCCTTCAGCAGGTCGTCCTCACTCACCAGGTGCTTCCCCAGGCAGAAATTGGTGATGGTGATCCGGTGAGTCCTGGGCAGAGAGAAGCACAAGGTGTCAGGGAACACAGGCCACCCTGCACGGGCCATGCAGCGCAGCCAGGAAGTTGACTCCTGTGCCTGGACTGTGCCTCTGGGGCTTTCTGGGGAGCTTGAAGTGCTGGGAGAAGACACACAGAGCTGTAAAATGAACTCCATCCCAAAGGGGAGGGATTCCATGCCTGCCAGCGAGGCTTGCAAGGCACTCACTGTCGCTGTAGGACACGATAAAAGACCACGTACGCTCAGAGAGGTGTCTGAAAGGGGAATGACCCCTCAGTTTAATCTTCACTCAGTATTTATAGATTTCTTACTATTACAGTTCACTGGAAGGTGAGGTTGACACCTCTTCATCCAGAGTGGCTGGACAGACAGTCCATCAACTTTTCTCCTCACGAGAAAGGAATGAAAAACAAAAGAAACAGTTACAGAAACATTGGCTATTATTTACATTAAGACTGTGAGAATTCTCTGATTCTCTGACTCCAGAATGTAAACAATTAGAAGGCTGAACAAGCAGGGTAACACTCACAGGGGCAGTAAGAGGATCTGTGCCAGCTGTGACAATGTCTGGGTGGCCTGTGTTAGCACAGCTGCAAGCACAGGGTGCACCTGGCTCATCTTGCAGCCACACAGGTGCCTTGGCCCATCTCCCAGGAGCATCCCAGAGCTGCAGGATCTGCCCCAGGCGGTGCCTGACCACTGCAGGGCATGAGTGTCAATAAAGCTGAGGTTTATTTTAGCTGCTGATTCTGCCCTGCACTTCCCAGCTGCCATCTCCACACAGCATCTTCTGGGAGCCAAGGGAAAACAGCCTGTGGAAGCTGCCCCGTGCCTAGCCCTGAGCACTGTGTGTTCACAGGCACCAGAGGAGCTGCAGGAGTTGTGATCAGACTCAGCACAACCACTCCTGTGTCACTCAAGAATCCCACGCAGGAGCCTGGTGGCAGTTCCACCTGATCCACAGGACTGCTCTCCACACACAGGTGTGCACAACACAAAGCCTGATCAGCACCCAAAAAACCTCCCACAGAAAAGGGAGAGCTGCAGGTACACAAAATTTCTTTATTAATTCATCCCTACCTTCCTAGGGTACTGCCAGCTCACATTAACAATTTTTTCCAGTGAAAGTGAATAATTACAAAACTATTGTTCCATTAATCTTCCCTGTCATTCAGATAATTTGGATTTTAACTTATGATATAAAGGTGTGAGTACAAAAACACTGTCTGGAACATTTCTTGAAAAGTATTTCACAACTAGAGCCTGAGAGAATGGATTAAGTCAGCCACAATAACCAAGGAACATTTCCAGCCAGTCTCACAGACAAATGAAATAGAACCAAGTGTGGGTTGGCCATGGAGAGCTGGTTATTAAAACAGACAGACTCATGTTTAAGAAGTGTTAGCTTCAACTGTCAGGAGACTTCCCTGGCTGAATAACAAGCTGCAGGATTTGTTAAGGATTTAAAAGACTAAGTGTTCTATAGGACACTAAAATGTTCAGGGTTGCTCGGTTCTATTTACTCCCTGAAATTTGATCTAATCTGTAATCACCCAACTCCTCCACTGGCTAAGGAGGAAACTTGAGAGGCTCTAATGTCTGTGGGGGACAAGGTCTGAGGGAGCCCCAGGTGGGAGGTGCCCGGCAGGCCCTTGCAGTGCCACACTGTTACCTTCATTCCCTGCCAGGAGAAGGGACCTGGCTCTTTGTGAGCATGGCTGGAGCAGAACAAACGGTTCTGCTCAGCCCCACCGGCTGCTCCTCTCCATGGAGATCATTCTTACGCCTCTCCCACCCTTCCCCATGACTCACAGGCTGCAGCTTTCCCTCACCAACGCTGATGGGCTTGTTAGTAAAAAGCAAAAGCAGAGATGTAACACAAACAGTGACTCCGGCAAGTGTATTCAAAGCTTCAAATGCCTCCCCCTGCTAGTGGGGCCCTGTCTGTGGGGTGCTCCCCTGCACTCTGTGCCCAGAAAAGAATGGAAGTTCTGCGTGGATCCTTTAAAGTACCAACCCTTGTCTGCCTCTTCCAGCAAGGAGGAGAATCAAAGCAGCAAGCAGAAGAGATTTATCTTACAGCAGCTCTACAGAAACAACTTGAAACAACTTAGAGGTGGCCCTGAGAAGCAGCAGCTGCTGCGTGCGTGTGTGGGGGAACCGAGAAGTTCAAGCTCTGTAGATAAAACCTGTTTCCTTTCAGTGTTAGGGAGGGGAAAGCAGGAAGCTGTGAGCCCAGCAAACCTGCAAGCTTTGTAGACTCAAAGCCTGCAGAACTCCAGCCTTCCCGCTTTTTATTCATTCCACGGAAAGCCAGACAGTGTGAAAAGGACGAATTCCACTCATTCTTCATGTTAGTGCAAAATATTTAGTCAGTAATGTAATCCTGGAGGAGAGAGCAGAGGATCTGAGCTGAACTAAGCTGCCAGCTAAATAACACAGACCCCAAGGCACCGAGCAGCTCCAAAGAGCCACCAAGCAGAGCCAGGCCACCACCCTGTGCCCTGAGCCCCTGCTGAGCTCCTGCCACTCTCTGGGCTGGTCCCTCTGGGTCTGCACCAGCAATCCAGCACCTGCCAGGCTCCAGAGGCTCCTGTCAAACCAGCAAACGGAACAAGGGAGCCATTTCATACACAAATACGCACTGGACAGAAGTGCTTTTGTTTAGATAAGTCAATATTTCACTGCTAGCAAAAACACAGCAGTGCAGCAGTCAGATCTAACACTGCTGTGATTGTAGGACAGCTGGCAGGGCTGGAATGCCTTCAGCACGATGGAGGGTGAATGATGGGAACAAAACCAAACACCACACTTTTTTTTTTTTTAATAGATATAAAATCAGTACTTCTCTTGCAGGTTACTAAATTACTATAAAATTCACTTTTCAGCAGCTAGAATCCAAAAAAAGTCCTGAAAAGGGGCCACTAAGCTGGGTGGGAACAGTGAACTATCTAAGTGGGGCTAAATTCATTTTTGGAGATTAATTTATATACCTTTGAGCTGGATTTGTATTTTTGCACAGCCTGCTTCCCTTTCCCTCACCCTCCTTGAGGGCTGAGTGCACAAGGGCACTCAACAAGTGCTGCCTTTGGCTGTGCTTGTATTAGAAATCTGCTTCAGGGAAGAAACAAGACCACTGCCAGGCCAGCAGCTCTCCAGCAGACTTACCTTTTGTTTAGCACCATGTTCCCTAGCTTCAAGTCTCTGTGCACAATATTTTTCTGTAAAAAATATAAGAGTATTACATAAGCAAAAGGCTATTTGTTGTAGAAGTATAATTTTCATACTTGGACACAAAAAAGAGCACTAAAAACAAATTATGGCATCTGCACTCTGTAAAATAACCCAGGTCAAGGTTTCAGGTCAGGTTTCACCCTGGGTACTTTATGTCCTTCACTTTTGATTGTGATTAGGACAGAACAAGCAGATTTGCTACTCTGAACACAAAGACAGACTTAGTGTACCTAAGAGACCTGAAACTGAAGAGTCCAGGCTTGGTTAGAGCAATCTGATGAGCATTCCTTTAACAGACCCATGCTGCACCGCCCTGCCAAGGCAGGACAAGTGTCCTGTGCCACAAGGGAACAAGTCCAACATCAGCAGAATCCATTTTTATTACAATAGTGTCTAGTTCATTGATCTCAAAACTTGTAGCTTGTGGTTCTGATCTCAAATCAATTCTTACGCTGTGATTTATTTTGCTTCGCAAGGAAACGGTTTCTGTTTCCTGTGTTTGATCAGGCTCTGCTCTCATCTTTGACTGCCCCTGTCTGAGGTTATGACACTGTGGTTCACCTGACCTGCCCTCAGCCCAGCTGGCCCCTCTCCACAGCCCACAAACACCACATCATCATCCAGAAACGTGAGGAGCAGGCAGGGAAGGGAATGCTCTTTAGGGCTGCGGGCACGAGGTCTGACACAGAACACTGTTAACATCCATGCCCTGTAACCTGGCCACTGCCTGCCCCAGGAAGTTTTGAAGCATCCACTGTAATGTGGGAAAACTCTGCCTCCCAGCACTGGAAGGGAGAACCAAGCTCTCACCTTGTGTAATGCTTCTACCACTCGTACCACATCATAAAATATCACCACGGTCTCCCGCTCGCTGAGTCTCTTCTCTTTAATGACATAATGCTGCAGATTGATCAGATCTGCTGTTTTGTCACTGAAATCGTGAGCACAGAGACAGTCCAACACCAGGCAAATGCGCTTCTTCATCTTTCTGACCATCCTGTTGGCTTCGAGATCTTCTATGATTTCACAAGCTCGGTCCTGCAGGGAGGCAAACACAGGAGCAAGCCCTCAGGGAAGCTCCAGGGCACATGCACTGAGCCTGGCAGAATAAATAACTGGATAACTGGGGGGTGATCTCAAAATAAGCAAATCCAATCACAGGGCTTGGTCTTTGCCCCAAGGTAGGATTTCAAAAGGATACAGGAGCTCTATTTAATGAATCAGAGAATCCCAGACTGGTTTGGGTTGGAGGGAACTTAAAGTTCATCTCATTCCATCCCCTGCCATGGGCAGGGACACCTTTCACTATCCCAGGTTGCTCCAAGCCCTGTCCAACCTGGCCTTGAACACTTCCAGGGATGGGGCAGCCACAGCTGCTCTGGGCACCCTGTGCCAGGGCCTCGCCACCCTCACAGGGAAGAACTTTTCCTAGGAGGAGGAGGAGTGCAGAAGGCAGAAGAAGTCTCTGCTGTATGGCTCTGTGTGCACATCAGCGCTAATGCTCTTTACACACACAGACACCTTGAGCTGAACCCAGGACAGCTCTGCAGGGGAGCAGCCTCTGGGAACAGCAGGGATCCAACATATCCTTCATGGGAAGGACAGAAATCTCAAGGCACAATTAGCAGTTCTTTCATGACATTAAACAAGACACAGCTGAGCTGGACATTTGGCTTATTTAAGATTTAGTACAGATGGTCTCAAGTGAAAAGTGTGTTGACAAAATGTAACCAGCAAGTCAGGCAATACCAACACCCAAAGCAGCAATTGCTATCCGCCCCTCACATCAATGAACAGCCCTAAAGGCACCGACAGCAAGACAATTCACTCACACAAAAAATGACCAGTGCAGTGACTGGTTTAACTTGCCGAATCAATTTCTTGGCTATTTGTCCCATCTTACAAGTTATAAACAGTATAGAGACTAAAAAGCACAAATTTAATTCTAAAAGGTGCTAACTAATTTGCCAGTGAAATAGCTGTTGTTCTGTTTGAAGGGAGAGTGCTGAGTGCCCATCCCATCCGCAAATGTTCTCACATTTCCCAAAATCCTACTGTACTCTCCAGAGCTCCTGTTTGAAGCAGCAGTGGTTAACCTCAGAGTGCTGGAACTTGGACACACAAGTGCAGGGTCAGCACAAACTGTACATTAAACAAAAGCAGCTCAATCCATCAGCAATCCCTGGCATTGCCCCAGCCTGGATGCTGACCAAGTGTACCTGGAAGAGCCCGTGATGATGGACCACTCCTTCCTGGTTGTGGAGCAGGGAAAGAAGAGAATACTCTGTGTGCAGCAGCATCTTGCCCTGTCGCTCCTCCTGGGTTTCTATTCCTTTATCACCCCTTTCTTCTAAGGTGAGAATCTTCAAAAAAAGGGAAAAGGCCTTTACAGATCGCAGAGACACCCAAATGCCCCCAGCCCTCTCTCATTTTTGGCATTCCCATGGGTTTAACAGCTGGTATAATTGTTCTGATGGTTGTGTACTTGCCACAGGCCTGTCTGAACTCAGCACCACCCATGCAGAATGCACAGCAGCAGCTTCATTAACATGAGAAGGTGGCTGCTTACAAATATCCCAGGTGCTTTTTAATTCCTGGAGCTGCCCCACTCAGGCACAGATCCAAGGGCTCTGGGAGAACAGCAGAGGCCTCGTCTCAGGGCTGATATGGACACAGATCTGTGCCTGGCAGCACTGCCCTGCCAAGGAGAAGCTGCAGCAGCCGTGTCCAACTGCACTGGTTCAGCCCACACCACTCACTCGCTGCCCAAGTGCTTCTGCACAAGAGCTGGAGAGCCCTGAAGGTGTGGGAGCCTGCAGTTTGCTTACCTTCAGCTGATAAAAGTCATCTGTCCCGTCCTTTCTTGCCAAACACTGAACAATACTTGGCACGGGGGAGTTACCTAAACGTGGACCTACAGCACAAAGCAGAAACAGACCTGTTTTCCCTCCAGCAGCAGTGACTAACCCGGGTTACATCAGCTGTCACCAGTTATGTTTGCTTGCACCAAGTTCCCTTTTTTGCAGGAGCTTGAGTGCATTTTCACAACTCTAAAGCCAAAAAAAAAAAAAAAAAGTCTTGAACTCCTAAACCTTTTGGGACAATGTTTCATTTGTTCCCCGGAGAAACATTTATCAAAGCCCACACATGGCCCAGCTGTTTGCAGAAATCCTAATTTCTGCATGCCTGAACCACACAGCTTTTACATTCACAGCAACACCCATGGCAACTGTTACTGCCACACCTGGGAACACAGCTGCCACCTCTGCAGGGATGGCCCAGGGGTGTCCAAATTAGCCCAGGTTTCAAGTTAACATACAGTCTCCACTCCTCACTTTAAATCAGTTAGCTCCAGTTGATTATCCACTGGTTTCCAGTGTAAAGTTTATGATTTCTGACAGTTTATATAACCGGTTCTGAACCAACAACTATTCTAGCAACTCTCCAGAGCTGGCAGAGTGGCCTTGCCTTGGCACATACTGCTTTGAGTGACCACTAGTGAATTATTAACTTGTCCCCACACTGATGTGACAATATATTCCAGGTCAGCAGGGTCAAACATGTCCCTGCAGCTCTAATGAGAAAGCCCCCCAGTGAATTTGGTCTTTAACAAAGGTTAAGAATAGAGTTTAAAAAGTAAAAAAAAAACAAAAACAAAAACAAAACCACCCAAAAAATCCCAAGGGGGTAAAATCAAGATCTCATATTTCTCTCCCAAGCCCTGCCTGGCTTGCTGTATTGGCAACCCACATCTCCTCAGCTTGGCCAGCTGCAGGAGCTCTCGGGCTGCTGCTCTGCACATCCAGCGACCCGCACTCTCAGGTAAGACACTGAGTTGAACGCCTGCTTTCCTCTCATTCCACAGTGCCTTTTGGTTTCAGTTTTGCCACCAGCAGCCACCTCGCCAACTGCAAAGCCCCCTCCCTGCTTACCCAGGATGAAAGGACCCGCTCTCTTGGCGTTATTCCCAGAAATGCCCGCGCACAGAGCCTTTGCCTTAGCGGATGTTTCCCCGGCTCCTCTGTCTGATGCTCGCCGCTTCATCCTTGGCTCTTGAAAGAGAAGAGAGATCCATCTGATGAGCCACCGAGTTATTTTCTCCTGCTATCCCCGATGTGTACTGGAAGGCTCTCACCTACGGATGGATGCACTGGTGGCTCTGCCTACTTGTGTGTCTGCACACAGCCCTGGCTCCCTGCTGACAGACCAGGGGTGGGCTGCAGGCTCAGAGCAGCTCTCAAGGCATAAATCAGCCTCATTATTCAGGGCAACATTTCCTACAACAGTTGTTTGAGAGACATAGTGGGAACAAGTCAAGATAATTAAAGCTTGTTTTACAGCAAAAACAAGTTTGTAAATTAACATATTCCAAAAGCTCTGAAAGAAGATGCCCAAGTTAGCCCTGTGTATGGGTGTCTGCCGCTGCAGCCCGGGGGATTTTGGGGGTTCCTCCACAGAGGATCCACACAAGGCAATGCAGCCACCCACTGAGTCCCTCAGGGACTCAAGTCTGTTCCTCAAACACCCAAGAATGCACAAAATTGACCACAAAAATTAGTATCTTTCACCTTTCCTAACAAGGGCATAGGAAACAAGCACAATAGTTATTGTGACATGCAGCTCAGTTCACAATGATTTTTCAAAAATGTATTTTTAGCCTTGAAAAAAACACCTTCTCTCCTTGTACCTTGTTAGGCTCTGACTTTATTACATCTCCATCTATCTATATCCAGTGCAGCTGGAATTTGGAGTCCAGCACATAAACCCCTGTCACCTCAGCCTCCACGTGCAGGAATCGATGCTGTGTTCAGAACTAACACACTATTAAATGCTCCAAAGGACGTTCTAGTGAAAGGCAACACTGGTGACAACACAGGTGTTTTCTTGCACAACCACTATGGGCAAAAACCCATTTGATATATTAAATGTGAATCTCATGGTTTGCATCCAGGAATTTATTCAAGGACCACGCATCACCACTATTCAACACCAACAACTGAAAACTCAACTATCACCTCCTCATTCAGGTAGTGCAGAAAGTCTGATTTCCAACATGCATTTTCTGCTGCTCAGAAATGCAAAGAGAATTTGGGTCAGTACTGCACAACCAAGACCTAAAGGGCCAAATAGATTCAAGGTTTATGACTAAAACACTTCCTTCGTAAAGAAAAGTCTTGTTTCAGTTTAGCTGGAAAAGCACCTCTCAGGTGAGCTGCTGGGCTGCCCCTGGTGTACTGTGAGCTCTCCACATCCATCAGCTCCAGGCAACGGAAGCTTTGCTCCCAGTACACCTCCTCTTCACCTCTTGCTTTTGGAAAATAGCTTCAAAGACTTTCACAAACATCTACATATTCAATGTCTGTGCTCTCACTTTTTAAAGCTACTTTGGGGGGTAGGTGAGAAGAGGAACCAAGCACGGCTCCATTTCCTTACTCAAACTCAATTCTGGAAAATTTTCCCTAGGAGGTTACTACAACAGACAGGGGAAAATATTTTCTGGGTAGTATGTATTTGTTTCAGAAGAGCTCCGGTGTTTCACCACATAAGTGATTGATAAATCACCTCCCTCTGAGTGAGGTTCACCCTCCGGCAGTGCCGCCCTTTCTGAGGACACACGCTGATCTCACTGCATTGATTCATCCAGCAGCACCTGCCCAGCACCAGCGATAGCCAGGAGATATAGGGAGGAGTCTTGCAGCAGACTTTGCATCCCTGCACTCCCGACTCCCAGCACCTTCACACCTCCACAGGGCAGTGTCACCATCTCAGGGAGCTGAACGGAATATGGTTCTGACCCTCGTGTTCTCCTGGCTCCATTCACTCCGCATCCCTGACCCAACATCCTTAGAAACTCCTCCACTCCTTGTACATCACCACCTCTGCTGGAAACATGTGAGTAACATTTCCATTGCAGAAACCCCCTGCATAGGAACTCTGGGATAAACCCATTGTGCAATCTGGGCTGGACAGGCTTGCTGGTGCAAATGGTGCTAGAGTAAACAAAACAACCTGAGGACTCACGTAGTTCAGCATCAACTGTATCGTTGCTCTTCTTCCAAACTAGGTTTTCCAACGTCTCAGGAGACAGGAGTCATCACCTTGGAGAAGGCTGGATGGGCAAAAGGTCGAGGACTCTGTAATGTGAAATGAGATATACTTGATGCTGCGGTTCTGGATTATCCTGATTATGATAACACAACATGCACTGAACCTTTACAGCGCCAAACATCTGTGTGTGTTTGGGCTTGGAAAAGGATTGAAGCTCCTGGTACCATGTGAGAGAATAAAAGGGCTCTGGAAGTTCAGTCCCTGCACTGCAGGATGAACTCCCATGTCACTCATCTCCCAAGGGACACAGGACAGACCTTAGGAGCAGGGACAAACACAGGCTCCACTTCAACCCCTGCCATGCAGCACCTGCCTGGGCTTAACAGCATCTCAAACACACCAGAGTGAGCACCAACAGACTCCTCGCTACCACCAGCAGTTTTCTATCATGCTAGGAGTTAACAGAGTTCGGGTCAGATCAGTATCTGATATTACTGTCCCTGGAATGGAGTGTTTTAAACATGGGTTTATCCTGGTTCCTTGCAGAGGTGTAGGAGGCCCTCTCTCAAGACTGATCCTGCTGATGTTAAAATGATTTTTTTTCTTTCAGTCTCAAGAACTGGAAAGCCCAAGCTGTCTGTGGACAGAGTCATCCCTTCTCCCCAAATCCAAACTGAATCAAACCACCCTCTTCCCTTGTCCTGCCATCGGAACAAAAATGGTCCCTCACACGGACAAAGTTACAAGACCAGCACAGAAATTCATACTTAATTTAGATGTCACACACTGGATGTATTGAACATCTTACTAGAGAAGTGTCCAAAGCCTCACACTGTGCTAGCTATGGCTTTAATAGAATTATGAATCAATTCATTTGGAGACCTAAACATAAGGACTTTTAATTATGTAGCTTAAGGAAACTGTCTAATTCCTGAATTACTGCATGTCCCAGTGCCCAGTAAAACAACAAAAACCATGAGATGAGGAAACTGCCCTTTTCATCCCGGAATAAGGAACAAGCAGGTCCTGCAGTCCAGCAGCCACAGCCCAGAGCTGGAGCTGGAAAAGGTACCTTTGGAGCATGAGCAGGATTACTCTCCAGCACAGAAACCACTCATGGCTCTGGATTCAGCCCCCACCTCACTTTCGGGGGGTTCATCTTGCACCAAGGGCACAACACAAGCTCAGTGGTGGTGACACTTCTAGTGTGAGGACTGGGAACCCCAGAAGTGCTCGACCTCGCTGCTGTGATGAGCTGATTGTGGTGAGTAAGGCAGTGGATGAGCTGGGAACCAGCAGCAGGTGACGGAGGCCAAGAGCACCTGCTGGAAGTTCAGGACTGCTGAGAAGAAGCTCCTTCAAGGAGCTCACACCATTCCAGGGATCTGCCTCTGGAGCCCACAGATGGGAGACATCCCGCGACCCAATGCAGTGGCATTCCTGTCCAGCGTCCTCTCCTAAAGCCAAAAGCTGTGGCGTTTGGGATGAAGCTGGAGACCTGCTGCACAGGTTTTTGTCCCTCTCTGTGCAGTCTTCGTGTTTGCAAAAATGAAGCTAAAAAAGGGAATCACATGAGCAGCACCAGGCTGCACTTTTTCCCACCTAAATACCACAGTGGGCAGTATTTATCAGTGAGAGTTAATCCAAGTTCACATTTAAGCCTGGCTCATGGGGAGCAGTGTTGGACATGACCCAAAAAACCTCCACAAAGAAAACATCAAATGGGTGAAAGCTGGAGCATGGCCCAGCTTCCCACATGGAACACCAGCAGGTCGGTGTCAGTGCAAGGAGCGACGATCCCAGTGTTGCCTCACTCCTTCCTGGGCAAACCCGGCCAGGAACAGCTCAGACCCGAGTCATCAGCCCTCCCAGGGACAGAGCCTCGGTTCTCATTGGAAAAGCCTCCCTGAGAACAGGCGGAGTTTGGATCAGGCAGGCCTGCGGAGGAGTCACTGGCTGAGGAATTAAAGGGAATGTTTGTGGGGCAGATCCCAAGGAAAGCAGGCTGTTGCATTAACTGTATGAAATTTGGTCAAAAACACACCCCTTGTGTCCTAGCTGGACCTCAGAGATCAGGAGCACACCAAGAAGGCATCATCCCACCCTGGGAGCAGGGAGAGGACAGTCATCCACCAAGTGCCTCCAAGGGCTTTTTAAGCTTTTCCTCCTCACCAGGCAAAATTTCTGCCCCCCTCATCCACAGCCCACCCTTATCCTCTTCCTCCCACGTCATACAGAGCATGATCCAGGGGGGAAATTGAGCAATAAAGTCATGTGTGGTAGCATGTACTTCACTAGACTGATATGCATTTTAATATTTAAATGACCTTTAATCAGGCAGAAGTTACTTTCTGGACATAGTGTCCTTCAAAGTTTCAGTCATAGGACTTCTGTTTTGTTCTTCAGTGCCAAACCAGGCCCATCTTGTCTGCGCTGTCCCTCCTCCTGCAGCCAGCTCAGCCTTCCTGACATCAGCCAGGCACAATTTCATCCCCAAAGATAATGTGGAATGCACAGGGAAAGCCTTAGCCCTTCCCTGGCTCCTTGCTCATCGTCCCACATGGGCATGTGGGGAGGAGGAGCAGGGGCATCAGAGTGGGCTCTGCTCCTCTCCCTCTGCACAGCACGGGTGAGATTCCCTATGCAGGAATGCTAACCTTACTGAAGGCCCTGGAAGTTGAACTGTTCTCTAAGAGAAGCAATAATATATATATAAAAAAAAGCCCATTGGATGACTCAGTACAGCCTGTGTTCCGCTGCGCTGCCCTTCCGGGAAGGGAAGCCTGCTCCCGAAACGGAGCCCTGACTCACAGGGTTCTTGGAACTGAGCAGAGACTCATTCAACTTCTTCCCTAAGCGAGAAGTTTGCTTAAAAGCAGGCACAGAGTTTCTCTGCCCGGAGGAGCGGGAACAATCCTGGGGCACTGGTGCAGCACAAGGGGCTCAGACAGCCCTGTGCTGTCGGTAGGCACCCAGGGAAGAGTGGACTTGCTGAGCTCTGCAAGCCGGGAGACAGAAACACCTCGGGCAGCCTCAGCTGAACCCCCCACTAGAGAGCCTCCCTCCTCAGCCCAACCTGCGATCAGCTGAATCCCAGGCACACGAACAAGGCACAGCCAACACCTGGGAGCTCGGCACACCTTACCTCCACCCACATCCAGCTGCGGTCGGTCTCCAGCTCCTCAGGGACAAAAAAGACTTCCACAGGCCAAGTCACACATCAGGGAAAGCAAATTCCATCCCGCCCCCCGCCCCGGCAGCCGGGGAAACTCTGAAGCACAGGGTTCCAGTGCGTAATTACAGCGCAAGCAACAAGCCAGGCTTTCTTCAAGCCCTTCTGATGCATCAACACATGAGATAGCCAAGGACTCATCTCTGGGAGTTCCCTCTTTGGTTACATAAACACCAACCTCAGCTTAACCCTTTCGTGCTGAAGCACAGGCCACATCCACCAAGGAAAAACCCCATTCCAGCCCAACACCCTCACAGCAGAAGCCTGGAAATAGAGCTGCAGCACTTGAGGCTGCACTGCTGCCCCAGCACACAAGCTCCTGACCCAGTCTGTGCCCGTGGTCGGGCCGTGCTCACCTTCCAAACGCCACCAGGGGTGACAGGTGGGTTGTATGATGAGGTTTTATCTCTCATTTATTGCTTATGACACTATCGATATGCCACAGCCCCCTGCCGCAGGACCTCTGTGTGCACAGAGCGCGGCGTGACCCGCACACGTGCTGACACTTCCCAGCCAGGTGTGGCTGCAGTTTCTCACAGCCGTGACTCACCCGGCCCTACCTGGAGACAAACATGTTGAAGTTACCTGCACACACTGCCAGGCCTGTGCCACTGGGGTTTGCAGAATGACAACACACAGACAGGAACTGCACACTCACCAAAAAATATTAACCAAAAAAGCCTGTTTCACACAGAAGATGACC
The DNA here is from genome assembly GCA_013389985.1 of Dryoscopus gambensis. Lineage (NCBI taxonomy): Eukaryota > Metazoa > Chordata > Aves > Passeriformes > Malaconotidae > Dryoscopus > Dryoscopus gambensis. The sequence continues at coordinate 189,171 of WEIT01036942.1, read as the reverse complement.
ATGGACACACAGAGCCTACTCTGTCCAGCAAGAGCTCCCAGCTGGAGCTCCCAGGCAGGAAGAAGACACACATTGTACCTGCCCGGAGCACCTGAAGCCTCTTCACAGGTAATACCCACCTGAGCTCGGTGGCCAGCTCAGGCACAATCCCCAGGGCTGTCCCTATTCATAGTGGTTTGTTTGGGTTGGAAGGGACCTTAAAGACCCTTCTACCACCCTGCCACGGGCAAAGAGACTTTTCACTGTCCCAGGTTGCTCCAAGCCCCATCCGACCTGGCCTGGAACTCTTCCACAGATGGGACAGCCACAGCTTCTCTGGGCAAACCTGAGCCAGGGTCTCCCCACCCTCACAGGGAGGAATTCTCCCTAATATCCCATCTAACCCTGCCTTCTGTCAGTGTAAAGCCATTCCCCCTTGTCCTGTCACTCGAGGCTCTTGTAAATAGCCTCTGTCCATTTTCCAGTACCATTTAGGTACTGGAAGGGGCAATTATGTCACCCTGAAGGCTTTCTTCTCCAGGATGAACAAACCCAGTTCTCTCATAGCAGAGGTGCTCCAGCCCTCTGATCAACCTGGTGCCTCCTCTGGACTCACTCCAACAGGTCAATGTCCATTCTGTGCTGAATCACAGCACAGCTCAGTGCCTATGAGGCTTCCTTTGCCTGTTCCAAGCTCTATAACATCCTCAGGGTCACAACCCAGCTAAACTTTGCTTTTAAGGAACACAGTTAAGTGATCAAACCCTCAGCATGGACATCACAGAGAAACAATCAAAGGACGCAGCACGAGCCCTCCAGCAAGGAGGAAGTATGTCCTGAATACTGACTGTGGCTGGCCAGGGCTCCATGCCAGCAGGTGAGTGCTCCCATGCTGTCCGTCGGGTCACGCCTCACCTGGGTGACAGGCACCTCACCTGTGCCCCGCTGTGTCCCTGCAGCCTCAGAGGAGCTGGCTGTCCCGCAGCACACGGCGGAGCAGCGGCGGCTCAGCCCCACCACACCAGGCAACAGCCTCTGCTCTGACTTCTCCACCTCCCTCTGGACGTGGGATTGCAGCCCGAGACCCCCAGCACACCTGTTCATACCAGTATTTGTTAAGCCCATACATTAAGGCTCTAAACTAGCAAAGAACTGAACCCCCAACACCAGTGCAGCACATTCCAGCACAGCCTGGGCAGGAGGGAGCAGCTGGATGGGCACGCAAGGAACCCCAAACGCCTGTGTCGGGGGGTGGAGATGCCATCCCATGGGGTCCCCAACAGCTGTGAGACCTTTCACAGCCCCCGTACTGCACAGGCAGCAGGGCTCCCAAAGGCCACGACCAGAGAAGGACAGCACCCGGCTCTGGGTGAGGTCCCCCATCCCCCTGAGCCCCTCGGGTGAGCTCCCACGGGAGTGCAGGGCAGGGTCCGTCGCTGGCTCCCACACCTGCTGATGTTACTCACCCTCGCTCAGAGGCACAGCCCTCACCTACTCACTGCTGAGGCACACGAGGCTCCTTCTCGGCACACAGGTCACAAAAGTCTAAATTCAGAGGTTCCTGCCCAGACTGCAGGCAAAACCAGCCCCAGCCACGGGCTGTGCCTCCCTCGGCCCCCCGGACCCGTCCCCGTGCTCGCAGCAGCGCCCCGGCCCCCCGAGCTCCTGCCGGGCAGAAAGGGAGGAAGGAGCGATTTACCAAGGGGCCTTTTCAAACCCAGCTCCCCAGCCTGGAGAGCACCGGCAGCACCGAGCCGAGCCGGGCGACCAGGGCCGCCCCGAG
>WEIT01036942.1:174179-184418 GCA_013389985.1 Dryoscopus gambensis | reverse complement strand
CCCATGTTCTGGTGTCCCCGTGTCCCGGTGTCCGCGTGTCCCGGTGTCCCCGCGTCCCGCTCAGAGCCCGTCCATCAGCGCCAGCAGGTCCTCGCCCTTCTCGGCGCTGCCCGGGCGCGGCTCCGCCACCTCCAGCTCCCCCAGGATGCGGGACAGCTCCGCCCGCCGCCCCGGCTCCTGCGGGCAGACAGCGCGCTCAGCCACCGCCGGTACCCGCACGCTGCTACCGCGGCCGGGACTGGGCTGGACTGGGATGTGCCCCTTGTACACCCAAGTCGGCTAAAAACTTGCGCTGGTATTTGTTCAGGGTTCAACTTTTCTTAGTAATTCCACTGTCTTGGCAGAAAATTCGCCATTACTTAGCTACGAACTTAAGTGAAATGGGAAAAAAATGTATTTTTAAGTCCCTGCTCTGGGTGAAACACGGTCCTTAGCAAGGCAGGGATGGTGAGAACCAGTGATGTGAAACGTTACCTACCTGCGTGGCTTCAATGTTGATAACCTTGTATGACAACTCCTCTGGTCTGGTCTGTGCTGCGTGTCTTGATTAAAAACATGAAAAGAGCAGTTAATCCCGTGAAGATGTACATGGAAGTGAATAAAAATCAGACTTCATGAGGCTCCTGTAGGCACAAATGATGCTCAGGGGATGCTCATAGGGCCAGATTGGGTGGGGCTTGAAGCACCCCAGTCTAGTGGAAGGTGTCCCTTCCCATGGCAGGGTTGAATTAGAGGATCCTTAAGGTCCCTTCCAACTCAAACCATTCTGTAATTCTATGAAGTCTGGACAATGCCTCTATTCCTACTCGGCAAATTAATGTATTCACCCCAGTTGGGAGGCTTCTCCCCGTCCTAGATTTTTTTCTTAAGTGTAGAAGAGCAGGAATATTTCTGTAGCTGAGATTAAAAGCAGGCAAAAACATCCTGCTGAAAGGGCTGAAGGGATGTTTCTGTCCCTCCAGACAGAGCCCAGCCAGTGGCATTTGGAGCAAGGCAATTACAGGAGACATCTGGAGCAGGGTAACAATGTGCTGGTCTGACCCCAAAGCTGTCGAGGGCCAGCTTTGGTCTCCGGGGCTCCCCACAGGGCTCCCCAACCCCAAACCAAGAAGGACTCCAACATACTCTTCCTCCTCGTCAGTCGTGAACAAGTTCAGCCGAAATCCTGTCTCGCCACCAGCAGGTTTCTGGATGTCCAAACCTCCCAGCAGCCGGGCCAGAAAGTTCAGCTCTTCTTTAGCAAGAGGGTTGGGGACTATGTTCTCCTGCAGGAAACAGCAATGGGCCCACAGGGCAATTACCTGGGAGATGGGGGCTGCAAGGTCCATAGATGCCCCTCATATATTTCTGATATTCCATGCATGTCCTTCAGAGGGATATAAACACATTTCCCTGTTGTTCCTGGGACAGATTGTGCAGATAACCAGTAATCACCAGCTCAGTACTGGAAATGGTGGCTTGAATTTATAGACTCAGCACAAGATGCTTTTCCAGCTACACTGGACAAATGAGAAATCTGTACAGCCAACTTTCTGTTTTCTGAGATTAAAATGGAAGCAAGCATATCCTTGCTCAAGTGTGTGGGTTCTTTGGGAAAATGTGCCCTTCCCTTGGCTTCAAAGGACTGGGGAGGATTGGATGAGGCTCTGAGAACAACAGAAAAGCTTCCCTGAAATTATCCCATATTCAGAGACTAAGAATTTGGCCAGTTTAAGCAGTGATAGGTACAGGACGACACTGACCTTTGCCTGGGATGCCAGGTTTTTGGATGATCCTGACATGTGTGTCTCCACTGGCCGGGTGATGCTGTACCTAGAGGGGAAAACACACGGGGAAGAGCAGCCTGTTACTGGGACAAGGTACAGGAACCAGAGGCAGCAGCACAGAATGCAGGATTTTAGGACATTTTCCTGAAGTCTGAACAGTTGCAGTGAGAAGTTACAGCTCAGTGTGGTGCAACAGTGAGGCATTAAGGCGTGTGAGGGACGAAGCTGCGAGAGGGAACACGGCTCTCTTTGGATGGAAAATGTACATTAAGCAAACATGGAGAACAGAGAGGAGTTCTTGCCTGTGGTTACATTAAATCACATTTCACATAACATGTAGCACCAGGTGAGAACACTCTTTCCTCAGCTCCACTGTGGACATAAATTACAGTTTTGCTGTTTTCTGCAGCTCTTTAGACACTGTCCACACATGTCCTGGTGCAGGAGAGTACCTTGTAACAAAGTTAACCTGATAATTAGTAGCAAAAGAGGCCAAAACCACACCAGCCTGAAGATGTGCTTCTGAACAATCCATCAACATTTGGTTCAAGTTTCTACATACAACCAAAATTACTTACATATTTGTTCCAAGTTTGAGGACTCTGTCTCCATAAAGCTCAAAAGATCCCTCCCTTTGTGGAGTAACATAATTCCCAGCAGTGGTGAACTCAGCCCTTTTAACTTCCACTCCTTTGTGATTGAATATCCTTAAAAACAAGGCATTATTGAAACATTTAGTAGTTTTAGTCTTGATTTTCAGTACCTTATTCTTCTGTGTCCCGCACAAAGGGAATAAAACTCTATTCTGTACATTGCAAAATGCCTCTGTTATAGGAGAAATTACTGATAGCTAATTTACTGGGATAGAAATCTTCAGAAGCAGCTCAGCATTTCACTGCTGGGTGACTTAGTCCCAAATCCTGCCCTTTAAATAGTATTTACTGGAGGTTCAGCTATCCATGAAACAGGAATGGCAGTTTGAGCTAGATTCCTGAGCCCTCTGGAATGAAATACTCCTCCCTGAGCAGCCCCACACATGGCACCAGCTCACCTGATGAGCCCTGGGACCTCTGTGCCCCACGGGACAGGCCCTGAGATGGGCAGCACGAAGCGGCCGTTGGAGTTTTGCACTTTATCTTTCAGGAAGATGGAGACCTGCAAAAGGACATCACAAACATCACACCTCGGGGGAATCCTCTACGGACCTGCCCATCCTAATTCCCTGAAATCTGAGCTTGGGCCTCTCTGCTTGCACTGGGGAAGGTTTCCTAGAGCTCTTGATGTGTACATAGGGATGCATTTACAAAGCCAGTGATGTGGAATTGTGGTCCAGAGGATGGGCACACTGATCTAACATTAAAGAAACTGTATTAAAAATGACGTCCTGTTTGTGCACGTGAGTGTGATCAATTTATTTAGAGAATATCAAGACTTCACGCTCAGGTTGCATATCAAGTTTCTTCTAAAATAAAAAACAGATTTATCAATGAGCAAATCATACTAGTAGAGATTCCTTTTTTCATAATATTGTAGAATTATTCAGCATTATTGTAGTAGATGTGCTCAGTTTGTGAAATTTGAGTGCAATTACAAGCACATCAAGATGACTGCAAAGCACAAGTAACAAACCCAAACCTGCAGTGTTTATAAGCAGATCCCTTTGTACTCCAGCCCCAAACTCCCTGTCATTCTCCCTGCCTAGCTGTATTGGGCTCTTACCCTGATGTGCATGTCCTGGAAGAAAATGAGGAGTGTTTGCCTGATGAGCTGGAATTCGCCGTCAGAGAGACAGGTGTAGGTCTGGAAAAGGAAAATCATCATGCAAGGGTTTGCAGGTGTTCCATGTCCCACCCAGGGAAAGGGGGAACAAGTACATCTGAATATTCTGATACACAGTATATACAGCATATTCTGATCCACTTGCAGGGGGAGCAGAGATGCTCTGGGGGCTGCTGGACATTATCAGTAATTATTGTCTATGACTAAAACTGATTTGATTTCTGCTGAAATGGAGACTTAAATCAGGCTGAATAGGCAATATGTTGATTTAAACTGGGCCAGTAGAAAAATATCACTTGACTCACAGCCCCCTCCAATGTAGTAATTCATCTCTAAGATGATGAAAGAGGCAAAAACCCCATAAAATCAAACCAAGGTGTGTCCCACTCTTTTTCTGGGGATTCTTACTTCGATCAGCTGCCGGAAGGTCTCATCCACCTGGTTCAGAATGCCGGGGGAATCGGAGATGAAATCCTTGATGGCATCCAGGTGGTTGAACGTGACCAGCAGAATGTCCCTGGGCCGAGGGCACAGCAGCACTTGGTATTTGAAGGCCATAGTCATGAGGTCGTACAGCTGCAAAAGAACACGGGAATGTTGGTCCTGTCACACAGGACGGGAGAGGGATTCAAGCACTCAGGCCAGCCTTGTTCCTGTGGCATGAGGAATCATTTTAGCTTCATTTCCTAAAAAACAAGACCTCTGCAGTCCCATCCCCAGCCTTCTTGCTGGGTCTCCAAAGTCACCAATGCTCAGGTGAGGTCACACCTTGAGTGCTGGGTCCAGTTCTGGGCCCCTCAGGGCAAGAGAGCCCTGGAGGGGCTGGAGCGTGGCCAGGGCAGGGAACGGAGCTGGGAAGGGGCTGGAGCCCCAGGAGAGGCTGAGGGAGCTGGGAAAGGGGCTCAGCCTGGAGAAAATGGGGATCAGGGGGGCCCTGGTGGCTCTGCACAAGTCCCTGACAGGAGGGGGCAGCCGGGGGGTCGGGCTCTGCTCGCAGGGAACAGGGACAGGAGGAGAGGGAACGGCCTCAGGCTGGGCCAGGGGAGGGGCAGGGTGGACATGAGGAAAAATGTCTCCACGGAAATGTTTATTAAACATTGGAAGGAGCTGCCCAGGGAGGTGGTGAGGTCCCCATCCCCGGAGATGTCCAAGGAAGGACTGCACAAGGCACGCAGTGCTGTGGGCTGGGTGCCAAGGTAGGAATTGGTCACAGATTGGACTCAATGCTCTCGGAGAGCTTTTCCAACCTCAGTGATTCCATGAATTCCAGCAGCCCTGACAGCTGGGTTGAGGGCTCTCTGGTAATCCCATTCCTACCATTTTTTCCTGAATTGGCTGTGGATACACTGTGTGCAGGCAGTAACTCTAACACCTGTGGCTGCAAGACAGCGGGTGTCAGTACAGAAATACAGATATTTATCCACACCTACAGATGCGTGTATTTTTAATATATATGAAAACATCTGCTACACTTAAGGAATGCTTAGTGAAATTGTTCAAATCAAAGATTTAGCTGTTCAGGAAGAAATACTCAGTTCTGAAGTAGCTGATGCCACCATGGATTTTCTTCGCCGAGAACCATTTTCACAAGGAAAGCTGCTCCAAAATGCTTCAAAATGGTAAAGCCACGGGTTAATTACTGCAACAGAAACTGGTGGAGGGCAGCTGGGGAGTGCAGCAGAGCCAGGCCAGATGGCAGGTCGGCGTTACCTTGTCCATGCTGGCCTGGTTCAGTCTCATGATGGAGGTGTGAGCCAGCCGGTCGTACACAGTGCGCAGCGCTTTCTTGGAATACAGATCCTGGGGCTTGAACAGCTCCTCCATGAAATTCTTCTTGAACATGGCAGAGATGATGTCGTTCATAACTGCAAAGACAAAGAGGCTCTGTGGTTTGCTCCAGAACAGAGTGCTCCTGGCCCACCCCAGCTGCAACGTTCACACCAGGGTTACCTGTGCAGAGCAGGGGCAGAGCACAACGGGAGACGGGGAATGGATCCAACACCTCCTAGTCCCACCCGGGCTAAGCCAGCTGATGTCCCCCAGGGCACAAACGCCACCTGAGCTGAAGGCAGCAGTCCCTGTTTCCCAGTGGGAATAAGGCTGGCTTTGTTGCCCTGGTTTTACAGCTATGGTTGGCACTTTTCGCTTTTAAATAATGCTGCTTATATGCTGCTCTGATGTGTTGTTATCTAAAAAGGCCGCAGCTCTGCTTCCCAAGGAGGCTGTTTTGCACTGTGGTAGATCTTTGCAGATTGCAGCTACCTGGCTGTGCCTGTTCCTCGATACCCTCTGACACTATCAGTCTATTTTTTAACTTCTCAACAGAAGCTCCTGCAGGGCTCCCTGTAATCTTTATTCCAAATGGATTAACGCTGGCAGGTATTTAATAAAGCATTGATATCCCTGGGATCTGTATCAACCCATGCAGGGCTTTCACAGCTGAAACTTCTGCAGGCCCTAGAGTTTCAAATGCAGAACTCCAAACTTCCTGACTTGTGCTTCATTTTTTTATGTGTAAATTTAGCCATGGAAGTGTTATGTGACTTACTGAGGAGTTCTTAGAGCTCAGGAGCGCTGAGTGTGAGGGCCATGCTCTGGTTATTGAGCTCTTAATGCAAACAAGATGGAAAACACTGTGCAGTGGTTTGAGCAGATGCAGCATCTGAGCTTTTGTGCTGGATCTGCTTCTTTTATTATCTCTCTGATACTCTACAGAGTTATCATCAATAAACATTTATTTCTCTATCAAAAAAAAAGGTAAATGAACATGTCAGGTTACAGACTACTACACAAGTGAGGATTTTCCAAAGCAAATGACTGTTATGAAGCTCATAATGCCAGACGATTCTTGCAGATTAGAAAAATCTCAGAATAAATTAAAAAAAGGAAAAGGAGAAAAAGTGAACATACAGAGAGTGGTAGTGACCAATGGTTTGAATTATCACCCTAATGATTCCCTGGGTGGGGGGTCAGACACCTGGCTTTTCCCACCTGCCCTACACCAAGAGACAAAACAAAGGTGATTTCCCTGTCACTTCACCTCTTCCTAGAGGATTAACTCCCTGGGGACTGCTGGGAGCCTGGGCAGGGAGAGCTGTGCTCCCAAGGGTAGGGGCCTCCTGGGGTGATTCTCTCTCCTCTCTAAACCTGCTGGTTCCAGGTTCCTCGTGCACTGGTCACACACAGCTCAGCAGCCCCCGTGCTGAACCTGATGGGGTTCCCTAGTCCTGGTTTAAATACCCCAAAACCACAGACAGACTTCAGCTCCTGAGCAGTTTGGATCACGAATACACCTAATTACAAATGGAAAAAAATCCCTCCTTCCTCCCTTCCTTTCAAATAACTGGACATAAACCAATCCCCACTTGCAATCTCAGGCAGAAATCCCCTATTTCTCTGTGGTGAAAATAAAATATATTAGTACTAGTAGATACTAGTATTTAGTTAATTTTGCAGGGAATCAATTATGACAAAAATAAGAACTTCTGCTATCAAGGAAAATATTTTTCAGCTGCTTGTGTGTGCTGCCCACACAAAGACTTCTCCTGCCTTTGGAGAGTCACAAACAACTCAAACCACCAGGAGACAGACACCTCCCAGGACACTGATTTTTCAACAGAATCGAAGGTCTGTGTGAACCACGGGCATAAATAATCTTCTGAAATTAAAACCTCTTGTGTGGGCTATAAAAGGAACTGAGAAAGACATAAAAAAAATCACAGTAAAGGGCAAACTGATAATAAATCTCTCATACGTTTCATAATGACACAGCAAAGGTCTCAGGGGGGCCCTGGGGAGCTGCTCACACCAGTGTGGCCATAGCAGGCGACACAGGAGCACTGGCCCAGGGACATGGCACAAGCAACACAGAAAAAGCAACTGAGCAGACAGGGGGGGTCATCAACTGGGATGAGAGGAGGGAAACCAGTATAGGCAGTGTGATGGACAGGGCTGAAGCTGGGGCTGACGGTGGCTTTGGCCTCCCCATGCCAAGTCACTGGTGACAGGCAGCACGTGCCACTCGCTTGGGTGGGGTGCATGACATGAGGCTGGAGCTACGCCCGGGTCATGCTGGTGCTTCCCAGAGGATGTTTGGGGCAGCAGAAGGAACATCCCGAGTTCTGGACACAGCCTGCCCTGCCACAGGCTTGTGATTCCTAAGGGGACCTTGTCACGACTCCATCAGTGTCAGCCCCATGTGGTGACTCCAGGACCCTCCCGAGATCCCCCGGAGCACTGAGCGCAGGCAAAGTGTTCTCCCTCCCAGGAGAAGTGATGGGTCAGCCTGGGACCTGCCCCTGAGCCACCCCTGCCTCGCTGCGTCACGGCTCTGGGCGGCTCCTCCTTGTTTTGGATGGGATGGAATCTGTTCCTAGGCTTCTGAGATGTTAAAGGCTGGGAAAAGGGTGTGCTTGGAAACAGGATGTAATGGTAGGAAAAAAGCTGGGGCAACCTCCAGGACATCAGTAAGTATTAAAACCTACCAATGATCCTTATTTTGCAAAACATGAATCATAACCTTGATATCTCTTAAAAAAGGGCTGCTCAGAAGGACTCTGTAAATTCTGCTCATGCTGACAGCAGAACCCTGAGATTCAAGAGATTCATTTCCTCATTCCTTAGCACAGGAGGCTCCTGTTCCGGGGCAGATTCCAGAGGGAAACGAGTTCACACCTCGGCTGCTGCCCTGCAACACCCGAGGGCTCAGTCCCTGCCAGGATCCCTCCAGTCAGGGTGAACTTGGCTGAGGTGTGGCACCTGCTGCTTGGGGATCACTCTGCCAAGTGACCACCAGCACAGGAGGGGAAAGCAGCTGGGGTGGGAATGCCTTTGATCATCCCTGGAGTTCACCTGTCCAAACCCTGAGCAATGAATTCGATAAAACCTTAGAAAAATGGAATATACCCAATATTCCTGCATTTGAGCAGAAAAACGACCTGCACAATGCTCACACAATTACATGCTTGCATGAAAACAACAGTAAAGAAACACAGATACCATTTTTGCGGGCAAGACCACCAGGATAAAAAGTTTTGATCCATTTATAGTCTTTGTTAAATCAACAGCTGATTTTTGAGGCCATATGATTTTAAGATGTGGTCTGTTTTTTCACTGATTTACAGTCAAAAGTGCATTTAAGGACCAGGTGAGCATTACTGTTCGTTTGTGACACTGACTGAAGGCTGCAGGAACAGCCTCAGGTGTTCAGGCACGATGAGCCCCAGGTGTGCACGTGGGGTTGGACTGGTGCATGCAGCCAGCAGTTACTGTACCTCGTTTCCTGTCCACATCTGTCCATTCATCTACACGAAGCATATAAAACAAAACAGCAGTTCAAGATGTAAGAACAAGAGTTGTAAGGAGAAGAAAAGAAATAAACTAAAAAAAAGAAAAAAAAGAAAGAAAGAAAAAAAAAGCTAACTAATGGATTTTGTCTCTTCTTATCAGCACTGAGCATTCAGCACTCAGCATTCAGAATGAGAACCTCACCCTCCCCTTGGATAAAATCCTGCTGCTTCAGTGCACATCAAATTTTACCCTCTGCACTGAGCTTGGGCAGCTTTCAGCTGTATTTTGCACTTACAAGTAACCAATATTTGAGTGAACAGCTTTAAGCATCAACAAACGCCTTGGTGTGGATGAACCACATCTCGGTGAAATTAACACACAGTTTTTTTAGAAGAAAAAAAAAAATCCATGTGTGGACAAACTAAAACAGTCCAATTCTGCTGAGATACTCCACCAAGATTTAATTTAGCTAAAATCCTAAACTTGTCCCTGTATCAATAGCAGTAAACTTCTGTCAGATCATTCCCTCATCAGGACACACATGAATAATTACAAATTGCCCCCTCACAAACAATACAATAATTACACAGTGAACCTTTTATTGTTCAGCACTTCACAAAGGACAGGCAGAAGGGATAACAATACCAAGCTCATATCAAGTTGATTTTTTATTAAAACATCCCAGAGCTTCCCGAGGCACATTCCCCATGCCCTGACAGAGAGGTGCAAGGACTTGTAAAGTAAAGCTGTGGTAATTTGAAAGGGTAAATACAGAGGTGCTTGGCTGTGAGCTGGAGTTTCATGCCCCACGTGAAGGCACGAGGCTCTGCTTGTACAAGGATTTTGGCCAAACGCGATTTGTATAAAAGTCAGACGTGTTTCAGGAGCCGTATTGGTATTTGAATTCCACCCAATTGCATGTGCTGCGTCTGCACAAGGTTTACAGATTTATTCCTGGAAACTCCTTCCCACTGCAAAGCAACCCGGCCTGCCCGAAACACTCCAGGACCTGGGCTAACAACCAAACCCTGAGTTATTTTGAGTCCAAAAGTGATTTCTGAAGCTTTAACTCCCGAATTGAGCACAGGAACACCGACGCGGACTCCAGTTCCTCCTTCTGTGCGAGCACCTCCCAAACCAGCCTCAGCAACACCTTCGGGCTGTCCTTACCACAGGACCGAGCTCATCAACCCAGCGGGCTGCGCTTCCAAGCGGAGACCACAAAACACTGAGGGCCGATTACCGTGATAATTACTGCGGTAATTACTGCGACGGAGCCCTGAAATCGGGGCAAGGGAACTCCTGCGCCGGGACGGCACTGCCGCCCTTAGTTCGCAGCATCCTCCGGTGACAGCACAGGGTGTCCCGGTGCGGCACCCCGGGAACCGGCACCGCCGGGCCGAGC
>WEIT01036942.1:146066-159139 GCA_013389985.1 Dryoscopus gambensis | reverse complement strand
ACCTCCGCCCCCGGCTCGGCGCCCGCGCTGCCGCGGCCGCCGGCGTGGGAAGCGCAGCGGAGAGACCCCGCAGAGCAGGTCCCTCCACACCGCTGTCACCATCCCGGCCCCGCGCCCCTTTCCGGGCACAGCACCCTGTGCCCGGCCGCAGGCACGGGCTGATTTTATCTCCGCTATCTCCAGCCGCTGCCGGGCAGAGATTTGCGGTTTGAGGGCGGGTGAGCGCTGGGGCGGCGGAGGGCGATAAGCTGGTAGCGGGAAGCGAGTGACCGACAGCAGCAGAGAGGGACTGGCCGGAGCTGCGGGGTCCTGCCCACGCCACCCCCCCGGCTGCCCCCGTCAGCTGCATCCCCTGCCTGCTGCTGGGAACGGCCCTGGGAGTGGTGGCTGCCTCTGCCCCTGCCCGGCCGCCTCTGCCCGCATCTTCTGCCCCGGATGGGTCCCAGACAGGTTCGTGGCCCAGGAGAGGCTGCCCACACTGTGCCCAGCTGCGGGTGCCCACAGCCCCTCACCCCCCAAGCCAACATCCAGAGGGAGACAAAGCACTGGAGTGAGGGAAGTGGGACAGCGGCCACCCCTGAGCACTCGGCACTTGCGGCTGTCCCAGGCAGGGGACTGGGTGGAGCAGCCACAGGCAAGGTGCTGCTCAGCGGGACCTGAGCACCACGCACCCACCCCTACCTCACCTCCATCCCTACCTCGCCTCCATCCCTGCCTCTTCTCTGTGTCCGGTGTGTCCGGTGTGTCCGGCTGCCGCTCACCTCCCGCTCCGAGCGCGGGGCTCCGGCTGCCGGCGTCTGGCCGTGCTCAGCCTGTTTGCTAACATGCTGCTTTCCCCGTTAGTTCCTCAAAACCAGGGCCGTTAGTTGCTGTGACGCTCTGAAGAAGGTGATTGCAAAACACTTCCCTGAAGTCTGCGACCCCCTCGCTCGCCGCAGGCAGGAAAGCCCAGGGGACGCAGACACCCCGAGCAGCGCCCGGCCTCCACCCTGCCCGCGCCAGCGGCCGGACTTGGCACAGCCGGGATGTGGCACAGACAGTTCCTCACTGCAACTGCCCTGGGGCCACCAGGCTGGGCCGGGGGACACGGCAGAGGAACGTGGGCTGGGGAATGTGGCAGGGAGTGGGCAACTCAAGGGGCAGGAGGCAGACTTCAGCTGTGGCTGCCAGCGCGGTGCGATGCCACCTGGGAGCAGCTCACATCCCCAAGCCTGTGTCTGTGTCCACGTCCACGTAGTCCAGCTCGCTCCAGGGTGAGCGGCCCGCAAGATGCCCGAGGGCAGCCCACGACAGGATGTTCCCATCAGTATATCCCAGTACTGACCATTAACCCGTGTTATTTCTACAGCTCCTTGCCCGGGGCCGTGTCCAGCCGCTGCGCCCACCCGTGTCGGGCTGGAGCACAGCCCCGGCGGGGAATCCCGTGTCTGGTGGGATGGGGCCGACATGGGGGATAAACAGAGGGTTGCTCAACTCTTCACTCACTCACAACCTTCGCAACCACGGCGGCTGTTGTGCAAAGAGCTGTTTACTCTGGGGTCGGGGCGGTGTTTCATCTCCGCAGCACGCTGCGGTGCTCACACAGCCCCACGCTGCTAGAGCAGCCCCCGGGGAGCAGGGTGTCTTGGTGTGGTGGGAGACCAGCCTGGGGACATCTGGCATCGCCTCCTGCAGAGCCGGGCGCTGGCCGGAGGGGACGGCCTGGGGCTCTCACCACCGACCTCACAGCCCCCACAGCCCAAGCAAAGGCACTTTCCCCCAAATCTGCCCCGCTTGTAACGGGCCAGGCTGCTGACAGTGGTGGGATGGGGGCTCAGCAACCTGGGCTGGGGCACGGGGCCGATGCCCGCTGCCTGCCCGGGCCGGGGGAGCTGCCCTCGCAACATTTCCCTGGGGTGTAGCAACCCCCAGTACTCGGGGACGGAAGCTGGTGCCGTGCGGGCTGTTTACCAGCCGAGCAGGAGTGTCCGTGGGTAGCCATGGCGACGTGGGCATCGCCGTGGGAACCGAGGGCGTAGCGCTGCAAACACCCAGCTGGACACCGAGAAGCGCCCGGCGCCGATGGGGCCCCGCCGCAGGGTGGGATCCGGTGTGGGGAGGGGACCTTGCATCCCACACCAGCGCACGCCTGCCCTTGGGTTCACCTCGCCCGTGCTCCGCGGGGAAAGGGCTTGTGCCAGGAGGCTCCGAGCGTGCCAGGCTGCCGGGCCAGCCTCCTGCGAGCGGGGATGGAGCAGACGTGCATCCTGACAGCGCTCTCGCTTCCCCTTCGGCTCTGAGTCATGCTCACAAGCTCACAGATCCCGTCCCTGGGATGGGACAGGAATACGAGGCAGGGTGCAGGGTGCCGTCCCTGCAGAGCTCCTGAGCCGTGGGTCCCAGCCAGCCTGGCAGAGGGGCTGGGCCAGGAGGATGCACAGGGAGGGGGCTGCCGGGGTGCAAGAGCCAGCCGGGTGACAGAGGGTCCCACGGTGCAGAGGCAGGTGGTGACACAGGCCATCGCACAGAACAGCACGGGCAGCACAGTTTGGAGGGAGAATGGATGCTCATGAAGCAGGTTTTGGGGTGAGTGGTGGGGCAGTGGCTCCCAGTTCGTGACAGAAGAGCCTCCCAAGCCTGAGGCCATCGGGCAAGGGGGAAGGTAGAAAGGGGAAGCAGCTGCGGGGTTTTTCCTGGTTGCAGGGCGTAGGATGGGGACTGATGGCGCTGGGCAGCAACCCATGGGCATGGCCAGACCCTGCGGGCAGCTCTGGTCACAGTCCACAGGCAGTAGCCCCACATTCAGTGCCCAGGAGCTCTCAGCTACCTCTGTGTTCCCAGTGCCTCTGATTTCACCCCTGCTGGGTGGATCATTGCTATTAAGCAGAATAAAGTACATTCCTGGTGTGTATCAGCTCCGCAGGCAGCAAGCCCCAGCTCCCCTAAAGGGATTTTCCCTTTCTTCTTTTCATTCCCTAAAAGAATAGAATATTGCCAGTCATGTAAGATGCAAGATCTAAGTGCAAAAGCTTCTGCAGTCTCTAATGGGTGAGGAGAGCTGGTTAATTGGTGCCCAACACAATTAATTCAAACAACCCCCTTGCTCAGCCATCAGCAATGAGAAGGGCCAGAGGGGTCCCCATCAAGTCACTCTCTGGGTGGGCAGAGGTGGTCAGGAGAGGACCCTCGGCTTGGGATGGCATCACCAGGGGACAGGGGGACGTGGGCAGCCTGCCAGCATGGAGCCACTCCAGGGACAGAAGCCCATCCAGGACCCTCCTGTGTCTGCAGGCTCCGGTCACCCAAACACCAGAGATGTCCCCAGTGCCTGTCCCTGCTGTGCCACTGCCAGCTCCTCCCCAGCAAGGCAGCTGCAAATTGAAGAGGATTGATGGCAAGGGTCCTAGAGGCTGACCTTGAACAGCTCCCGACACATTCCTGCAATTAATGAGGCAGGAGGATTAATTTCTGTGTGGCAGATCCGGGGAGGCCCTGATGGGCATGGAGAGGGGGAGGAGGGGTGGGATGTGCTGCCATTATTCATCTCTACTCTGTGAGGTGCCAAAGTGGTGCCAAGGGGACGCAGCTCCAGCTCAGCAGGGTGGTTCAACAGGACGGATGGGCGAGAGGGAGGCACCTTCCATGGGACCACCTAGAACTTGCCTTCCCCTAAATTCCTGCCTCTGTTGCGCAGGTGTCTGTGGCAGGGGAACCTCCCCATGTCCTTTGGCTGAGCCGTGTACCAGCCTCTCACCCCTCATATTCCTGGAAATTCCTGCTCTTTTCTGCTGAGTCACTCCAGAACTCAGACTTGTGGAGCATCTTTTCCCTCTGCCATTGCTGAAAAGAAATTTCCCTTTGATGCTGCCCCCCATCGAACCACCTGGGCAGGGGCTATTCACCCCCTCACCCTGCTGTGCCCGTGGTGCCAGGCAGCCCGTCTGAGTTTGATCCCAGCTGCCAGGGCTGCGTGGCCACTCCTGAACCTTCCCGGCAATCAGGCTGCAAGCAAAGCACTATTATTTTTCTGCTCTAATAAACACATCTGACAATAATAGAAAAACCTCAGCTTTTATCAGGAGAAAAGGATACCTGTGAATTATTTACTCAGAGTCAATAGTTGCAGGTAGGGGCCGCCAGCCCAGGCAGGCACTGACAGCTGCTTGCAGCTGGAGTGGCCGGAGCATCGCGTGGAAAGGGGAAATGCTCTCCCAGCTACTGCCCCCTTGCTCCTGCTGTGTGAACCCCCATCTCGGCCGTGCTGCCCACGAACACCCCCTTCATTCCCCATCCATGTCACTCCAGGACACGCTGCCAGTGCCAGGCCCCTGGAAGGCACAGGGGGGCTCCGGGTGCTCGAGTTGTGGAGTGGGAACGTGACTTGGAGTTGGCACTTCTCTTCCAAAGGCTCAGGTCTGTGAGAGCAAAAAATCCACGGTCAATTGAGCTAATCACAAAGGCAATGAAATTTCTTCGTGAGGTTATAAACATCCCCGCTTAGACCCAGTGACACAGGGAAATAGGAATCCAACCAAGCAGCCTCCGAAAGTGCCTTATTCCCCATTATTTTCATTAGCTGCCTTGTAATTTGATTTGTCCCTCTCCTGCTGCTGGCTTTTTCCACGGCCAAGAGCAGTGACAAATGAAACACCCACAAATGAGCCTGACAGTGTCCAGGGGGGTCAGGAGTGACGCAGCTCCCCTGGCTCCTGGAAACGGCCGTGTCTGTGCCCTGCGAGCTGGGACTGAATATTGCAGTGCCTGGACCACCCTGATGACTCTGATACTGCCCAAATCTCCGGGCCAAGACTCCCCGAGGCTCAGGCTGTGGTTCCCAGTGCCATCAAGTGGCCTGCCTGGGGGGCACAGGGCGAGGGCCCCAGGGCTGGCACTGTGTCAGTACCACCACCTGTCTCCGGGTGATTCTGTGCCCCCTGCTCCACACTGACATCCTGTCCCCATTATCTGCAATTTCCTTGAAAGCTGTCAGGCATCGACGGGGCCCCTTTGCAAATGAGGAGAGGAGGAAACAACCAGGTCTGCATTTATCCCACTAGAAATTAATCCCCCCTTCTTATTTAAAGGTATCAGTGAATGAGGCCAAGTTGTTAAGTGACAAAAGAAAAATGATTCTTGCCTTCCAGGGTTATTAAAATCATGTTCTACAATTTTAGCAGCCACAAGGAAGCCCAGATAATGACAGATGATGATAATCCATCTCCAGCACAGCCTGGTCTATAATGATACTGCCCATATCTCTTGTATTACCACCAATTACTCAGTGTATAATGAAAATGTACATCCATTCTGGGGAGCTGCATTTGCTGCTTCTAAATCCAATTTCTCCCTCGCCTTCCCCCAGTACTCTCCTGCTACATCTGGAGCCCCCACCATGCCTGGCTCTGGGATCTGGCTTGAGTGATCTAGCCTGTCCTTGGCACGGGCTGGTGCCTGCGGGGCTGTGAGTGCCCCTCACCTTGGCCTCGAGCTCCTGCGGCTGCACAAGGCTTGTCTGGGGACACAGGTAGGACGGGAGAGGCTTTGAAATGAAAATTGCAGGAGGAGCCCGAGGAGTTACAAAGCAAAGTGAATCCTTTCTGCTGCCCGAGGTGGCAGCTCATGGCCAGCCCAGCCGGGGCCACCTCTGTGAGCTCCCGGCAGCTGCCCGTGCTGCCAAAATCCAGGTGAAAGTGCCCGTTCAAATGCTGAGATGGCATAATCCTGCTCAGCACAGCAACATCGTGCTGGGCACAGCATCATCCTGCTCAGCACAACATAATCCTACCGAGCGCCACATCATCCCGCTGGGCAGAACATAATCCTGCCCAGCACGGCATGATCCCACTGGGCACAGCACCATTCTGCCCAGCCAGCACCAGCTGCGTGGCCCATCCTGCAGCAGAGGTTCCATGACAACCCCACTGTCACCTTCTGATGTCTGGAGGTGACAGGGTCACACCCCTCCCCTGCCATGGATGCATCTTGGGGAAAATGCATCTCTGAGCTCTTCCACCACCACCCTCCCTGGTGGAAGCTGTGCTGAGCAGGTCCCTGCACCGGGACCAGCTGCATCTCACAGCAGCACTTAATCCTGTTAAATCAGAGTGGGAATCACTCAGACCCAGGTGGGCATCTGATTGCAACTGGATCCGCTCCTGCTGCAGCGCCTGGAAGCGGCACGAGGCTGTGTAAGATTAATGTAGATATATATTGCATCTGGATTCTATTATCTTTCACTTTGTTCAGGTCAAAAAGCAGGAGACAACATCTTTTAAGATGAAAACATAATCTTTTGGAAAATTGAAAATCCAGATCATTGTTTGGGTAGCAATCTGTGCGTCTGCTGCCACCGGGGCCTCCAGTGCTGCTCCAGAGACCCTCAGCCCACGTGGGGGGCACCTGCAAGGGGGTCCCTGGAGCAAAGGAGCATCTTGTGCTCATGGAGAGGGGCTGGCAGTGGCAAGGCTCCCAAAAACTTTGTGTGTGTGTGTATGCACACCGTATGTGCATGGCTGGCTCCGGGGTGGCCCTGCCTGCCCTTCCTAACACCCGCCCTGGTGAGAACCGAACCTCCCACACAAAGAAAGACCTCACCACTGCAGGGCCAGTAAATGTTCTTCCTTGGAGCAGAGCTCCACAGCCAGCTGCCTCGTTAACACGGCTCTCCAGGTAGCAGAACTTGCCTCATCATTTCTTAAATGAAATGCTTTTATTTTTTCATGACTTTGTGTAATAAATCTGTGTGTGTTTAATACATAATTAAGGGCTCCTCCTGCTCTGAGCTGCTCTGAGCAGAACGCCTGGTACCGCCTTCCCCAGCACAACTCTACATGAGTTATTAAAGAACAGAGGTGCATCTATTAATTATTTCATAAATATTAACAAGCCCTTAATGGTTGGAATCCTGGAATAACAAGTTCCCAGGGAGCTAAATTTTAAAAAGGTTGTTAACTACGCTGACCGCTGGACTCTGGGAGCCCGCAGGACCCCACGCTGTGGGCAATGGCAGCAGGACCAGTGCCAGCACCTAACAGTGCCAGCTGCTGTGCTTGGATCCCTTGGCAAGCTGGCCCTGAACTGAGGATGGAGCTGGGGTCACCTGAAACTTGGCTTTAAACTGAAGGAGAGTAGATTTAGACTAGATATTGGGAAAAAATTCCTTCCTGTGAGGGTGGTGAGGCCCTGGCACAGGGTGCCCACAGAAGCTCTGGCTGTCCCATCTCCCAAGGCCAGGTTGGACAGGGCTTGCAGCAACCTGGCATGGTGGAAGGTGTCCCTGCCCATGGCAGGGGGTGGAATGAGANGGTGTGGGGAGCAGCCCAAAATAATCCTCCTGGAGTGGCAGCTGTGGCTCCGTTGGAGCAGAGGTGATCCTGTAGAAGGG
Organism: Dryoscopus gambensis; assembly: GCA_013389985.1. Classification (NCBI taxonomy): domain Eukaryota; kingdom Metazoa; phylum Chordata; class Aves; order Passeriformes; family Malaconotidae; genus Dryoscopus; species Dryoscopus gambensis. Next base: position 151,776 of record WEIT01036942.1, on the reverse strand, counting down.
CCCGGTGGTGACAGGATGGGTCCAGTTTTCCTCGGGGAATCCATGGGAAAAACCAGCTGCCCTGATGTCCTGAGTTGCAGATTTTATGCAGGTAGAGAGACTTCGGCTCCTCCCACTGAGTGGAGCATCTCCCAGTGGGGTGATGTGATGTTATTGGTCACAAGGAGAGCCTTAAATGGCTCATTCCCAGGTGAGATCCCCTTGGAGGAGGATAGGGGGAGGACGAGATAAGGAAGCACTGCCCCATCTGGTTTTAACGACTGACCCATTAACAGAAGGCACCCGCCCTCCTTCCCCTGGAGTTACAAGAGATGAAAATATCTTTCAACCGGTTTCAACAGATGAAATAGAATAAAATTTTTGGTTACATATTGCAACCCAAGACATATGGGCATTGCTTCAGGTGAATGTCAGCTCCCATGCGAACGAAGCGAGGCTGGGCTCCCTCACCCAGCAGGCTAGCACCTTTCAGAGAGCTCAGCTCAGAGCAGCCCCTGCCCAGCTCCTTAAACAACCCTGAGCCTGTTCTCACTCGTTACCACCCCGCTGCAGCAGCAGCAGCAAAGTCACGGAATAGTTATCCCACATCAGCCTCGCAGCCGGCAATGCCTGTGGTGCCCCTGCGGCTCCCCGCGCCCTGCTCCTCCTGCGTTTTCCTTCCTGGAGATTCAGAGATCCTGCTCCTGGGTCCAGGAGAAGTTATGGGGGCCAAGTGTGGAGCTGGGGCTGGCCGTGCACAGGGCTGGGGCTGCACTCACAGAGGTGGGAGCTGGGAGGAGGATCCACCACCGCCTGTTTGGCAACAGTTTTGGAAACATATCCCCAGCCCAGGCTGCCAACAGGGCTGATGTGCAGCGGGTGGAGTGGTGATGTCTTGGAAGCCTGGGATGACACTGATTCATTGGGGCAATTAAAGCTCTTTCCGGCTTTTTCTCAGTGGCACTTTGGCATTTGATTCTTCATGAGTTACAGCACCTTCCTCGCGTGGAGACATTTATAGCCATGAATTTTGCAGATCCCAGTAGAGCATAATTACCTTCTGAAGAGAGACAGGAGATCGGGGCAGCAGCTCCAGGATTCCAGCCAGGAGCCCCTGTGAATTCCCACGGACTGGGGCTTCTGGAAGTGAGAAACACCGAGCCAAACGTGGGGGGTTTGGCACTTTTTCATTCCACCCTGAAAATTGTCCTTTGTTGAGGGAAGATCCCCTGGACCAAGCAAGAATTCCGTGTGCAGATCCCTCCAGGGTGCAGGTCTGGCAACATCCCTGCCCCTCTTCAGGCCGGGGGCTGGGGAGGGGGATGCTCCGGCAGCGCCTGGAGGGCAACCAGCCCCGGATCCGCTCCCGTACCCCGTGGCTGAGGCTGCTGCATCTCCTCCGGGCCGCCAGGCAGTAGCAGCCCCGGCTCGGGCACACCCCGACATGAATATTGATGACCGGCTGGATGCGGGGAACGCGCTAATTTAATCAGGGTGACAGGAGCGGGGCTCCCCGGGGGCGCCGCGCTGCCGCTTGCTGACATTAATGTTACTTTGTGTCACAAGGCATTTTTTAATGTATCTCGCCAGTAAAATAATCAGCCTTCTCCCGGGTACAGAGGCACTTGTTTCTCATCCATTATGATACAGACGTAGCTCCTCAGCTGTCATTAGCGCACGAGAGGAGAGTCGGGGCAACACGTCTGGTATTTTTAGAAGTATGACATGGATGAGAAACATATTCTCACCTTTCAAAGGCAATAAACAACCTCTGTCGTGCAACTTCCCTCAGGGCACACAGAGGTGACGGGTGCCGCAGCGCCCACCCAGACCCACGGCCTGTCCCTGGGGAGCAGAGGCTGAGCCCAGGCCTCAGTGCTGGGGGAGCAGTGGGATTTGGGGAGGTCTGGGGGGCCCTGGGGGATCCCTGTTTCAGTCCCTGGGAGCTGGGTGACCTGCAGGAGGGCACGGCAGGGCCCTGGCAAAGACATCTCGGACCAGAGCAGACGCAGCCCCAGCAGCATCTTGGGGTACAGCACCCACCTGGCAGTGCCAGGGCTGACACGAGCTGGGGCACAGGGCTGGGGGGCCAGTCCAAACACCCCCAGACACAGCGAGGTTTGAAGCTGACTGCCTGTGCTCTCCTGCCCAGACATCTGAGGCAGTTTATCAATTTATGTAGTGAGCTTTCAGCTCACCTTCAAAGCCCCTGACTCCTTGGTGAGCAGCCCTGCTCGTTCTGCTCATGCATCTTTAATCTTGAGTGAAAAACGAGGGTTTTTTCCTTTTCTTTTCACTGTTTGGCTTCAGAGACTGGGATAACAACATCAAATCTCCTTCTCAAGCAGACCCAGAGGGGCTTTATGTTCCCCAAAAAGCACCATATTGCCTGCCAGGACCATGCCCAGCAGTGTGAGGAGGGCACAGAATTACAAAAGCCAAGGGAGCAGGAGCCAGGCAGCTCCTGTGGAGTGGGGATGGGCCCCCATCACGGTCATTTAGGCAGGAAGCACTAAGAGGGGCCAGACAGGCACTTGAAGAGCATTAAATCCACTGATGAGTCAAAATGTAACTTCAGCTCCTGCCCCAGCAGGGTCCAGCTGAGGCCCTGGGATCAGCAGGGAGAGCAGCAGCGCCTGGTGGGAGCACAAGGATGCGCTGGCTTGTTTTGAGTTTATTCTATTATTGGTTTTTTACCAGGAGGAAAAAATCGCTATGGCAACTTCTGCAACCGCGGCGCTCCTGGGAGACTGACTGCGAGTGAGACTTGCCACTCATCATCTGACAATGTTAATCTGCTGGATTTACATAGTAATTAATGTCAAGAGGCAATCTACGACTTGAGCAATCAGAGTTTCTGTGCATTAAGTCAGACTCCGAAGACAGCAATTCATAATTGTGCGTAAGAAAGACATTTAACCCCTCGTGGGCTTTCTCCAGGGAGCAGGAGGGTCGAGCCCCCTCTCCCGTGTCCTGACACCGAAGTGGTGTACGGGAGGTCTTTAGACCTCCCTGGCCCTGAGCCTGCTGAGCTCGGGGCTCTCTGGGCTACGCTGGCTGCAGCTCCCAAATCCTGCCAAATGCTCTTTGCCCTCGACCTTCACCAGCTGTTCCCTGAGCAGACAACTCCTGCTCAGGTCCAGCCTTCCCTGCCCAAGCCACACTGCGTTTTCCCTGGATGCATTGTTAACTCAGCATCTGCAGGATCCCTCTGTAACCCCGCTGCCAGCAATAACCCACCTCCCCCAGCAGCACCGGAGTCACCCCCAGCTCTGAGCTGAGGAGTTGCCCCAGCCCCAAGGCAGATACCCTGTGTCCCCCACCCCTCTCCAGCCATTCCCATCCACACTTCCAGGCTCTCAGGGAAAGCCACGGTGGAAGCCAGGCAGTTCAGGGTAAAGGCCTTTGGGAAAGGGCAGTGGAACACCTGGGACGTGGCCCTGGAGGAGAGAATGAGGGGACTGAGGGAGGACAGGGCAGCTTTCCACATGACCAACCTGGTGTCGAGGGGCTGCTCGCATCCTCCTCTTCATCCCGGGACAGGGCTCAGTCCCCGCCTCCCAAACCCCCTCCAAATCCCTGCCTCAAGCTGTTCCTGCAACCTCCTCTGTAAAGAATAAAGCTCTGCTGAATCCCAGCATCCTTTCTTCTTCCATCCTTTTGGCTGGATCCAAGAACTTCAGAGGAGGAATAAAAAAAAATTCTAATTGATTTCTTCCGTATTAACAAGTCAATCATTAGGGTGGGTTTTTTTAATGACTCATAAGCAAGCTTGACATGTCTGTTAATTAAATAGCCATCCCAGCTCTAATCTGCTGCAAGTTAATCATTTGGGGAATTAAAAGGTGTCAGTGCTGAATACCTCATTATTGTAAGTGCTTGCCTGCCCTTGCTGCTGGGAGGAGCCGGGGTGAGGATGGGACTGAGCCCTCGGCAGATTTGAGCCCCAAACACAACAAACCTGCCTTCCTGCCCCCCTCAGCTGCTCCAGACCACTCACCCACTGTTTCCTCCTCCCAAGCCCACCCAGCTCCCCAACACCCACACACCCATTATCCCAAGGGGACTGAGCGATGCTGCTGCCATGGGCCGAGGGAATGGGACAATTTCAGGGGTAAAAAAATGGTCTGTTTTAATTTTGAGAGCAGCGTTGGTGCCTCTGGTCAGGCTCTTTTGAGTATCATCAAAACTGATATTGATGAAGCCACCACAATTTAATTTATTGGCTCAGTGCACAATGCCGTGACCAGCCACGTGCAGGAGCGATGGCTGAGCGATGGGATGTGCTGGAAGTGCATCCTTCCCGGCGTCATGGGAGAAGCTAGGGGGGGAAAAAACAGCGGAAAGAAATTTAAGAGAAATTCCTCTTCCTGTCTCGTGTGGTTCAAGACCTTTAGGTTTAAAATCCCTCCTGCAGGGTGTTGGCAGGCCACGGGCTGCACTGGTCACGCAGAGGGGCAGAGGATTTACAAGCCCATTAGAGGCTTCTGTATTTAATCTTGATTACAAATTCCTCAAAGCCGCTTCTCCTGCCTCCAGAAGATCCTGGCCCAGCCCCATCGCCCCTTTGCCTTCCCAGCTGCTCATCCAGCAGCAAATACTGATTCCTTGTATTTCCTGCCTTTCTCACTGCTTTGTTAAGGTAAATAACAAGAAGACAAACAGGATAACTCCGATGGTGAATGAAGGATGCAGCTTCACGTTGCTGTGTGAACTGTATTAATCACTTAGTGACATGCTGGCTACTGGCCTGATGCAAGATAACGAGAGGTAATTAGTTACTAAAATTAGGAGGTGGGCAGATTGCCAGTTGTTTACAGGTGATGGGGGCAGCCAGGAGAAGGGATCAAAGCTTGTTCTAAAACATTTGATCCAATTATGGACCAAAGGCAGAGGGACCAAAGGACTGAGTGGCAGTGGGACATGAACCAAACGTCTGCAGGGTCTCTGGCCCTGCCACAGTGGGGGTGTTGGAGCACGGATAGGATGTGTACCCACCAGGGAATATGGGAACATTTCCTGAGCACTCTGAGCCCCTCACGGTGCTGGAGCTGCTGCTCAGTGCCTGGCTGGTGCATTTCCAGACACTTAGGTCAGGAAGGGTGTGCAAGAGGGAAGAGGTTTTGGCACAGCGAGGGCCTCCCACTGCACTCCGGGCACAACTCACCCTCCTGCCCTCATCCCAAGGGGCAGCCCTGCCCCACTGCCTCTCTGCAGGCTGTTTGCACCTGCAGGAAGCATTTCCTCCCCACGCCCAGTACACAACACTCACTGGTGCTGCAGCCTCCCCATGGCTGGGGATGGAGGAAGAGAAGGCAGCAAGAGCAGCTCAGGGGAAACCTTGAACCTCTTAGTGGCAGGATTTAAATTTTTTTCCTCCCACTCTTTCAGGCATTTCACTGGTGTGAGCTGCATCACCCTGCACAGGTGAGAGAGACCAGTGAGTTAGTAAGGGCTCAGAGTGAGCACCCTGCATCCTGCTGTGCGTGGTTCCTGCCCAGGCTCCCGGTGAGGTCCTGCTGTTATAAATAAGAGACCAGATTATCAATTTAACAATTGTCCATTCATTTTATACTTCATTGTAGTTTGTTGTTCATTACCTGAATGTTATATTTCGTCCTTTATTAACTGTTACTGCTAATTATCCTGTTGTAAACCACCCCCCCCCTCAATTCAGAGTAAGCTACTCCTTATCAGAAAATGCTAATTTCAGGAATGAATGGAATTCTCT
>WEIT01036942.1:96261-137739 GCA_013389985.1 Dryoscopus gambensis | reverse complement strand
CTGTTCCCCCCAGTGCCTCCTGTCCCTAAGTTGTCCCCGGTGTCCCTCCCTTGTCCCCCTTGTCCCTCCCTTGTGCCCCCTGTCCTCCCCTGGTCCCCATTTCCCCTGCCTGGTCCCTACTATCCCCCTTGGGCCCCTCTCCTGTGTTTCCTGTCCTCCTCTGGTCCCCACCGCCCCTGCCTGGTCCCAACTATCCCCCTTGGGCCCCTCTCCTGTGTTTCCTGTCCTCCTCTGGTCCCCACCGCCCCTGCCTGGTCCCAACTATCCCCCTTGGGCCCCTCTCTTGTGTTTCCTGTCCCTCCCCGGTCCCCAGTGACCCTACCTGATCCCCACCATCCCTTCCCTGGTCCCCTGTGTCCCTGCCTGGTCCCCTCTGTGCCCCGCTGGTCCCCGCTGTCCCTGCTCCTCCCAGGCTCTCGCTGCAGGTGGCAGGAGTTGCCTGCGGTGCCTCAGCGCTGCTCGGTGACGCTCGGAGCAAAAGCTGCCCTGTGGATGAAAACATGGGCTGGAAAAATGTTCCTGGCCCTGGGCAGGGGGCTGGGAGGGTCTCGGGGACAAGGAGAGCAGCTGAGGGGAGCAAAAAGCCAAATGTTAGTTTTCTGTTCAACTGCAATTGCCTTAATTTTCTTCTTTCAGTAACGAGGGGCAAGCTCAGGAGTCCTTTTGCTCCTGCCATTTGCTCACGATCAAGATAGCTAGCAAAGCCTCCTTGGCCCTGAAAATGATTATTTTTCTTGACAAATCCTCCTGCTGCTGCTTTTTCTATTAATCTCCCTCTGTCTCTTTAGAGCAAAGAGAATTACAGCGGCTGCTCAGAGCCCATTGCTCGTCTGTCCTTGAACCCGGCTGGCAGCCTGTTGTTAGCAGAACTGAGCAAATAGCAGAGAAAGGAATTCCTACAAATATTCTCTCAAATTTGAAAGGAATTTTCCATCCAGCAGCACAAGCATCTTCTTTGTGGTCTTGTCCCAGGAACGTCGCAGCGTTTGCCCTGAGCAAGCAGAAACACAGGAAGCACAACTCACGCTTCTGTCGACTCAAACAGAAAGTGTTGTTCTGACTAAAAATACTAGCTTTGAACAATGATTAACTGGTGATTAATTTCAGAGTATGAGGAAGGGGGTGGATGTGGCCACGTGCCTCAAGTGCCACCCCAGCACTAGCCCTGATGTCCTTTTCACTGGTCGGCTGCCAGGACAGACCTTGGGCATCCTTGTCACCACACCACTGGCTCTGGCACTCCACAAGAGCCTTATAAAACAGAGCTGTTTGGCAATTCAGACAAGACAGGCATCCAGAATTTGGGATCCAGGTTTAAAACCCCTACTACTTTCTGCTGAGCACTTAGGAGAGCCTAATCCAATTGGCCATATGGTCCTGGGCTCCCTCCAATCTAATTCACCCATCCCTTGGGCATATTGAAGGGAGAAGGGAGGGGGGAAATTGGAAAAATGTAAATCACATTTTAATAGACTCATAAAAATACACAAAGTGATGACCGAGAAAACTTATCAGATTTTATGGGCATGTGGGTTGCTCAACAGAATATGGAAATGCCACTCAAACGGCAGAGCTGTCCTCATCGGAAACTTCACAACATAATCCAATTTGTGCCGTTCACTAGGCAGAGCAGCCGGACTCATTCAAGCCGTCTGCATCACTGTCACCTCTGCTTCCCTCTCGTGCCACTCAGGGGGAGCGGGAGCTGGGTACAGCTCTGCACAGCTTGCTACAGCTCGGCCTTTCCGTATGGCCAAGTAGCTGTTGACAGCAAGAGAACCCCAGGGTGGAGGGTCTATCTGCTCCCCACATCCCAGAAGCCTGGGGGTCTCCAAATTCCAGCATCCTGGGGTCACAGAATCATTTAGGTTGGAAGAAATTTGCGAGATCACTGAGTCCAACCTGTGACTGACCTCCACCTCATTACCCAGCTCAGAGCACTGAGTGCCACATCCTTGGCTCCTTGGATGCCTCCAGGGATGGGTCCCCATGTCCCAGCACCCCAAGGATCAGTCCAGCCACGGTGCAGGTTGGGAGGGAGAATGGGAACGGTGTCAGGCTTCCCTAGCCACGGAAATGGCATGTTAGAATCACAGAGTCATGGAAAATCCCAGGCTGGAAGGGACACACAAGGATCATCGCCCCCAACTCCTGGCCCTGAACAGGACACCCCAACAGTTCCACTGTGTCCCTGAGAGTGCTGTCCGAATGCTCCTTGACCATTTTGCTGGGGAGCCTGTTCACCCTCTGGGTGAAGAACCTTTTCCTAATATCCATCCTAAACTTCCCCTGACACAGCTCAGCCAGTCCATGTTGGTTACCAGCACCCAGAGTCCGCTCACATGAGAGCCAACAGGAGGGAAGGACGGTGGTAAAACAAACATGCAGATGGTTTATCTCAGGGCTGCGGGGCCCAGAGCAGCCACGGAGGGGAACAAAGATTTCCTGTTGCTGTTGCCACGTGCTGGTACCTCTGGAGCTGCCACCGAGGGTGGGGACAGGGGCTGCTCTGGCAGGTGACACCCAGCCCCGCTCCTCAGTGAGCACTGCCCAGTTTGGATGCTCTCCCCACTGGCACACTGGTGTTTGCAGAGCCCAATGGAGACATGAGCATCATCTCCCGGGTACCAACATGGTCAATGCTCAGAGGTGCAAATCATTTCTCCTGGCAGAGTCCATGGGGAGAACAATTTTTCTAAAAAGTGCAGGGTTTGGCCAGAAATGAGTATGCAGAAGCCTTTGGCAAATGCTTTGAGACACCATTCCCAGATTCCTGCTGGCTGTAGGGCTGCACGGTGTTCTTGCTGATGGTAATTCAGCCAGTGACTGTTGTTTGGAACAAAGGAAATTGTTTGAAGCCTTGACAGACGATTGTAGAGCAGAAAATAGGTGTTGTGCAGGTGAGCTGCTGAAGTTCACCCCTCTAATTGCTCTGTAATTGTGCTGCCTTGTAGAGGAGCTCTCTCCCGAGCCTGGTTTGCTCGAACACGCTTGCAAAGAGCTATTTTGTTGGAAGAATTTAATTTTTGCCATTATGTTGTCCAGCACAGTCCAGCTCTGGGTACTTACCACCAATTATCCGTCTGGTGTAAAGCTAATGTTGACACAGAGGTCCTCGATGCATCGACTCTGGGAATCTGCCAGGAAGGCTGGTTTCAAGCAGAATAATTAGTGGGCACGGATATCCGTGTAAGATGCCCTTGAACTGATGGACTGTCTTTATTCACTGGGATGTGATCAATTCTGAGGTTTTTCTTTTCAACAAGCCCTTGAATTTAATTCCATTCTGTACAGTAAGGATTTCTTGTCTGAAATTCACTTTACATCAGGAGAGCCCTGTCTGAGCTCCCCCATTAGCTATTCTTTCCCCTCATTCCAGAGTCTTAAAGCACTTTACATGGATTAACTAATTAGCTCTCTTCATAACCCAGGCTTTAAGTTAATTTCCCCATGTGCATTATAAGGATGATGCCAGGGAACAAATCTCCCTTCCCCCAGCGTTTTTCACCTCCCACTGCTGCAGGTAGCTCTGAGGTGCTTGGGGTTAGAGAGAAAAGAGCCCAAAATCCCATGGGAAGGTATCATGACACCAAGCAGGCCTGAATCTCATGGTGCATGTCCTACCCTGCATTTTCCTTGCTCGGGGTGCAGCCAGAGCGCCGGGGAAGGGAGAGAAGCTCCCTGAGCAATCCAGGGCCAAACACGTGCAAAGCATCTGGCAAAAGAGCAATAGCAAAAACCCAAGGGCAGTGTGAGAAATGAGGGGAGAGCAGGAAGATCCAGCCAGACTGGGGCATTTTGCTGTGGACAGGGCGTTCAGGCAGATCCCATGCTGGGGACTCTGCCAAGAGGCCAAGTCACGTCCCGCCCTGGTCATGTCCAGGAGCACGCTGGGCCGAGCTGCCACAGCTCCGACTGCCCCTGCTGTGGGCACACTGGCACCAGGGGCGTGTGGCTTCAAAGAGGGGTTTGAAGATGAAAATCGAAAGTACAGAGAAATCCGTCAAAGAGCAAAGCCACGGCACGGGGGGTCGGGGCCGGGCAGGGGCTGCCGCCTCCTGGTGAGGTGGTTCAGAACCTGGGGTGCCCCCTGAAGCCGGAGTCCCCATTGCTGTGAGCACACCCGGCAGGGTGCAGGCTGCCTGCACAGGGGCTCCCGGGTGCCTGCCGGGCTCCTCTCCGGAGCTGCGGCGATCCAGCAGCGATCCCGGGCGAGGACGGGCTGCTCCAGCCGCGGGAGCGCCCGCCCGGCTGCCTCCGCTCCCCCATCGCTCCGGCTTCCCGCACCTGGGAATTGCTGTAGCACAAAGGCTACACGCTAATGGCTGCCCACCCGCAGAGATGAATATATCCATTTAATATCCAACTGTGCGGCTCCTGCGTTCCCTTTGGAAATGAGCCTCAAACGCGTGCAGCAGCCAGGGCAAGGCAGCGCTTGGCGATTCCCAGCCCCTGGCAGAAGCGGGGTGACCACGTCCGTGCGCACACAGCGAGGGGGGGACATCCCAGCCTGGGTTTTCTGAGGGGCAGCTCCCTGAGGCCAGTAATTTGCGCGTTTTTATTTTATTTTTATGCTGAAATTTCTCCTGCTGGCATTCACAGGCAGCAACTCCGCTTGGTGCTAGCCGAGGAAAAAACTGCTGTGTCTGTGCCTGTCTTGTCTCTCTCTCTACCTCTTCCCAAGGGCTGTGATTTTATGTTTGTTTAGAGATAATTCCACTGGCCCCTGAGTTTACCAACTGCTCTGTCTCCCCGTACGGGCAGGTCGCTGTGTTGTGTATGTGGAGGGCTGTTTACAGCTGCTGATAAACTCTAGAGGCAACAGGAGCAGCCACTGCCATATATTAAGTGCTGCAGTGTAAAATAGGAGGAAATTAATCTTTTATTTCTCTCCCTTTATAAGCTCCTACTCGCGTTCTATTGCCGTTCTTGTAAGTTATGAAAAGGTTTATTTTTCAGTAAGCGTGTTCCGTTCTAGCACCCACAGAAAAGAGCAGTGTGTAAAGCGAGGATAAAATCCCTCCTGGCAGATCCTGGGCATAAGGATGGGGAGAGATTTATCTGAAGGAGGAAGGGAATGAAATTAAGAGATGGGATTTACACTAAACAGCAGGGAAATGTGTGAGCAGGGAGAGCCCTCAGGCACGGAAGAGCTTCCAAAGACAAGGGCTGCCATGCTGGGATCGCAATATTTGGGAAAATATTGTGGAGTGTGGGAAGCTGGCAGAGATTTTGGATCCCAAATTGCAGGAGGTTTTATTTGCAATAAATATTGGGAGCAAGCAGAGCCCTGTTTCCTTCACATACTCTTCCCTCTTGGCTTCAGAGCTCCATGGAGTTAGGAAGTCCCTGGAAGAGGTGAGAAGTGACACGAATCCCCTGAGTCCCTGAGGGTCTCTCATGGGTCACAGGGAAGTTAATTCTCCCCCTGCTGAAGCCCTTGGTGACGGTCACTGCTCTGGGGACAGGCTCAGTGTAGCTGGAGCCCGGCTGGGGCAGAAGCAGGTGGCTTGGTCACAGCCTCATCATTTGTGTCTCCAAAAAGTGACCTTTCCCCACCTGGTCGGAGGGGACTGAGTGACAGCACGGGGCTGATGGCAGCTGTAAATCTTGGCCCAAGAACGAGTTAGAGATGGAAATTCACTGCTGCACCTTCAGCAGGTGGTAAAACCCATTGTAAATCTCTGAAAGGCTTGTCAGGACGCTAATGGATTGAGCTCCTGATGCTTAAATTTCACAGCTTCCAGTTCTCCTGAAATGTCACCTGGAGGACTCTGCAGAAGGACAAGGGGACAGAAGGGAGGCCCCTCGGCCTTTGGTGAGCCCTGACAGTGGGGACAGCCCCGAGCTCTGGCACTGGAAGGGAGAGATGGGGGCTTGTATCCAAGACACAGCCTGAGGCTCGCACAGGGAGCTCGGCTCCTGCTCCAGCACCAGCCATGGGCCAACACAAGGCAGCCAATTTTGGTCCCCACCTCCACTGCCTGGGTGGACACGTCCCCCAGGTCCCCACGTCCACTGCCTGGATGGATGTGCATCCCACTGCTACCACTCTGCTGCTCTCTCCCCTCCTGTGCTGCATTTGGGCCCTGGGACAGGGCTTCGCCCAGCTCCAGCCCCACCTCTGGGGGCAGCTGAGGGTGGTCAGACCTCACCACGCCAATATCCATCCTAAACCTGTGGATTCAGCAGCAGACTGAGGAGTGAAAAACCAAACTCCTGCCTGGCTTGGCTGCCTGCAGCACAGGGAAGGTGTCGGGGCTGACCCGGAGCCCGGCAGCAGGAGACAAATGGGCCGGGGGTGAGTGGCATTAATGTGCCTATGGTGGCATTAATTTTACCTCTGCCTTACCCAGGTGAGCAGCGCTGTGGCAGCACCTCCCCGAGTGGAGGAATGATGATCCCTATTTATCTTGTCTGGCATCTCAGCTCTGGAAGCATTTTTAATTCAGTTTCTCCATTTTCCCCTCTTTTTGTCTTCCTGGATGTAAGTCCCATTAAAATCTGTCTTGTTGGCTGCTTTGTCGAGCCCGGCAATGGCAGGCAGGGGAGAGGGATTTCAGGTATTTCTCTTCTGAAGGTCTGTCCTGACTCAGAGCGACTTAACCCGTTGCTCTTCCTAAGCTACTCCTGTTGTACTTTCTTTCAGTTCTTTGAGTAAACAAAAGGCAAAGGAAGATTCTGCTCTTGCGACAGCCCCGAGGTCGGAGAGCTTGCGAAATTAAAGCACTGTTACTTTGTTTAGTCTTCGTGTCCCTTCTGTAAAATCAGATGGGGATTTGCTGAACAGATCGAGGGGGTGCTGGGTGACTCAGGTCCATCCCACTCCTGCCCTGCTGTGCCCAGAATTCCCAGTGAGTCCTCCCTCACACCGACGGGGAGGCAGGGGATGCTCTGCCACAGCTCTTCAGGGCAAGTGAACCCCAGGGAGTCCCTTCCTGGAGTCAGTACTGGCTTGTGGGGGGCTCAGGAGTGGGGAGCAGCTGTCAGGCTGCCGGAGGGACACAGCAGTGGCTCGGGTCAGGCAGCAGCAGGACATGGAAGAGGTAATGCTATGCAGCCACTTAGAAAAAGGAAACTTTCCCCCTAGGCCTGGTTCTAAGCAGGAGCCCCAATTCCTGCCTTTCTGCCCCTCCCTACAGCTCAAACTGCTGGCAGACACTGACCTAAAAGTGCATTTTACAGCGTTGATGCCACTGCTAAACTGTTGCCAGCTGGGAGCTTTCAGTGCATGAACTGGCTCTGGTGGGGCTGTCGGGATTTGCAGTGAGCAAACAATAGGAAACAACATTTTTCAACAAATCTTCTGTAATTTCAACATCGTGCCATTGATTTTGAGTCCCTTGGGCTGCAGCAGTTGAACCATTATTGGTTTGTGTCATTAAGGACTGGGGCAGGGGAGCTGTGCAAATCCCCAAGGCAAGGGAGTAAATATTAGGGCTGGTTTTTCTTTTTGTATGTTACTGTCTTCCTTTCCAGTAAGCTGCTACACCACAGGAGACCCCAATCAATTAAAATAGAGTAAATTAAGAGTGGAAAAATATTAGGCAGAAAGACACAAACTGAAGGGATTTGCTGGTGCTGCCGAGGGTCGCAGCGGGAAGCTCCAGAGCAGCGCTGGCACTTCTCCCTTTCCCCAGATTTTGGTGCCAATGTCAGCCCTGTCAGCCCTGGTAGGGCTGAGTAGTAGCTGCTTTTAGGGTCAGGATAGATTCTGAGCAGCCCAAAGGCGTCCCACAACTGGAAGCAGCCCTTGGTTGCTGCCACACCACAGCACAAAACCAGGCACCAGAGAGCACCCGCTCCCTGCCTTGGGGGCCAGGGCATTGTGCACCATCCCCTTTCCAGGTGTCCCCAAACCCCCCCAGTCTTCCCCAAGCACGGAAGGGGCCACAACACCCAGCAGGGAACCCTGAAGGGCAGCGGGAAACTAGGGCACCGCCTGGGGCAACGGGAAACGTCACCTGGGCTGGGACATGATGTGCAGCCAGAGTGCAAACAAGCTGCCAGCCATGAATGGATGCTGGTGCGCAGGTCGCCTTCTGCACAAAAGGAATATCATAGCATGCAAATGTCGTTTGTATTGTGATCATTAGCCCGAGCTGTGGGAGGTGCCTTATATCAGTTAAATTCTTCCAGGGCCTCCCGCAGCGCTGCCGAGAACTTCTTAAGTGCACAGTGGCATTTAAGAGATTGCTGCCTGCTCCGAGCAGATGTTCCATGGATTAGACAGCTCACTGTGCAAGACAGCTTCAAATTAAAACAGAAAAAGATGCAATATTTATGGGCTGCTCTGCATGTGCTGAAAATCCGAGAGGAGCGCACCGTGTCTGGTAGTAAAGGTACAACCAGAAATATGCCTGTACACACCCAGAGTTTGGCTTCAAAGGCAGAGCTGCAGCAGCAGTGGAGGCCGGTGCAGGGATGGCTGAATTAGCATTTCTTGAATATTTACAGTAATTTACACAATTCTTCCCTGTGAGGGTGGGGAGGCCCTGGCACAGGGTGCCCACAGAAGCTGTGGCTGCCCCATCCCTCGAAGTGTTCAAGGCCAGGTTGGACGGGGCTTGGAGCACCCTGGGATAGTGGAAGGTGTCCCTGCCCATGGCAGGGGGTGGAATGGGATGAGCTTTAAGGTCTCTTGCAACCCAAACCAGTCTGGGATTCTCTGATTTCACTGATCTAGATAGTGATCAGCAGCTTTGTCTGTATCCACGACAGTCCTGGCCTGGCCCTGCCAGGGCGGCAGAGCTGGGGCTGCTCAGATATCCAGATTTTTCGAGATTTGTCTTCTCCTCTCTCCTAGGCAGCACAGACCTGACACAGACAGAAGCTGCTGCCCATGCCCTGCACCTTTCCCTCAGCCAGCCTTCCTAGAGGGTGCACCAGCACATCCCCAGCCAGAGCGGCACTGAGGAATGGGCGGCAGCAGCACAGACAGCCCCCACCTGCCCTTCCCTCCATTCCTGAGTCAATTGGAGACTCAGGGAAGCAGCTGATGCTGCCCTTTTATCCCTCAGCACTCCTCACCCGCACCTGCGCCTCTTCCTTTTGCTTCCCTTTTAATCTGCTGCCTGCAGAGCTGTCCTCTCCTTCCTTGGATGAGTTTTCCTGTTCTACCCTTTACCCTCTCTGCAGGGCTGAGCTCTGACTTCCAAAGCTTCCCACAGGAGCTCTGGTGTGGGCGCTGCGAGGGTTGGCACGGAGCAGGCTGGGCACAGGCGAGCTCTGCGCTCAGGTCTCGGGGGGGAGAGCGGCAAAGCCTCCTCTGTGCTCCCTGGAAATCCTCTCCCGAGGCTCCTGCCCGGGTGCCGTGCCCTGCGTGCGGCTCCGGGCCAGCCCGGGCGCTCTCTGCTGCTGCAGAGCCGCTATAGGTGGCAGCATTGGCGAGCCAGAGGCTCCTCGGCCGCGCTGGCTGGGATAATTCAGACTCAGAACAACAGAAGGTGTGACACAGGTAATCCCGAGCACGGCGCTTCCCTCCCTGCAGATGCACCTCCCCGAATGCAGCTGCCCTCCAAGGCTGGGCTTTCCATCAGGAGCAGCTGAGAACGGATGCACCGAGCCAGACTCCTGGGAACCTCCAGCTCCTCTGCCCTGAGGTTTGGGTCACTGTCACCTTCCGCAGGGAGGTTTTCTCACCCAAAATCTTGCCCAGAGACAGCCCTGGGTGAAGGGATGCTGCCACGGGCGGTTTGGGAATGCTGCATGGAGAATGGAGAGCGAGGTTTTTCCAAGCCCTCGTGTCTCCAATATTTATAGTGACTGACGGTAACTCAAATACGGTTTGTGGTTCGACCTGATGAACCTGAAGCCCTAAATCACGCGAATCTGCCAAGTGAAGCACTTTAACCTCTGCCCTCGCTGCCGTAAACAGCGCCCGGGAGCGATTAATGAACTGCCCGGCGCTGCCAGCAGACTGGCTAATGCTCCGTGTCCCTCTTCTGAAGTCCCCTGCCCCCTTCCCCGAGCTTTCTAAAACGTTCTCCTGTAATTGCTGCCCTTCTGCGGGGCAGAAGGAGCAGCTGGGCAGCCGATGGACTCGTAAAGTGCCACTTGGCTGGTTATGGCCCCGCGAGCTGGGACGTGCCCCGCGCTGGCCGTGCAGGAGCAGGGGAGGGGAGGGAGGGTTCACCTGGTTCCCCAAGCATCCCGGAGGGGAAAAGGGGGCACAGAGAGAGCAGTGACTCTTTGGGGACCAGGGACTTTGGTTTGTGCCCCACAGGGGACGGCTGCCGAGCAGCAACAGGCAGCACCAGCTTCCCGAAGTGGGTAAGGGAAGCAAAAGCCTCCTGAGGGCGCTGACTGTGAGAACAGAGCTGTGCAAAATCCCACCCAAAGCCTCCGTTACCTAAACAAGTTTCCTATTTATTTTCCAGGCACAACACACTCCGTAACCTCCTGTTTTACTCAGAAGGGGAAACCCCCTTTATTTATTTATTTATTTAAATTGAGAACCCCAGTGGAAAACAAGCTTTGCTTCCAGAACCAATTACATTCCATCTCTTAACTGGATTAGGTAACTTGATAAAACTCCAGTGGAAAAATATTTGCTCATATTTAATCATTTGTTGACTTGGCACCTTACGAAATAAAGCAAAATTAAATAAAAATGTGTAAAGGGCAACCCGCTTGCTGATAAATCCTGCCCACTCTGAGCAGTTTATTACAGGAGCAACGATCCATTAGCTCACACATAAATTAGAATCATGCATCCCGTTTATGGAGTTTCAAATTGTTGGCTGCTGCTGCTGTGTCAAAAACAGGCTGTGCCAGGAATGAATCATGGTTTCTGTCTGGACTGCCTGCCCTCAGCAGTTTAGGGTTAGGCAGGATGAAAAGCAAAAGGAATTACAGCCCTTTGTTTAATTTCATAGAATATGATAGACTCATGGAATGTCCTGAGTGGGAAGGCACCCACAAGGATCATCCAGTCCAACCCCTGGCCCTGCACAGACACCCCAACAATCCCACCCTGTCCCTGAGAGCGTTGTCCAAATGCTGCTGGAACTCTGGCAGCCTTGGGGCAGTGACCATTCCCTGGGGAGCCTGGGCAGTGCCCAAACATGCTCCGGGGGAAGAACCTTTTCCTAATATCCAACCTAAACCCTCCCCTGACACAGCCATCCTCTCGGGTCTCGTCCTTGTTCCAGAGAGCAGAGATTGGTGCCTGATTTTTTGTGCTGCTTGCACAAACAAAGCAAGCAGCACGTTTGCATGGTAACAGGATCTGCAGCCATGGAATGAATCCTCTGCTGGTGCCCTGAAAACCAACCCCATCCATCTATCGATCACAGCTCTGTGTTATCTGCGCCCACGTGTGGGAATGCAGCCCCTGAAATGAGATCCAGCCATCAATATTCTCCCCAGGTGTACCTGCTGCTGTGCTCCTTATTGCAGGTCGGATCACCTCCTGAGGAGTTTCCCATTATTTCTCAGCCCAAAAGGAGGGAATACTGCCTGACACAGCCGCTGCCACCTGCGCGCTGCTAACAGAGAAATGAGAGGTTGTGGGGTTGCCTGGGGTTCCCAGGTGATCATTATACAGCTCAAATGGCATGAAAACAATTGGTCTGGGGGGAGCTGCAGCAGGAATCGGTTCAGCCAAGTATTGGCATTGTTAACCCTGACACGGCTCGCTGATGTGCAGCTGGGCTGAGGCTTCGGCCTGGATGGGATTTCCAGGAGGATCAAAATCGACAGCAGGTGAGTGTCACGATCTGACTAACACGAATCGTGGTAGGTTCTTTTACAGATTTCAAAGTGCAAAAGCCAACGCTGAGGATTTCAACAATGCACTTTATTTAGAGTGCCAAAATCGCAAGATTTTGCTTTATTAGAGAGGGAGAGATACAGAAAACAAAGGATAGAGAGAGAGAGAAGAGGGGAATAGTGGGTGATAGCTACCAATCAGGTGAAGATGCGCTCCTCGTGGTCCAGCCAATAGATGCTTCTTCGTCCGCTGGGGAGGCCTCAAGGGTGGTGAATCTCAAAAGTCAGTTTATAGTCTTTTTCAGAAGGAGGGGGGGCCCTCTGGCCAGACCACAACCATCGTTAGGAGGCTTGCCAGGGCAGCAGCAAAGTGTACAGTCCATGTCGAGCCGGCCCGCTGCACGATCGGATCGCCCGTGGCACGATCAGTGCTCCGTGGCTGTGCTCAGTTTCTCAGACAATGCTGGAGGCAAACATGCCTGCAGACAATGCTTGGCAAGTGCTCACTTCAGCCAGGCCGGCGCCAAGGCCAGAGCCCCCCTGCCCAAAGTCCTTCTGGGGTCTCAATCTTGGAATCGAGTCACGGCGGTCGGGAGACAGATTGAGGGATCTTCGGACCGACCCTTACAGTGAGTCAATCCCGGGTGAAGCCCATCCCGGAGCGATGAGCTCAGCCAGGCTGTGCCCTCCTCCGGAGCACCCGGTGCAGCCCCCGCTCCCAAACCCACAGTTACTGCTGGGACACAGACTTTGGGGTGTGGCTGCAGTGCCAGCAGCTGTGCGGGCAGTTGGGATGCGCTCCTACAATGCTCAGCCTGGCAGATGTTACACACAGAGCTGCAGTGGCTCGGCATGGGGCCCGAGTGCCCTTGGGTGGGATTTTTGCCATTGCCAAGGTGACCCGAAGGACTGTTTCACTCCTGCCTTTCCTAAGATCTCAGCTCAGCCCACACAAGGCGGGTCAGTGCCTGGGGTTCCCCAAGAAACCTGCAATTTCTCCGCTAAAACTGCGACCGTGAAGAGCAACATTTTGAAATCTGCAGTTTTGTATTTCCTGGGGTTCTGAGGGGTTCTGAGGATGAGTCTGTGCTCTGTCCTCGGTGTGTTGTCAGTGTTGTGGCCCCTCCACACCCGTGTAACTGCAGAGGTGTCAGATCACCACGGTGGGATCCGGCCCAGGCTCCCCTGGCCAGGCCATCGCTGCCGCTGATGCTCTGCAGAGATTTAGAGACCTGGAGAGGGCAGAGCCGCAGGGAAGGACTGCACAGGTTATTTTGTGTTCTTTGGCCCCACATGGCAGTGCTGTGTTTAAGCTCCCCCCAAGGCCCAACACCACCATTCCAGGGGCTCAGCTCTCTCTTTGTGGATGGCTGCAGCTGCTCAGGGTCTGTGGAGCGCCGGGGCTGGGTGACCCTCTCCTTCCAGGTGTGCTGATTTAAGCAGTGGTTAATAACCCCTGCTCACCTGCGCAGCTAGAAAGAATGAAATAAAAGAGGTTCTGCTTTATTTATTCTTCTTAATATGAAATTCATGCCCTGATTGCCTTTCCTCTCTCCAGCCAGGCTTCTGGGAGGTAAGAGATTCAGTTCATGAATCTGAATTTGGGGAAGCTTCATCTTTTGAGCTTTCTGTTCAGGGAAAGTTACTTGATAGCCAGAGAGCCAAGGGGGAAATACATTATTGAAAGAAAAGCTTCCTTTTTAATCTAAAATTCAGCAGGATCTTTGAGATGAAAAAGGTTATTTCCAAGAGTCTGTCCAGCATATCTTGAGGGCTTCTCCTGCCCATACAATAAGTAGTGAGTGGGAGGGAGGCAGAAAAGAGCCTCAGTCAGAAACAGGCTGCTGTTCTCTCTCAATTACACCAGCATCCCATCTCCTGACAAGGGAATAGCAATTCCCGTTGCAAAGAAGTGCTTGGAGGCTGGCTGGAGAAAGAGGAGAAAGTAATTATGGCTAAACTGTGCAAACAGGGACTCCTGGGAGCAGCCTGGCAGTGTGCAGAGGCTACTCACAGGAGTAAAGTATGAGTTAGAACACTTCCACCCGGGAAAGCCCTTAAATAGGAGCCTTTGTCCCTTTGAACTCAATTTCTTGAATGCTGGTTAAGAGCATCTTGAAGCCCAGAAAAGGGAATTACAGGATTTCTGAGGACAGGGGGATGCAGGGGGTTCACACTCCAGGGGGTTGTGGCTGGTTGCCAAGAGCTCCCTGCATGAGACACACGGTTTTGGGGGCTCAGTGCCTTCTGTTGCGTTGCTGTCCAAAAGTTTTGGAGCAAGGCCAGGACAAAGTGCCTTTTCCTGTGAGATGCAGATGCTGTTCCCATCACCCTGCATTCCCCTGACTGGGGATGGGGTGTTGAAGCTGGTCCCCGTGTGAGGCAGCGGGAGAAAATCTTGCCAGAGTCAGACCCATCTTTGGGAGAAACTTATTTTTCTCTGACCTGGAAACGCTCCAGCTTTGCTTCTGCTCCCAATTTAAAACCATTCTCTTGCCACGGTCAATCATTTTAAATCCTCTCCCTGGACTGTGCCGTGCTCAAGGAGCTGCAGGAGCAGGAGCTGCGTGTCTGTGTCTGCGCAGGGAAACAGCGAGGGACAGGCTCTGG
This sequence comes from Dryoscopus gambensis, assembly GCA_013389985.1. Classification (NCBI taxonomy): domain Eukaryota; kingdom Metazoa; phylum Chordata; class Aves; order Passeriformes; family Malaconotidae; genus Dryoscopus; species Dryoscopus gambensis. The sequence goes on along the minus strand of WEIT01036942.1, from coordinate 123,417 downwards.
CTCCTCTCTGGGGATGCCATTAGGTGGGATTTGTGTGCGGGATGGAAATGCAGGAAATGCTGTCAACAGTTTTGCCCACAGCCACGCTCCTCTCCATCCCTCTGGGTGGATTTTGGGGTCGCTGTGCTAAAGGAAGGCTTTAATTGTGCCACTTGGATGACAAATACCAAATGAGACACGCTTGTTCCAAAAGATGTCCAAGCCACACCTCCCTGGGTCTCATCCAGGCTCTGCTGTGCCCTTACCCAGCCCTGAGCACCCACATCTCAAAATCCCAGGAGTTCTCACAGAATCACTGAGGTTGGAAAAGCCCTCCAAGACTATTGAGTCCAACCTGTGACCAATGCCCACCTTGTCACCCAGCCCAGAGCACTGAGTGCCGCATCCAGACGATCCTTGGACACCTCCAGGGATGGGGACTCCCCCACCTCCCTGGGCAGTCTGTTCCAACCCTTTTCACGCCGTCTCAATTCCATTTATTTTGAAATGCCATTAATCTGGGAGGAAATGTAAACCCCTTTGTTGGTGCCAGAGAAACAGAATTACACCAGTAATGTGCTCAGAGCAAATTATCTCTGCTACCTGCTTTTGCTGGGGACAAAACCTCAGCCGTGGGATTCCAGCCCCCTGGCAAAGCTAATTATAAGATATTCATAAATTTAAAATATTAGTTATGCAAAGAAGTTTCTAAACCATATTGATGTTGTTCTTTCCCGGGTGAACAAGAGGTACTAAAACTTTTTGGGGCAGCGCTCCCACGTACACTCTCTGCCATTATTCCTGTTGTTATTTCAGTGCTCCCTGCGTCTCAGGAGCTCAGGGAGCTGCAGGTGGATTCCCCCACCATCCATCCTACTTTTGCACCTTCTCAGAGCATGTGGAGTCATGTGGACTCCAGCAATCCAGGCCACTTTCTGCCTCATTTCTTTTCCAACCTGCAGGGTGATTCCAGCTCGGGAGCTCGGAGCTGCTGCTGCTCATCCGTCGCACGGGGCAGACAGCACATTATTTTGTAATAATTCAGGAGAGTTGCTCACATTTGCTCAGCTGGCAGGACACACCACAGGGCAGCTGTGGGAATGTGGATTTTCTAGGGAATATGTGCAGTTCTCTGTTTCCCCCCTGTCCTGACACCAACACACACTGCTCCACCCATGGAGTGGGGACACCAGGAATTTTGGACAAATAGTTCCCTTCCACGTCTCCTCATCCCAGTTCTTGCCTTGCCTCACACAATGTAGTTTTCTGGTGTTTTTATTCCTAAAGTCATCACCCAACAAACCCGCCAAAGCCTTTATCTGAGGGAAGGTCTCAGTTAATATTGGTTAAAACAGATTTTTCTGAGGACAGAATACTGCTTGTTATTTTTTTTTAGCACCTAAACTGCAAAGTGATGCCTTGAAGATGAGATTAGTTCATTATTTATAAAAGCAAAATCCCTCAGAATGTATTAAATATGAAAACATTGTATCAGGGTGTAAGATTTTGGAGGATTAGGCTCTGAAGTCTAGACATTTATCTCCGACCGCATTGCATTTGCATTCATTACGTGTCCTGCTGTACCTCTAAACAGGAAAACTGATCTGCAGAACGGATGATCAAAGCAGGGAAATGCAGATCAGAAAACACGCTGTGTTCGCTTAGGAACGAAAAATGGTGTAAAAAAAAAATAATAATTGTGTGATATTCCGGTACATGAAACCCTACCAGGCCCCCAGCAGCGAGGAGGGGCTTGGGAGCAGCTGCTGTTGGGTTTGGAGATGCTGCTGGTGGGGCTGGTGTTTGGACAAAGCTCCTTGGTGGGGGCGGGTGTGAGGGTGGGGGATGCCCCACCGGGCAGTGCCCTGGGGTGACCCAGCCTCCGGCAGTGCCCGCACGGCCTCGGGCACATCCCCTGTGCCTCCATCCCCAGGAACACCAGCACCTCACATGCCCACAGTGAGAGCAACAGGTAACTGTAGGCAGAGGCTGCTCCAGCCCAGCCCTGGGTTCCTCGAAATCATGTCATCACTTCTGAGTTTTTCACTAATCAAGACCTTTCCACTCCTTGCACTGCTTGGGTGATGCATTAATAGACATAGCACAGCTCTATTCCCACACCTTCCCCTTTCCAGCCCAGACGTGGCATCCACTGACACAGTGGTGGTCCGAGGGGTCCTAGGGCCAGCTCAGGACCCCTGGGAGCAACGCGTGTCGAGGGAACCTAGGGAAAAGAAAGGCAGCGCTCCTCTCCTTGGGATAGCGTTCTTAGATCTTTATTCCATTGAATCCAGGAGGCGAAGAGGTCAGGGGCCTCCTGAGGGCTCCTTTTGAACCCCCAGGGAGGAAGGGGAGGGGGCAAAAGCCCGTCACCAATAGGGTACAATTTACGTGGGGAGAAGAGGCCAGGGTCCAGGTGAAGGTGTTTGGTTTCAGGGGTTACAACACCACCTTGGGCAAGAGACGAGTCCAGACTTGTACAACACAGTGTTCCCATTGCAAAACCCATCAATAACATATCAATAACCTAACCACACTTGTGCAATACAACCCGCATGGCCTCGGGCACATCCCCTGTGCCTCCATCCCCAGGAGCACCAGCACCTCACATCCCCACGGTGAGAGCAACAGGTAACTGTAGGCAGAGGCTGCTCCAGCCCAGCCCTGGGTTCCTCGAAATCATGTCATCACTTCTGAGTTTTTCACTAATCAAGACCTTTCCACTCCTTGCACTGCTTGGGTGATGCTTTAATAGACACAGCACAGCTCTATTCCCACACCTTCCTCTTTCCAGCCCAGACGTGGCATCCACTGACACAGTGGTGGTCCGAGGGGTCCTAGGGCCAGCTCAGGACCCCTGGGAGCAACGCGTGTCGAGGGAACCTAGGGAAAAGAAAGGCGGCGCTCCTCTCCTCGGGATAGCGTTCTTAGATCTTTATTCCATTGAATCCAGGAGGCGAAGAGGTCAGGGGCCTCCTGAGGGCTCCTTTTGAACCCCCAGGGAGGAAGGGGAGGGGGCAAAAGCCCGTCACCAATAGGGTACAGCTTACGTGGGGAGAAGGAGGCAGGGTCCAGGTGAAGGTGTTTGGTTTCAGGGGTTACAACACCACCTTGGGCAAGAGATGAGTCCAGACTTGTACAACACAGTGTTCCCATTGCAAAACCCATCAATAACATATCAATAACCTAACCACACTTGTGCAATACAACAATCCACCTCACTCTGAGCCTCGGAACTTCATGCAGTCCTCTAAGATTCATGCAAAAGAGTGAAAAATCCGTATGACTGATGCAGAGCCCCCTTTGCCAGGCTTTCAGCAGCCATTGGATGACCAGCTCTCCAAATCAGTAGAATTTAACATTATTTTTAGCATTACCAATTGCTGTTGAACATTTCCCTGAGCTCCTGTTGGACAGAGGTCTGTTGGCATTCCAGTATGAAGCACTGGCACTAGGACACATTCTCCTGAACAGGAACCTGGAAAACTTGAGTATTTCTGCCTTTTCTGTGGGAACACTGCATCAGACTCAAAAATGGCCAAGAAGTTTGTAGCTAAACCCTTGAAAATTGGTGTAATTTCAGGTGAAATTCATCTGATTTTCAGGGCGCTTTTATTCTACACCGGAACTAATGCCAGCTCTTCTGGAAATATTCCCAAGGTTCATGAAGCATTCCAGAGAGTTTGGAATCACTTTAGGGTGATTTATATGTTTGGAAAGAGACCAGGCTCCCAGGCTCCCTCTGCCTTTGACCCGGACACTGCTCCAGCCTTGATTTATTCCCTGATTTATAATGTGTGGTTTTTGCATAATTTCAACTCAGAATGAAATTTGAGTCCACAAAACCATGCACAGACTGACAGCCTGGTCCGCAGCAATCCCTTCTGGATGATTCATCTGCCTTATCTCTCCAGCGTGCTCATTTCCCAGCCCAAATGCATCCAAATCCCAGATCAGAGGTTCCATTGTTTCCAGGCTCTGTCTGCTCCTACAAAGGAAAGCTCATTAAGCCCGGAGTCTCTGTATCTGTTTAGTGTGACAACAGAACCACTGGAGCACTGTCACAGCTGGTGCTAACTGGTACCAAACTCTGCTTTTAAATCAGAATCCCCTTTCTTAATAGAAATTTTAAGTGACAAATCCATGGAATGAATCTGGTATTCATTGTTTGGAAGAGAGGAGAGAGGGGATTTAAATGAAGCAGATATTCTGTGACGAGCCTCAGGAAATCATTTACCAGCTCCAGTGAGAGGGGAGCTGTGTTATCAGCAGAATTTACATGTTACATTAGCCAGGAGTAGGAATGCTCATCTTTCTACCCAAAATCTGTTTGCAAAATTAGTGGAAGAGTGTTGCTTTAATGCCTTTTTCTTGTCACCAGCAGAGTAACTCTTCTCCCCTTTGCCGGGACCAGAGAAATTAAATTTGCTAACTACTGTCCATTCCCCAAATCACACTGCAACAGGAGTAGAGGATTCAAGGGTAAAAGTGATGAAAGTTTCAAAAAAAAAAAAAAAAAGAAAAGAAAAGAAAAGAGGCATTTTTTGCCTTTCAGAACTGCTCACACAGAGAGTGCCAGAGAAACAACCGGTGTTCTGTCCTGCTGCTGCTCCATCTGGATCTGGAATGAGTGAGTGCAGAGAAACCTGAGGTTTGACACTGGCTCTGCCTCTTGCCTGGAAACAGGGCTGGGGATGGACAAACCAAGGTAGGTCTGGTTTGTCAGAATCCACCAGGCCGTAAGTGCCTGCAGAGCCTTTTCCGAAACAGTTTCAAAGGAGCGGAAATATTTTCTCCCATCTCTCTCATTACAAACCTCGTTGCTTTTAACCCTGTGGGCCCCAAAGCAAACTACTGGGATCCACACGTAAATCTGAGCAGGGGAGTGTCAGCACGGAATTTCAGCAGAGCTAAGGATGTTCTTGTGTTTGGGATGCCCTTGAAGCAAAGAATCAGTAAGGTTGGAAAAGAGCTCCCAGATCACCCTAAATCCCTTCCCACGCTGCAGCCCAGGTGCTAAGATTTCTCATACTCAAAAACCGCACTGTGAGTTGCCACTTAAGGGAAAAAAAATGGGAAAAGACCCCCACTACTCCCTGCTTAGACTGCTTCTTCTCAAAAATAAATCCCTGCTTGGCAAAGCAGGAGCAGGAAGTGCCGGTGGGAAAGCCCGAGTGTCCATCCAGCACAGCTGGAAACAGGGTTTTTCATCAAGGCAGCTGGGAATGTCTCCTGTGCAGCTCAGCCCAAAGTGGCTTTAGGTTTTTATCCCTAAACAACAAAACATCTGGAGTTAGGACAGCCAGGAGCGAGGCAGAGAGGGGGGTGCTGCACCCTCAGTGTGCCAGGGGGTGGTAGCACGCTGTGCCTGTGTTCTGGGGGACATTAATGCCATGGGCGGTGTAATGTGATTCGGAAGAGCTTTATGCTTGGATTGAAAAGGCCTAATTGAGTGTCCTGGTAGGATAAGACACAACTCCTAGTGCCCTGGAACAGAGGCAAATCTGGACCATGAAATATGCTCAAACCTGATTTTCCTCTGTAGCAAACCACTGCCCTGAAACCTCTTTATTCCTTCTCACAAAGGCTGAAAGCTATTTCCTGGCACCAGATCCCCAAATTTCCAGTTAATAAGTAGGCTTTGTGCTCTTGACCTTACACATGCTGGCACAGCCAGATTTTCCAGCAGAAATGAGAGGCCAGCAGCCAACTCGTATTGCATTTTAAAGCTCTGCAGCTTGGAGAGGGAAGGGAAATGATCCAGCGGGGCCGCAGGCACGGCACAGTGACTGGCACCCTCGGCGGAGCGCGGTGGCACCGGGACACACTGCTGAAATTACTTTTGGATGCTCTGTCAAGCACAAGATATAAATTGCACAATGTTTTTAAATGTTTTGGAGAGATTGCCTTTTGAGTGGCACCCTCCATTCCGGTGTGTCCAGTAAGGTGTAGAGAATTCATTTGCATTTCTCATTTTTATCGGCGTCTTTTAGCCAGCCTGGACCAGGAGAGTGAATCCAGCTGTGTGGATGATGCCAGGAATGGCTCAGCCTCCATCTGCTCAAAGACATAAATTTGATTTCCCCTCATCTTTATTTTCATGTCAAAAATTTTCTCCACTTTTTCAATATCCTTTTTCTTCCTCTTTTATCCCCGGTGTAAATCCTGACTATCAAATGAAATGAAATGGAAGGGAATGGACTGCCTGAAGCTATTCACGGCACGGGAACTCACTACACCTCCTAATAAGCCATTCCCTCTTTATTTTTAGCAGCATACCATCCCTATCTTTCCTGTTACTGTTGAATACTCAAGTGGTGCTACTGCTAAACATTACGACTTTCTTTCCTTTGCTTAATTACGTGCCAATCAGTGCAGAGCAGAGTGTGCTCTCAGCTGGTTGCTGGATAAATATTGAGTGCAACACGATTCCAGACGTTACTACGGAAATGGGCATTTCCAAAGCTCACATTGTGGAAGTCGTGGTGGAAGTGTGTACCAGCTGTGTTTCTGGGGAGCACTGGGAGCAGATCATGGCCCACCATGGACAGTTTGGAGATTTCCAGCTTGGATCACCCCCCACAGGGCTTAGGAGAGAGTGCAGTGATTTTTGGATCTCATAATGACCCCCCCCTCCTTATTTTGGTACCCAGTTGTCCAGTCTTCAGCTGCTCCATGCATTTTTACCTGTTCAGACAGGAAGGTGAGCGTGCCCTGGATAACCTGTCCTGCCCTTGGCTATTTCTGTAAATAAATCCCAGGTTCCAAGAGGTGCCCAATTTGCACCAGCTGCCCCCAGTGATCCCTGCAGTGCAGCTGCCTGGGGATCCACGGAGGAGAAACAAATCAGCTGTTTTCCTACATGTGGATTTTTTTTTTTTTTTTTGGTCTCTTCTAGTGTCTTTACTCTGCTCTTTGTTGTTGTTTTAACATAGCTGAAAATATACTGTCTGCTGCTAATGAATAGCATGGAAACCATACGCTTGCACGGCTCCGGGGTCGTGCCGAGTCGGCTGCTGCTCCCCATATACTGCTGGGATATATTTGCCAGCATTTCAATTAGATCATCAATAACCCAGTGCAGCTGCTGAGAGAAGAACTCAGATGTTCATAAATGTTATAGTCCATTAAGTTCAGATACTTCAAAGGCAGTTTGGAAAGAAAGTCATTTGTTAGGCCGAGTGTCAGTATAGCGGAATGCAAATCATGCTGGATGCCAAAGAAAGGGATTAAAAATGGAGTTTAAAGGTCAAATTAACTTAATTTGACCACTTCTGACACATAATGCTACTCCCTGACTTTTAAGATATTGCAGCCATGTGCCAGGGTAAGGATTACTCTGGAAGGATGCAAACCCTGGGTGCAGGATGCTCAGGGCACAGCAGCAGCACAGGGACACCCCAGTAGCTGAGGATATGAGGGGTGTGGGGAGCCTGGTGTGTGTGTGGGGATGTGAGAGGGGTGTGTGACTCTGTGTGTGTAATTTCCTCATTCAAAATCCGTGTGATATTTCCTGCCCTGTAAAATCTGAAACGCAAGTCAGTGCTTCAAGCACAGTAAATATTGAAATAACTGATTAACATCACGAGAGATTTTCTCATTTTAAAATTGTTTCCTTTTGGAGCAGGTAGAGAACCAAAGCTCCTTTCCCAGGATGTTTTCCTGCAGCTTCCCTCTCCCCTCGGGTGTGTGCATGAGGGAGAAGCAGCGTGATTTGTGATGCTTTGGAAGGAGAGAGGAATGCAAACATCAGGGGGAATTAACAGCTGACGGAAAACGCGGCCAGCTCACCTCGGAGGAGGGATGGCATGACAGGGAGAGAGAGGAAAACACTACATCACTGTGGAACTGCCAAACTACAGCTGAGATTCAGCAGCAGAAGAAATCTGGGCATGGCATCTGCTTTCAGCGAGTGGAGCTGCATCCCAGGAGCTGAGCAGATTGGCACCGACCGGGGGGAGCAGCACGACAGATCCTGCCCCAGGAACACAGCCAGGATGTCCGTGAATTGGAAAGACTTTTCTGCAAAGGTGGGAGCTTCAGGAGGCATAACAAATGCTTTCCCCACCTGGCAAGGGCAGGGACACGTGGATTACCAGGGAAATCTGTCCTTGGTGCCACGTCCTTGGTGATGGTGCACATATGGCCAGGCAGGGTCACCCAACCTGTTCCCAGCTGCTGCTATCCCACTGTCCTCCACAGAAACTTGGGATTTGGGCTGAATAAAGCATTTCTGTGACTGCCTTGCTGGAATTTTTTTTTGTTTTGTTTAACAGACAGTTTTCAAGAAAATACTTGCTGCTATGAAACAAGTTCCATAGTTCTGGATATTTGTGGCTGGTGAATCATTTACGTGAAATGTCTTTACCAGATTTTGACCTCAACTGGGATACTTTTAAAAATTCCTATAAAAATCAGGGCAGTGTTTCTCAGAATCCTGCCCCAGCTTTGTCCAAAGCTTCTGAACCTTGGCATCTCCATCTGCAAGGACAGGGACAGCACAGCTGGTCGGTGGTGACCTGGGTTTGGGGGGGTTTCAGTCTCCACTGGCAGCGCTGGCAGTGCCAGGACTGTCCTGGTGGCAGGGACTGGAGCCAGGGAGGGTTTGTGGCACTGGAAGAGCTGAGGTGATGAGGATCCTCAATGGGACATATGAGCTCAAACTCATGAAAGTTCAGTAGAGAGGAAGGCAATGGTTCTTTCTCCTCTTGGGAAGAATTTGTTTTCCCCTCAATCCAGCTTCTTCCAGACAGCACAGAAGGAAGATCCGTGTCATGTTCTCACTGCCTCCCTCCTTCTGCGAGTCCCAGGAGGACGCCTCTGGGAGATCCCCAAGGATGTCTCTGGGACTCCCCCAGGGATGCCTTTAAGACATCCCCGGGGGTGCCTCTAGGCAAGCTGGAGAGAGGCAGCCTCCGGCTCACCCTTCCCGCAGGGAGCTGCGGCAGCGGTGGAGGAGCTGGAAGTGCCGCTCAGGGAGTGGATGCTGGCTCCCTGGGGAGGCTGGTAAGATCACGGCCGAGGCAGAATCAGGTGGTTGCGCTCCCGGGCTGCCTGCTGGGTGCCTGCGGGAGCCTGTGCCCAGCTTTGGGGCTGCCAGGAGCTGCCGGGGTCTCCCCTTGCCCTCACTCATGTTTTTAAGTTAGGCAAGGTGGCAGGAGAAGTCCCTCCTGGAAAGATCATCTAAGTATCTGGTTCATCACTGTCACTGGTGATACCGTCTGTGAGTAATTAGGGGAAAGGAGGAGGGAGGCAAGGACGAAGCCTTGGAAGTGACTCATTAGCAGGATGTTAATGAAGCTCTCGGCACTGCAGGGGCAGAGGCAGATCGAGGTGACTCGCCTGGCCACCTCTGTGCCCTGTCCCCAGTGCCTGTGACAGTTCAGGGAAGGGCAGTGGGGTCCCTGTGGCAGATTGTGGGCATTTGGAAAGCTCCTGGATGGAACGGGGTAGGATCACAGCACGTACAGGACGCAAACAAATGCAGAAACTCCTGGATATTGAAGCAGCTGAGGCATCCAAATTTCACGAGGCTCTCGCAGTGAGTGGCACTGCTGTGCTCCTTCGCAGCTGATCTTCCATCAGCGAAGCTTTGGGAGAATTCAGATCAGGTTTATCACTTCCATCAGAGTCAGGAGACAGGAGGGAAATTTGATAAGCGCCTGCGATGGCTGATTAAGATGGAGAGAAGAGGAGCCTCTGGTTTAACTCCCACCTGACCTTTCGAGAGGGAGGCTGCGTGTTGAAAAATGCCATTTGCAGCTCTTAAAGGTTTTATGCCCCTGAACACCTCAGAGCTGTTTAAGGAGAGTGATATTCAGCTTGCTCAGGCCCTGCCAGCTCCCGCTTCCCCTCACAGCAGTGGCTGTCCCGGTGGGAGGCTGAGAAGGATTTATGAAAGGTCAATATTTGAATGTGCAAAACTTACTAAGTCTATCAGAGCATCGGGAGAGATTCTGCATCAGCCCACTGAAAATTAGCCAACTTAGTTGATCTTTCCAGGAGGGACTTTTCCTGCCACCTTGCCTAACTTAAAAACATGAGTGAGGGAGACCCTGGCAGCTCCTGGCAGCCCCAAGAGCTGGGCACAGGCTCCCGCAGGCGCCCACTTGTTCCACTCAAGTAGGACAGCAGTTGGAAAAACTCTGCATGGCTCCACTGGTGCTGGCTCTGGTCAGCTGTGCACCAGCAGCTCCATGGATTCCCCTTCTCTGCTGGCACAACGAGGTCTCGACCCACTGTGGAACAGGACAGAGGGAACAGAGTCTGCCCCAGGGTGTCCAAGATCCCTGAGATCTCTATTCCTTCTCTCAGGGCCTGTTGCTTGACAGGGCAAGTTCCTACCAGGAGCTGATGTGAGCTGCTGCAGAACCAGGACATTCCCAGTGGATAGGGAGGAGCATTCCCAGTCTGGCCAGGCTGGGGACACTTTGCCAGTGCTGACCACTTGTACTGGGCAGGTGACATCTCGGAACTTCCTCTACCAAACCGCAGATACGGAAAGCAAAGCTGGAAAGCAAACTCAGCTCTGAGTTGCAATGCCAGGGAATGTTATTGCTTGTTTGCAGGATCACAGCAGCTGCAGCTTTCACAGATTTTGTGGGAAAAGAAGCGAATTTCACCGAAGCAGAAGAATGAACTCAGAGCAGAGAGGCTGCTGCAGCCACTGACATCTGCTACAAAGCCAGTGTGAATATTTCGTATCACACAATATCAAAAGTTTGCTCATGTCTCCCAGACGGGGCCGGGTGGTGATGTGTAACCGAGGGGTAGCAGTGGTTCAGCAGGAACATATGACATGAATTTGTTCCAGATTTCAGGATTCTTAGCTGTGATTTTATTCTCATTCAGTGATTTGATAGGCAGCCAGTTAAATTTAAAAAGAAGAGAGAAAGTGAGAAAAGGCTCCTCTTCCTTGGGATCGCTCAGAGAAGAAGATGCTTCCCCTTTTGGTGGTGCTTCTGGTCCCAGGTCAGGACCGTGTGCCAGGACAGGGAGACTCCAAACCCTCCAGGCAGGAGGGGCAACAGGGCAGGGCTGGGCAGGTGCTCCTGGCTCCAGCACAAGCAGCTCTTCACTTCTCTTGCTCTGCAGCCTCAGAGATTTTGGAATCCCCAAAATGAACAGCAAGTCTTTTTGCATCTGGTTTGCAGCAGGAACTGAATCCGTGTGAGGTGATGAGACACGTGGGGCTCACAGGAGACTGGGATCCCGAATTCTGGGGCTTCCCCGCTACTTCCCAACACTGAGAAGTGTTGGCCAATTCCTCAGCATTTAAACTCCTTCCAAGAGCTGAAGTGTCATTAAGTTCCCATTTTGCCACAATTTACAATTAGTTTACCTCGTTAAGCATTGTAAAAGCTGTCGGGAAGCACCTTGGAGGTTATCCATCACCCTTATTGCTCCTGCTGCCTGATGGCTGCGCGGCAGAGCAGGAGGCTCCCGCGGGACCTGGGGCTCGGTGCAGCCCTGAGCAGGGGGGATCACAGCCCCGGGGTCTCCCCTGGTGTCACGATCCGACTAACACGAATCGTGATAGGTTCTTTTACCGATCTCAAAGTGCAAAAGACACACAGTGGGGATTTCAACAATGCACTTTATTTAGTGCCAAATAGCTCAACAATACACCTTTATTTATGGTGTCCAATAACTCAATGTGATAGAAAGGGGAGAAAATAGAAATAAAAGATAGAGAGAGAGAGAGTGGAAGTGGGATTATAGCTACCAATCGGATGTGACGAGCCCGCTCGTGACGATCTGTCGATCCAGCGACGCCGATGGGGAGTACTCAAAGAATGGAGAATAACGAAAGTCATTTTATAGTCCTTTTCAAAGCAGGGGGGTTAGCTGGCCAGGGGTTTGCGAAACCACAATCATTGTTAGGAAACTTGCTGGAGCAGGAGTAGAGGTACAGCACATGCCATGTTCGAATCGCCTCGCAGTGCGAGCCAGTGTTCCGTGGCTGTACTCCATTACTTCAGGAATGCGTTGCGCCCAGCACACCTGCAGACAATGCCTTGGCAGAAACTCGCAGCCAGCCTGTCGCCAGCAGCCAAAACCCCCCCTGTGCAGTCTTCTTCTGGGGTCTTTCGACAATCCGTGAGGCAAAATGAGTCATTTTCAGACCGTCCGTTACACCTGGTGAGCACCAAATCCACGTGTGGCACCCGCAGCCCCTGGCACTGCCCCAGCCACCGAGGGTCACCAGCGGGGGTGCAGGATCAGGGCTGCAGCTCCTCTGCGAAACCCTTGAGCACCCAGCCCAAAGGCCGGAGTTATCGCTGCTCCTTGCATATTCCTTATTTTAAAGCCTGGCAGTTGGATAACTAGAGCAGCAGAAGGAAGAAATGTGCTCTGCACAGCACAAATGAAAGCAGAAGAAGCAAAAAAGCTGCTTTTTACCAAATCCTGTGTAATAGCAGCCCAATATCAGCATGAGACTGGAGCTGCATTTTGAGAGAACAATCCCTGTTCTGCAGGTAAGAAGCTCTTATCCCTTCCACAATTTTTTTGCCCCAGGATGAATGAGGAGACAGGGGAGAGAGCAAGGAGGCTGCTCTGATTCAGCTGTGGTTTAAATACAACTGGATCTGTCCTGGTGCTCTTCCTCGTCTTCCCCCAATACTTGCAATTTCTAGTGAGTAATTAAAGTTGATCAAAAGATAAAGCTCACATTCATAAGCACTGCCTGAGGACAGAGTTTGAACCCAGAGATGGGGCCTTGCTTAACTGATGTAACCCAAACAACTCAATTCTCTTGGGAGCTCATGTGATCCTCAACTCTGGAAACCAAGACACTTCTACTGAGTCACTGCAATTGCAGAAAGAAATTTTATTTTAAATAATTGAACTAGAATAATTTGATAATTAGTATTACCCAAAGCAGAAATTACACATTGACAGCAGGGATGGTTAAACCACTCAGTCACCCCTGCCTGTGTCCCTTCAGGAACATTTCACATGAGCACGTTGGTTTCTTTTCAAATTTCCAGCACTGATGTTATAAGTTGCTCCACAGGTTATCTTACAGCCCTGTTTTAGGCTCCAGTCCGTGGAAATAGGGGGGACACTCAGTGAAAGCCACCAGAGCTGCCTGGTGACATTGTTACCCCAACTCCTGTAAAAAATCCGCATATCAGCAGTGGATATTCGGGATTTAATTGTTTTGATAAGCACAGGGCACTTTGCCAAACAGTCCATTGAACAAAACTGTGGCAATTAGCAGAGAAGTTCTCCCTGCAGAATTGCAATCCTTAAGCTCCATTCTTATTTACAAATGAGATTGGATGAGTTGGGATGTCCATGCTAATCCCTGTGCCCACCCCTTCCTGCCCCCCCTAGCCAGGCCTGTCCAAGCTCTGTGCTTTGCTGTGTGCTCTGACCTCCCATCCTAGTATTTCTGGTGATATTTACACATATAAAGAGAACAAAAGGTGATTTACCCAGTCAAGTGAGGGTTATATTTTATAGAGAAGTTCCCACTAGATGTGTATCTCAGTTTGGGTCCTGTGTGGAATTTCAACCTCACTTTTTCATCATGAAAAATTAGTTTACAGAATCACCTCACCTCCCAAAATCCCACCTGGAGGTCCAAGTAAAGGGCTCACTTACTCAGAACCTGCCCATCCTGGAGCTCTGCAAGGGAACCTTTTCTCCCAGTCAAACACGTCTACAGGAAAACCGAAATCAGAAAACCGATTCTTTGGGTTTATTTGCTCTGCATTAAATAAAAAAAGATGCTTTGTTTCCTCCAAGAGGAGCTGTGATTATTAGAGATCTGTCTGTGTTCATTTGCCTGCTCTCCTTACAGGGGCCTGGCGTGACGGGGCTGCTATCGACGAGTGCTCAGAGCAGATCGATCGAGGCGCTGGGTCGGAGCACTGACATTAATGAAAGCGCAGGGCTCCAGCACCTGCCCGGCTCTGCAGAGTCCCCACCGAGCCCGAACCTTTGTAAAAGGCCAGAGAAGGAAAGCTTTTGCCTGCAGGCACTTGCTGGTGTCCTACAAGGCAGAATGGGGCTCTACAGCCAGGGTGTGACTCATGGTGAGGTCTGTTGTTGTGGTGCACAAATGTGGCTACATTATTGATATGTTTTTGATGGGTTTTGCACTAGGATTTGTGTTGTACTAGTCTGGGCTTGTCCCTCGCACATGTAGATGTTGTAATCCCTGAAACCAAACACCTGTACCTGGACCCTGCCCCTTTTCCCAAGTAAATTGTACCCTATTGGTGGTGGGTTTTGCCCCCTCCCCTTCCTCTCTGGGGGGGCAAAAGGGGTCTTCAGGAGGCCCCCGCCCTCTTCACCTCCAGGATTCGATGCAGTAAAGATCTAAGAACGTTATCCCGAGGAGAAGAGCGCCTTCTTTCTTTTACTTAGGTTCTCTTGTCACGTGTAGCTCCTGGGGGCCCTGAGCTAGCCTACGACCCCCTCGGACCTCACCGTGACAGTCTGAAAAGTTCAGGGACAGTTCTGTTTGCCAGGTAGCTTCCCTGAACTGGTTTTAGACTGCATCCGTGTGGCTGAGCTGGAGATGGGTAACTTCTTCCTGGACACAATTTTTTTTGCCCCAGGATGAATGAGGAGCCAGGGGAGAGAGCAAGTAGGCCGCTCTGGTTCAGCTGTGGTTTAAATACAAGTCCAGGATGTGACCAGAGCCCGGCATTTCCTAATTCCCTTGGCTGGCAGCAGGTGTTCACAGCGAAATCACTGTTTCAGTAACCTGTCTGGCTCCGTCGTGCAGAATCTCCACATGGCAGCAATTGTGGCTGTCACATCCCCTGTGATAACCCCCCGCAGGGCCCCTGGGGCTGATAAAGCTGCTGTTGATGTGTAACACACTGGGCCAGTCAAACCAGCTCCAACGTTGCCACTTACTTTGCTAATTAATTTTATCTTCTACTCAAACCCAGGCAATCCTCAGCCTTGTAGAATTGATTTCAGGGCAAAGGAGGGATATTTGTGTCTCACAAAGCCACTCCAGTTACAAATCCTGAGCACTCGCTCCCTGTTATTTGCATCAGCATGTTCTAAAGTAGGACACAACACTTGGACGGTTTCTATTCTGGTAACTTACAATGTATTTTTATAATATATTTTTCCTTCCCCTCCCGTCTCTTTTCTTTTCTCGGAGACAAACAGCAGCTGTGTTGTTGGCACAGTGCTGAGAAAGGGAAGCAGGGGGTCAGCAAGGGCACGGAGATAAGCAGCTCTGGTGTAAATCAGATCCTTCACGAAGCTGAGATTAGAAATTGTCGCTTGTCTACAAATAAGTGATGATTTCTTGCCCTCCCCGTATGTGCAAGCACTTTGATTTTCCATTCAGATGGTTTCTGAATACTTCATTTTGGAGTGGGAAAGGCAAGGATCAAGTCTCCACTTGTCTGCAGAAGGACAGAGACTGGTTCTGTTCTCAGTGCAGGCACAGCACACAGACAAGCCCCGCCGTGATGCCACCACTAAAGCCAGACTGAAACAGCAAATCTGGCCCACTTGCCCTGTGTTGGCCACCAAAAGTCTCCAGGTGGGTGCTGAGCCAAACCTAGAGATGCAAACCCAGTAGGACAGGGAAACCCACACTTAATGCTTCAGAGAGCTCTGCACAGGCTGCCACGGCCACTGAAGGGCCCAAGAAAATTCCTGGTCAAATAAATGAGGCTCAACGCAAGCCCAGCTCAGGACATGGGACACCTGGGATCCGACTGTGCTGCTCCAGAGCCACATCTCTAATCCGCAGGGCCCTGCCACCCTCTGGAGAGGCTGGGCAGGATGCTCCATCCCCGTGTCCAGAGGTTTTGGACAGGGATTGCTCAGCAGAGATCGTATGCTTGGCTTCTCGGAAAGCTGAAGGATGATCAATAGTTGATTAATCTAGGGGAGAAATTAATGTATTAAAAGCAGTGACTGATGTCAAATACATTCTCTCTTGCTCATCGATTTCCTTATTTTTAACCTGCATGTGCCAAAGTTCTGAAGCCCAATTCTAGTGTGCAGCTGGCACATCCATCTCTTTAATTTCATATGGATATAAGATACTGAGCAATGTATTTGATTGAGTAAATGTGGTGCCATTGATTTTGTGGCTGAATTATCTGATTTGATTGGCACCGTGTCCCGTTTAATAGAGAAAGCAACCAATTCAATAAGTAATGTTAGTAATTGGGTAGTTGTTCTCTGAAGAAAGATTACTTGAGTTTATAGGACTAATGTTTCTCGGTTGCAGTGTAAACCGGATAAATTTCTACACAAGATGAACACGATAACATTTATCCGTGTAATAACAAAGCACTGGGCTCTCTAATGCAGCACCAAGGGCTCCTGGGCAGCCCCCACTGAGCAGCTCCTACGCTGTTTATAAATGAACACAAAGCTCAGGCATCAGGGCCGTTAATTAATTAACCCTCAAAAACCACTGAGAAACGCTGCATACCTTTGTGTGAGCTCAAACAAACACAGTGATGATGTTCTGCACCATCGAGCGATAACGCCGACTGTGGGCTCGGGGCACTGCTCGGATTTGGAGTGGGGGCAGGAGCAGCCCAGGCACCAGTGGGACTGAATCAGAACCCCAGAATCATTTCGGTTGGAAAAGACCCCGAAGTTCATCAAGTCCAACCTGCAGCCAGTCCCCACCTTGTCAGCCAGACTGGAGCTCAGAGTGCCCCACCTAGTTGTTCCTCCAGGGGTGAGGACTCCACCACACCTGGCTGTGTGACTACACAACCAAGGCCCCGCTCCTTTCCCAAAGCACCTTCCCAAGCCTGAATCTGAGGTGGGTAATTTTATTCCGCCGACCGTGGGCTCCCTCCAGGGGTGAGGACTCCACCACACCTGGCTGTGTGACTACACAACCAAGGCCCCGCTCCTTTCCCAAAGCACCTTCCCAAGCCTGAATCTGAGGTGGGTAATTTTATTCGAGGCGGTGTTCAGTACTAAGAGGAAAGATATTTAATTAAATGTTATATTTGACAAATTTGATACCAACAATCATGTGTCAAGTTCATGTAAAACCGATAGTAATAAAAGCAGAACGACTCATATACTGATTTTTCAGCCTATGCTGTATTATTTTCAAAAGACAAACCAGCACACAACGATTGGATTCCATGCTGATATATTACAAAATACAATCTAGCCATAACGCTGATGTGACAGCCAAAAGCAGATATTAGCAGAAGAAAGTGATTTTTTTTTATTACACAATTTTATCACTGGATGGAAATTTCAGGACTTAAATTTACCATCACATCCACATCTGAACCTGAATATCTGGGAGGTCATTTACTCCACTGCACAATAAAAGGGAGTCAGACAAGGTAATGCATAATGGAAATCAAAGTGGAGCTTCCATTTGTGACGCTGCTGCACATAAACTATCAGCTGCGGGATCTAAATTATGAGGAGATTCACTCTCTGGTGATGAATGCGGAGCACAATGAGTGGGGAAGGACAGACCCTGAGGGAGGAGGAATGTGCCACTTGTAGAGGTGTTTATCAAAACAGAGATATGCTTCTGTATCTTAAAATGTTATTTTTCTCAAAATTTATTGCAGATACTGATAAGCAAGACCTGTTTATTTATTTCACAGCAATTACAGGGTTGCTCAGAACTGCCTGTTCCGGCAGATTTTCCCCACAGAAAAGGCTTTTTGCTGAGCATTTCAGGGCTTTGCTTCTAAAAATTCAGAACTTCAAAACCATTTTTAAATGTAGAAATATTCAGTTTTTTTCTGTTCCAGAGGCCCTGGCTGCATCTTTCAAATTCCTGACTTCTTAAAAAAAGGAAAGATGTTCCAGGCTCTGGAACAACAAAGGATATTTTGTTTTCCTCAGGGCGCTGCGGGGCAGGAGCCCCGTGGGTACCCCGCCCCAGGGGTGCTCCTGCTGCTGCCACCAGCACGCTCCCAACGCTGCTGCCTTCATCTGACACGCCAGATTTACCAGGCAAGTACAGTTCTGGCCATATAAAGTGGGTGAAATAGATAGAGGATTGCTTTGTGTTAGGTCTCCTTGGCTTTTCAGAGGAGACGCTTGGCGTTCAGCCTCTCCTGCTGCTCCTAAGCCGGCTTTGTGCGAGAGCTGGAATGGAAAACGGCAACGACACCGGTTTTATCTGCCCTTAATTAAATGCTGAAGTGCTCGCGTGTAGTGGTGGGATTGTGTTGTGGTGAAACCTGAAGCCCGCGAGTGGGGTAATTATAAACTGAGGGATTTTGCTAACACCAGACTTCCCCTCATTTTCCCTCAGTAATTAGAGCTTAGCAAATAAATCAGTGTGCAGTTGACTTAAACAATCTGCCACTGGAAGAATTACTAGCTGATGACTTCCCTGGCAAATCACATCCCTACTGTTGCCACATATCAAAGAAATTGGTTTTGTTTCTTCATATTAAAGGCATTTCATCCAGCTGGCAGGTTCCCATCCTTTCCTGCTCCTGGACAGGACAGGAGCATCGCTGGAGGGAGGTGTAAAACATGAGGTGCTCAGAGTGCTGGTGCTCAAGTCTGAAAGCTATAAATGCCATAAACTCAGAGCAGAGGCGTTGGTTTGAAAGCAAGATATTGGTGTTTAAGTGACTAGCAGAGAGAGAGGTCTCCACAATAAACCCCAGGCAGTGAAGCCTCTGCCTCATTTCTGGCCAGCAGGACCAGATCCTCTTCAGGGGCCTGTGGCACACCTCAGCTTCATGGAATCTACACCAGCCTGTCCTCCCTATGAACCATGGGCTCTAAATTGATGCAATCCACAGCACTAAAAAGTTGAATCTGGAAGTGCAAGTGTCACCAAGCAGCACTGCTGCCATGTGGTTGCAAGAGCTGCAGTCCATCCCTGCCAGTTTCACCTCTCTGAACCTCAGAGGGCAGAAGGATCCTGTTGTCCGTGTGGCTGGTGAAACCAGCCCGGCTTCCCCACCATCAGGCACACTCTGACCATTTCAGGGACACGTGTCCTTATGGAAGCAGCAGTTTTTTCCCCGCTGTGTGCGTGTGCCGAGGCCGTAAAAGCCCTGACAATGTGTATCAAAGCGGGATCTTTGTTTACCAGCTGTCAGCTAATAACAGGAGGCGTTATCCCAGCCCTGAGACCCATCGCCAGCGCGAGTAAGAGCTTACAAGCTAAGCTGGCTGATTTACTGACTGCTCACGCCCGCGTTGCATGAGCTGGTGTGAATGTAATCTACTCAAAACACCCCGGTGGGACCCATAAACTTTATATAAGGAGCCTTAACTCAAACAGTAAGAGGCTGCTGGGGCCTATGGAGAATGGCTCAAATGCTGCTGTGGATGGATTTTTTTAATGCATTTTGTTTTTTTTCTTTTGTAGTCACAAGGGCTGTTTTCTGTTTATTTTGCAAAACAAAAGCGATACCCCCTCCCCAAACTGTCCTCCAGTCTCCCGTGCCACAAGCACAGACAAGGCAGGAACTGTGTGCCAGCACCTTGTCATCCATCCAGACTTGGATGGGAAAACAGCTGGGCGACCTTTCCTGGTCCTTGTCCTCAGCGGGGATTTGTGGAAAGAATGACTGACGTTATTTGATGGTAGATTTGCCCTCTCAGTGCAGCAGGAAAGTTTAACAGGAATGTAAAAGTGTAATTTCACTGTGGTAAAAGTGTGACCCCGGGATGAGCTCTGCCAGGGCTGTGCTGGCTGGTGCCACGGCAGGAGCAGATGCTCTCTCCAGGTGACATTCCCAGGCAGCCAGAGCTCCTCCTGCAGATGCTGCTGCTGTGCTCAACAACACAACTGCACAAACCCTTCTGATCCCATCTTCCACCCATTTCTTCCCAGAGAAAGAAATCTCTGTTGTTTAGCCTGGAGGAGAGGAGGCTCAGGGGAGACCTTCTGGCCCTGCACAGGTGGAGGCAGCCGGGGGGGGTCGGGCTCTGCTCACAGGGAACAGGGACAGGAGGAGAGGGAACGGCCTCAGGCTGGGCCAGGGGAGCTCAGGGTGGACATCAGGAAGAATTTTTCCATGGAAAGGGTGGTCAGGCACTGGTGAATTATTAAAATATGAATATCGATCTAATATCGATACCCAACTGTGACGGACAAAAACTCTCTAACCGTTTAAAGTTAGAAAGGGTATGTTTTATTACGACGCCGGGCAGCGCATGGGTCAATTCCCTAATGCGCACTGCAAAGATCACAGGCGAATACAAGCTTTTTATTTACAAAAGTGTTGAATACACAAAATACAAATGCATATTCACACTCTTGTCACCGCCTCTTCTCCGCTTCATATGCTAAATAGGTCCACGCCCTTCTGGGCATGCGTGGTTTGCTGTGGTGGTCGTGCGGGGGTCTCTGGTGGTCTCTGAGGCTGAAGATTGTGGTCTTCCTCACGACTGACCTCCTGAACTCTTCTCCTCTGCGCGTGCGCTTTTTGGTCCTTTGGTGCCTATCTGAGCACGTCTGTCAGTCTTGATAAGCTTGGAGACAGAGGAGCCCCTTTATCTGGGTTCTTTGCATCTCCTGGTCTCCTCCGGTATTGTCTTTTCTTTTGCCCTTTGTACCATGGCAGAAGTTTCTTAAGTAAAAGGTTAAAATTCAACACATAGTTCTACAAGTTAAAATGGAAATGTTTAATTTATGTTGTTAACTCAAGTGAACTTCAAAAATCTCTGTTTCACTGGAAGGGGCTGCCTGGAGATGTTTGGAGTCCCCATTGCTGGAGGTGTCCAAGGAACACCTGGACGTGGCACTTGATGCTTTGGGCTGGGTGACAAGGTGGGGATCAGGCACAGGTTGGACTCGATGCTCTTGGACGTCTTTTCTAACATTAATGATTTATGTTTCTATGATTCTACCAAAAAGAGTCATTTGAATGTCCACATACCATGGAGAGAAGCTGGAACATTATCTCTCTGAACCCAACACCAGTCAGGATTTGGCTCTTTGGCACCACTTTGAGATAATTGTTTCCAAGGATCTGAATGAAGAAAATACTTTAAAAACAACTTTAGAATCAATAGCTCTTTGAATTTGCAACTTGCAGCTCACTTTGACAAATAACCCAAAAAGGGAGGATAAATAATGCAGCTTCAATTATATTTCTGTACAAAATTTGTCTTATTTTGTGTAGTGTACTGCTGAGCTAATTCAATTTTCTGCTGCCAGCCCATGCTTGTTTCCCTTTCACTTGTAATATATAACTTTATGAAGAGGGACTAAATCTTCCTACGTGAATGGCACTTTATCCTCGAACGTGAATGCTTCTGGAAAATAAGAAAATAAACCAACAACAACACTCTTCATAAAACTAAGAAAGGCCACACAGCTGAGTTATTTTTCAGCAGGGACAAAGGATACACAATGGAGGAAAGCAGGTGGCAGCTGGAAAACATCCAGAAACCCCCAGAGGCTTCTGATTTTACAGCTGGGAACCAAGACCTGATACCCCCTGCTTGAACACACTCCTTTGAATTCCCAAGCTGGAGGGGCTGGTGGAAGCTCACTCCCTGCTCTTCCTGCTGCCTGTCTGAAGGATGCACCAAGATCTGTGGTGTAGAAATGGTGGCTCCTGGCCCCAAAAGATGAAAATTTGGATTGGTTTTAGAGCCTGGGGTGGAAATTTCAAATTCTCTTTATTTAAGCATGAAGATTGAAGGTTACTAGGACATTCCAAATTGTCCAGGAGGTTGCTGGAGCATGGTGCCCACTCAGCTGGGCTGGCACCACAAAACCTGTGCCTGTTTTAGTGATGTCACCCTCTCTGCATCTGTGCTGGTGGCTGGCACATGCCAGGGGCAGAATCTTCTTGTGCAGTGGCATGGGACATGTGGTGGCAATGCCCACAACCCCTACGTGCTGAGCAGCACACAGGCAGGGCACACCCCAAAACTTTTACCCCATTGCTCACTTACTGACATTTCCATAACTTTTGCATCCTGTAACCCACTCTCATGAGCTGCCACGGGAGCTATTTCTGCTCCTATCCCAACGCCTTTAATTTCTTTTTCTTTAAATTGCTGCCTCTGGAGGGGGGAAAACAAGTCGCAAGCACCCGTTTCATGTCTGAAGGCAAAATGTCAGTCAGCCTCTGCCTGCCCCTCATCTCACATCATCCCACTGTGACCAGCCTGGCTGCTGGGAGTGAGTAAAGAGAGAGAGAGAAGCCTGTTCAGCTAAAGGCTGGGAATTGTTTGCAGCAAACCGACAGATGTTTATGGTTCATGAGTGCATTCCCAAAAGGACCAGGTTAGCAGCCTGAAAAAATGGGAGGGTGGAAAGATGGAGGAATTGATTTAACATCTGTGTTTTTCTTGAAAATGTGTTCTCCCAGGGATGTTGGGAAGCTGACATTTTCACAAGGCAGGAGTGGGGTTCATGGCTAATTGTGGTCCTGATAGTGAAAGAGTGGAGGATCCAAAGGAAAGACTTGGAGGCTGCAGCATCTCCTTCATAGCTCCTCCACCCCCTGAAGAACTGACAATGAGAAAATATGGGCTCACTACGGTTTTGTCCTCTTGGCTTCTTTCACACATTGCTCAGAAAGTGATGGCTTTGCAGCCTGTCCCTCGTCTCAGCCAACACACAGCCTGGAGGGAGCACCACTGCTCCAGAAATGGTGCCGGGAGAGAAATCCACCCTCAGCTCCTGACCTGTGCCTCTGCCTCTCTCCTCTGGTGACAGCCCATCTGCAGATTCTCCCATGCAACACTTTGTGTTACAGGTGTTTGATTATTTTTTAATTTTCTCTCAAACTGGTGCTGCTCTCACACAGACACCACATAACAGCAATGGCAGTAACGCTGTCCATGCCCCCGCAACCCGGAGTGATGAGATCCACATGGCACTTCTCTGCATTTCAGCCTGCTTGGTATTAATTTTAGATTCGAAACTTTCTATTTTGGAGCTGAAAACGCAGCACATAACACAGTCAACAACTGTTGCTGTGTCTTCCCTCGGCAGGAGGCAGCAGCATCCCTGAGTGTCTTGCTGCTGTACTGCCGGGTTTGTCTCACAGCTCCTCCCAAAATCATAGCAGGTGCTGCTGAAGCCGTGGGCACCACAGCCCTGCACTCCCTGCTAGTCTGGCTAGATAATGAGACAAAATTTAGGGTATTTCTGCCACTGGCAATATCAGCTGGATGAGCCTGTGGGCACTCCCTGCATGTCCACTGCTCATCTGTGCCGTGGCTGTCAGAGAGCTCCAGGTGCTCCGGACACTCTGCTGGCAGGGGACATTTTTGGGAGCAGGGAGCTGGACGTAGGGTGTGTTCTGAGGCCATACGAGACTCCTTCTCTCACTTAGCTGGTGCTTGGTGCTCTCTCCTTTGTCCAATGGATCAGGCTGGGGCTCCTCGTGAGAGGTCCCCGGTGCTGCTGGTCTGTGGTGACCCTCCAGCTCTGGCCTTCACTGGGGCCCTGGAGCCACAGAGGCTTCTAACACACTCTGCTAAAGTTTTGGGGCATCCCAGCTCTGGACCTGTGGGGAAAACCACCAGCTGCAAGGTCACTGGCACATCTCAACCAGGCCCCAGAGGTGTGAAGCTGCACACCCCAAAAATGGGTTTCAATGAACACGGTGCAAAAGGGAAGCCACAGATCTCCAGGACACAGCAGTGCCAGAAATCCTAATCTGTCTTAGCCAAGAGCAGAATCAGATGAAGCTGTGGAGTTTTCTTTATTTTCAAAGTAATAAACTCTGTAATTAACCATAGCTTAATAAGTCATCAATCTCATGTTAAAAAAGGAATAATGGACTAATTAACTAGAATGCATTTCCCAGTGTAGACAATCAATGCCTTATCTTAATGCTGGGTATCTCTGGAGGGGAAGGAGGGAGGTTAGAAACAGTAAAGATACTAAATATTGAGAGAGAGAATGATTTGTTTTTCCCCAAAAAAGGAAATGGATTAAGAGACAAACTGCAGTGTTTGAAACCCAGGACACCTTTCCCCCTTTTAATTCTTAGAGAAAATACAGACTAAGAGCTACCCGTACTATTCTATGAGTAATTGTTTTATGTTTAAGACAAGAACCACAAGGCTGGCAAACCCCCTTTAGATCACCCTCCTTCCCCCTCCCCAAGTTTAAAGAAATGTAAATTGCCATTCCAGAGGCAGTGCCTTCAAAAAGAGGGAGTTTGCATTTCTGTGAGATTTTGGAATGTGTCTTTCTAATCTTCCAGTCTCACACATACTTATTTCAGTGATTCCCTTTGCTTCCTCTTGCCAGACTGAAGTTAATTCAAGTCATTTTATACTCCAAAAGCAAGTCTTTTCTTGTATGTTTAAAATACAGTTTGAACCTCTCCCAGTTCAATAGAGTCGCTTGGGCTGTGAGCAACTGCTCAAGCAATTGCTGCTTCTTCCCTCCAGAATATTACATTCTCTGGTGCTCACAACAAAGCCATCACGAGTGTTAATATTGTTGTCATGGTGACTGACAGCTGCTGCAAACATGGCTGATATAAAGTTAAATTACTGCACTTTGGAAGCAGCGCAGAGCTTTGCACGTCGCTGGGGGATCTGTTACATCCTCCCGGGGAAAGCTGAGAGTTGAGAGGCTTCCCCCAGTGTCATCACAAAAAGCCTTGCACACACCTGTCTCCAAGTGAGGGACATCTTATCTCATCTCCTGGGCTCAGCACCCCCAAATCACAGGGCAGGGAAGGAGGGGCTCCTCCAGCCCTGCTGTGGGGGCTGCACGGCAGAAAGGGCCAAAGGGGAGGGGAAGAGCTCTGTTAGCAACAGTTGGCCCATGAAGGCACAAAAGGGCTCCCACGTCCGGCCCTGGTGTCCACAGCACAGCTGAGCTCACAGGCACGTGAACTTCCCCAGCGAGCTGGAGGATGTGCAAACTCAGAGCAAGCCGGGCCGGGGGAGTCTTGCTGAGCTCAAACATCTGAGAGCTCACCAGAAGCCAAAATCTGTGCCAGGGTGCCTCTGCTCTGTTTATTCTCTTCTATTCCACGGTGGTATTGTCTTCCTGCTTCTTACCTGTGGCTGTGGGATGGGCTTCACACAGCAGGTACGTGACACGCGTCAGAGCAGCTCTGCAGGATGAGCTTCCACCAGCAACATCGCCGGGGCAGATTTCATCTTCACATCCAGGTCCTGGTCCTTCACCCAACCACCCAGCAAGGCCCACCAGACCTGCTGGAGGAGTAAATGCACCTGCCAAGAGGTGAGCACCACCTCGGCTCAGTAACTGTCTCCCACCAGGTCTCTGAGGGGCTCCAAGGAATAAAACTCACGCTGGAATTAGTGGGAGAATCAAACAGATGGAAGTGTGGGAGTGGAGTTTGGGTTAAGGAGGGCCAATTTCAAACCTTATTTTTAATTAAATTGGGGAAGTTTTTAACTGATAAAAACATCTTTAGTTGGACTTAATGGCATTTAGCTGCTTTAATTGGGATGTCTATATATGGCGTTTGTAGACAGAAACAGATAATAAGGCAACAAAAAGAGATCACAGGGGCTTAAAATCCTGGCATTTGCATAACCCAATTGTTCACATTATGAAACGGAAACCCTGTTATCAGCTTGCATAAAACAGCTTGTTTTGGTAGATTGCAAATACTGTGTTTAATTAACCAAGCTTCAGGGACAGTGAATCTTATTGTTACAAGATACCACTCTGTGGAAATAAAGGCATTTTCATTTAAATAAAACAAAAGGGGATGTTTATCAGGATGTTACTTAATTGTCAGCATTGCTAAAGAGTTTTGTTCCTGCTACAAATTATGAACTGGAATTGATAGTGAAGCAGGGAACCAGACGCCTTTGTCCTGTACAATTAAAGTTCTGTCATCTTAAATCCTGGCATTAATGATGCCAGCAGCCAAGAGGAAAGGGGGAAAAAAAAAATCTGCAAGTGCACTGGAAATCCTGGGTTGTGAATGAAACCCAGTTTTACCCAATTAGCCCTCTCAAAGCGTCTCGACCTTGGTATAATTTACCTCTGGCTCTTCCAGAAATTTCATTCCAATATCACTGAGGTCCCATCATGTTCCCCACCAAAGAGCAGAGGAGGAAGCTGGGCAGGTATGAGGGTATTTGCCGCTGACATTCTTTGCCACATCCTCCCTCAGCATTCAAGCAGGAGATCCTTATCTGAAATCCAGGAGCTGTCTACAGAGTGAGATGGAAAATAACTGAACTGCTGTGAAGGGAATGATTAGGTTTTCCTTGCAGAAAATACTACTGGGAATGGAAAACATTCATTTTGAGCTTAAGACACGATAAAAACTAAACACTTCTCTATCTAGGTGTGTATTCACATTTCCAGTACGTCAGAAATCATTTTTCATTAGGGGGAAGAACTACCCGGGCATCTCCAGAAATGTTGTTTGCTGTGCTGCAGCCTCCCTGGGAGCCTGCCTGAGGCCACACCTGGATGTGGCTGTGCCACACCAGCCTGACAGGAGCATCCCCCATCCTGGGAGCACACCCAACTCTGGGGAAAGCAAAAGGGAAGGAAAGAGGATGCTGTGTACACAGAGGACAGTCCTGTCTACATTAACACTAATGCAAAGTACAAACCACAGGTCGTTTCTCTGAAATATGTAATTGTATTTGAAAAGACACAAAAGCTGTAGTTCCTGAGCTGCTTCCAGCAACAAATGTATTCCATGGCCTGAAACAGAATCTTATTTATATGCTGTGTTTTCCTGTGATTGCTTAAATATGCTTATCACACTGGTGTTCTTGCCATGCAACACCACTGAATTCTTTCTGTTCTGACGTGGCAATGTGCACTATCTGATTTCTGACCACACCCAGACCTCCCAAACACCTGGAGGCAGCAGGGAGAGTCTGCCAGGGAGTTCAGCCTGGGAAAAAGCTGCTGGTGAACCCAGTAAAGCAAAGAATCAAAGAAATGTGCTGGAGTAATTGGAGGGGAGAGCAGATGCTGCTGGCAATAAAAGCCTATGTGAAACCCAGCTGAGAAGCCAACTGTGAGACCCACAGGGGCAAACTTCCCTGTGGCAGGAAAAAAGAGACCCAGCAAGTGAATACCGGAAAAATCCATCGCAAGGTGCCCATTATCAGGCAGCAATGGAGCTGCAAAAAGTAGCAAATTGGATTTGAGGAGGGAAGGGAAGCAGGCACCCTGCGGACACAATTACAGAGCCAGCTCAGGAATGGCAGGGTGTGGAAATGCAGGAGCAGCAGATGGGAGGGCTCTGAGGAGGCACTGGAAGCCATCACCCCACATGTGCCAAG
>WEIT01036942.1:49868-95696 GCA_013389985.1 Dryoscopus gambensis | reverse complement strand
AATAAAGGCTTTTAAAGGACTTGCAGTCCTGTCCGTTTTTATTTCATTCCCTACAGCTGGTAAAGGTCACCTGGGGCGGTGCCCCAAGCGCTGGAGGAGCCCAGCAGCAGGGCATGAGCCCACCAACACCCTGGGATTCTGCTCCCAGTCCAGCTGAGTTCCAGCACAGCACAGCCTCGCCCTACCCCAGCCCCAGAACCTCCCAGGGAAACTTCCCAGCAGCCAGACTGCTCTTGGAAAAGGTGAACCTGGTGCTTGAAAGGCACCGAATCCTTTAATCCCTGCAGCCACTTTAACCCTTGGCCTCCAGAGCCTCGCTGAAGGATCTGAAAGCTTGCTGAAATCCCAGAGTATCACAAGGATCATTGTACATCCTTAAATAAACCTCCTTTCTTTAGCTCTCTCCCTTTGTGAGGATTTATGCTCCGAGAGGCACAGCTGCTCCTGAGGAAATGGCTTGAGGTTCCAAACCCCTCCTGGTTTTCACTTCTTGCCTCTCGAGGGTTAACAGTCCTCGGGAGAGCAGAGCAGCCTGTCTATCCACTTTGGTAATTGAAATCAATTTCTCTGCCTTATCTGTAGGAAACCTATATAGTCAAGACACTAATCTGCTGGCTCTGAAATCTTTTAAATGAAAACCTATTTAAAAAAAGAAAAAGGTCCTTTCCCTGCCTGCTGGTGCTCCTTAGTTCAGCTTCTGAGGGTGGGGACAGACAAAACTCCAGGCCCTATACTTATTTTGGGAGCTCACATGCTGGGCAAGGGGACATCCGGTGGGAGAAGGATGCCAAGAGCATCTGGGAGAGGGGCTTTCAGCCAGATTTCTCCCTGCTGCAGCTCCTTTGCTTGCCCTGCAGTTACTCCCAGGCTCTGTTCCTGACTCCTGTAGACAGCAGGCTGCTGCAGAAGGGTCACAAAATCAGGATGATGCAAGCACAGCCACAGGCAGGGATGAAGGAGATAAGCCCTCCCAGCCTGCTGTGATGGGATCAGTGCCTTCCTTCACAAACCTCGTCAATCTCCAGTTACCCAAAACCAATCCTGCGGAGAAAGAGCAGCCCCAAACCGTGTTCTCTCCTAATCCTGGCCATTAGAAGTCCAGCCAAGCCAATAGATTTCTATTTTGCAGTCAATCAGGCTTGAAATCCCTGTAGTTTTGATTGTAATTACACAGATCAGGTAATCAATAGAGAATCACACCTTCCTGAACCTAAAATAGGGGAGTGAGAACCGAGGAGCAGCCTCAGAGCAGGGAATGTGCAACAAAGCACAGAGCTGGTGGCCAGACCAGAAACTGGGGTTCCCACGTGAAGCAGAGGCTGAAAGCACCTCGGTTATTACTGACATTAATTTTATGTGCACTTCTGTCCACTGACTCAATCCACGGCCCTTCCCGAGCACCCATCCCACTGCTGGCTGCAGAAGGCACCAGCACAATTCTCTGGTGAGAAATGTGCATTCACCAAAAGTTGACAGTTTGTAGTTTCCTTCAAACTAAGTGCACTTTTTGAACAAGACAGTATAATTAAATGAGGCACATTAATACCGTGAGATAAGCATCACTGACCACATTTATGACAATATTAAAGGAATTCACAGAGAAAAGGGACTTATACCCTATAAATCAAAGCATTTTTTGTGCATAAAATTTGGGAACATGAGTCTATGAATTGTAATAGAGCATGACGAAGTCTCATCAGCAGAAGTAAATATTAAGCCCCCGATGACAAACAGACATTCACATCCTATCTGAATGTTTTTTCAATTTAAAGCAGTTCCCTGATTCTTATTCTCTTAATTGAGGTAATTTGCTTTAAGTGTCCCTTGCAGCTGAGAAATTACAATTGCCCCTTTAATATTCTGATAATACTAACTGCATTTTTCCCATCTGATGCTAATCCTCATGTTCTTCTGAGGAGGAATCCTCTTTGGGTGGAAAAAGCTTGATAAGAGGCCAACATGCACATCAGAAAATGAAATGTCTGACACTGATTTGACTGCATAAGGGCAGAGGAGGGAATGGCCATTTCCCTGGCCTGGTTTCCCCAGCCAGTTATCCGTTATGGGAAATTGCCATTATATTCCTTTCAGCTCCCTGAGAAGATAATGAAGTTATCACAAGATGCAGCTTCCTGAGCTAATTTGGTGATGGCAATATAAACCAGCTCTGGGCACAGGTTGGGAAGAGCTTTGTTTGCAGAAGGGAACATGAGAATAGTTGGGGTTATAGTGGACAGGTAGGAGTTTCTTCCACCCTCCTCGCCCTTTCAGATAAGACATTTTTAATAAAATGTCAGAAAAGTTTTAGTACTCAGTGTCACAGCAAGAGGAATCGGAAAGATCAATATAGCTACAAGCTACCCTTGCCTCTGTCCATTCAATGTGTTGAACAGAAGCTTGTTCCATTTCTCCAGGTACACTTCCACAAGGATTTGCAGGAAAGCCCAACACACATGTTCTTTTTCTCAGCAGAAGTAACACCAAAAGAATAGGAATCACAGGGTGGTTTGGGTTGGAAAGGACCTTAAAGCTCAACTCGTTCCAACCCCCCTTCCACGGGCAGGGCCACCTTCCACTAGACCAGGGGCTGAATGCTGTGGTCATCACCAAATAACCCCTCTGAGGTACAGCTCAGCTGATTTTCCTCCAGCTCTGGAGACAAATGATGCACGAGAGATCCTGGAAGGATGCAGACACAGTGCCTGTCATGCAGCAATTGCCGAGTACTGACAATAACTCGGAAATCCACCTGCACGCCCCTCGCTGTGTCTGACAGTGGCAATACTGGTGGCAAGCACTGCCTGATGGCACGGGGCTGATGGCAAACTCCACACTGAGCACAGGGCTTATTTCTGACTTCTTGGTGAACAACCACAACCACATTTCAGCAGCAGATCTGCCTCCTGCTCACCTGGGGCTGGGCACAGCCCTCCCAACAACGCAGGTCCTGGTCCCATGCAGCTGAAGCTACCACTGCCAAAGCCACTCTTCGTAGCCACACAATTTTGGCAGCCGTTTACCAACCTGGTTTAGGAATGAGAGGTACCTTGGAGCTGCATTAATTGATTTATTCTGCTCCTTGTAGGCATATTATCCTGTCAACTGGTTTTTGGGTTGCAATAGTTCCTCTGTTAATCTGCAGTGTACCAAACTGAGCAGGGGCTCATTGTGGGAAGGAACATTGTGGGAGCATTGCACACACGTTTTGGGGAATATGGCAGTGAGGAATACCCCCACAGCTGTTAGTCACTGCACTCACACACCATTAATTACTCACTAGACGAGTGGCTACAAAACACGCAGGGAGTAACTCTGGCTGCCGGCCTTGGAGACCCACAGGAAGTGAAAATGTACCGGAGGAAATGAAGCTAAATATTTCATTGCAGCCTGGGCAGACAGTGGCTTCAAGGGTGCATCCCCACGGGATGCTTTCCTGCTGTGGAGGAATGGAGCAGCACGGCTGCTTCAGCAGGTCCCTGGGGCATGCTGGGCACACACTCCCCAGGACTGGCAGGAACAGGGACACTGCAGAGCCCAGGGAGGATGAGCAGCTGAGCAAGGACTGGATTAGGACAAAAGTTTTCAGACTGGAAATTTCAGCCACAAGCCCTTCTCGCTGAGGATCCCCAAAGCCTGTGATATTTAGATTATTACTGAGTTCTGCATACAAGCACCACTGGGACAGTTCGGTCAGCCTCTTGCTTCACCAAATCATCAAGGAAGGAGGGTGGTGTTTAGTTTGGTTTTTGTGAGAAGAACTAACAGATTGAAGGTCAAGGAACAGCATGGGCTGACCTGTACAAATCTGGCATTTTTACTCCTGTCTCAAAGCACCATGATAAAACACTCTGAGCACAAACCTGCCTCAAAATGAATCACCCAGCACTCTACAGAGCAGGAAATTGCAAGGGGACACCGTAGGCCCTGGGCATAGAGAACAGTTGTTCTCTCAGCATTTCTACCGATTCTCCTTCCCCCTCAAATTTCGATAGGCCACGTCTAATTATTGACTGACACGTGTTGCCCCTCTCACCCGGGTATTATCAGACCATGTCGCTTGTGTCAGTCCACAGAATTAGCAGCCATAATTGCACCCTTCTAACAAGGTACACAACATATTTTAAATTAAATTGCATTCCATAAATCAGGTTAACCTTTTCAACACTGCTCTAAGAAAATTAATTACTCATATCGAAACACATGACCTTTTCACAGTGCTTGGGATTAGCTTCCACATTTCTTTTATTTTCCCTTCTCTCTGCTCCTCTCTCCTCTCTCTCCCAGCCCAGACTTCTTTCTTGACATAAAAGCATCAGAGCCCAAAAAGCATCAAGGCTGAGCACCTTGCTTCAGCTCTCATAGCTTCAGCCTAGCACAACTTAATTACTTAATCTCCTCTAAGCAATCCGCCCCTCTTCCCCCTCCCCTCACTCCTGGCAGGTGAAACCAGGGCTGCCTGCGTGCCAAAACTCATCTTTGTCATCTGACCCTTAACTTGGGTTTCATGTTTGCTCAAAACACCTGGGAGTCTTGTGGTTGTGTGAGGATCTCCATTTCCATCACCAGCAGCTGGCAATATTTCTACTTTACTGGCCTCAGAATCATAAATAAAGTGTGGATGAGTGCCTAAAAAGCTCAGAAGGAAAAAAAGGGAAAAGTGCTTTGTGTTAAAGTTTGCCAGAACTTTCCACAACATTTCTGCAGGATGGGTGGGAATAAATGCCAGCAGAGTCCCAGCAGCAGCAGAGCAGGACTCCTGTGGCAGCCGGCATCAGGGCACCCTCTAACCAAACCAGGTGGGAGAAACCCAAACAGATACAACCCCACCATCCCTGCTCCATCCTGTCTGTAGCTTCCATGTGACTTGGGTTCTGTGAGCTTCCCTACACCTTCCACAGTGAGTTCAAAAGCTGCATTAGTAATACTTACAAGTCACAAATCTCAGTTGTAATGGGGAGAATTGGACAAAGTGCTCGGGGAGCAGCAGCAGCTCCAGTGAGCTCACCCTGTCCACAGCCGTGCACCTGGTTCTTACTAGGCCTGGTCCTTCTTGGAAAGCAGCAGTACTGGGATATTCAGTGGGAGATAAATAAACTAAATGCTCACTCTGGAGCATGAGTGAGTGCCTGGATCCCTTCAGCCCTGCATTCTCTTCCCAGAATCCTCTTTGGGATAAAACCGTAAGTTTTTATCAACCTCCTTGGTAAGGTATCACATTCATAATTTACTCTTAACTTGGACAACTTTGCAGACATCTTTCTGCAGAAAATCCTTCAAGAATAGGGGGGTAAATTTAGGATAGGGAGCATTCCTTGGGCAGTGATGTACTTCAGCACTTTCCAGGAGTTCACAGTTCACAGTGCCAGTTTTGTTTGGCAGCCACACCCACTGCTGTTAGTTGCTACGACAGGTCTGAGTGTCATTTTCTTGGTCCCAGGGCTCCTCTCCAGCACAGGGCAGCTTCAGGCTGGGAATTTGAAAAGCCACAAAGGACTGGGATGGCAGTGCCCAGAGAAAACTCTGACAGGATAAGCTTTGGAGCTGTGAACTGGTCGTTCTGGGGTCCCTGGTGCAGCCCCTATTAAGTGACTTGGAGTAAGAGGCAGGGATTCATGGCTTGGTTTGGTGCTTCCCACGCTCTCAGAGATGGACAGGCAGACAGCAGGACCCCCAGGCCTCATAAGTGTGTATTTCCAGTGACTGAGGACATCCCTCTCTGTCAGGACACCCCTCTCTGTCCTTGCTCATGGGTGCCCAGCCTGGGGGAACAGCACACGGAGAGGGGAGCAGTTCTGTGGCTCCGGCAGTGAGGCAAGAACAAAGCACTTTGGGGCTTTGGTGTTTACAGCAGCTGCACTTTTCAGGATGAGCTGCACCTGCCTTGGATGCCTGTGCTGCAGCAAGGCTCCTTCCCCCTCTTTGTGCCTGGTTTCTGCAGATGAACAAGTCCCAGGTGTAGGTGTCTCTGTCCTGTGGGACCCACAATGGTGGGGATTGGTGTCAAACTCCACACAAATGTGTGACTTATGGAAGAGCCTCAGAAGTTAAGAACATCTGTTGGGCTGTTTCTCCCCTGAAATAGGATAATCTATGTAGTTTTACTATAGACTGTATTTCCCAGCTGCCTTAATTTCTTTAAATTGCTCTGTGAGTTGCTGAAGTCATCAGCAGAAATGCTGGAGTCAGCTGGATTTTAAACATTTAAAATGATATAGTACCATTTTCCTTCAGAAAGACTCTAAAAAAATTTAATTATTCTTTTTCTTTTTCCTATTTCTTTCCTTTTCATTTAATGATGGGGTTGTTGAAACCTCTCATTAAAAGTGCCATAAAATAAAACAGACAAAGAAGCTTAGAGCAGAATCTTAGGATGTGACAAAGTTTTGCTGAAAACATCAGGCATTTGCTGCTGCTGCTTTAGTGTCTTTTTTCACACAGAGAAGCAAGGAATGAGGAGGAGGAGGGTGCTTGAGGGTAGCTCCTGTGCTTTATGCTCAAGTTGATGCCTCATAACCAGCATTGCAGTGTGGTATCTGCTCCTTGGAAACCAAATATGTGAATAGATAAACGTGTTAATGACCTAAGCACAATTAAAACAGCGGTTGCAGCCTGGTCAGGCCCATCTGGCCTCAGGGTGAGGGTGGTGACTACTCTGAGCATGGGTGGACCAAAGGATATTGATGCAGGACTAAATCCTGGCCCCCTTAAACTTACTGGGAAGTCTCGTGTCTTCTATAATTTCCCAATTAACCAGCCCGGTTCAGCTGAGTTGATTTCAGAGTTTTAAGCTGGAGACAAAGGCAAAACTAAGAGCTCATGTGGAACAAGGAAAACAACATAGGTTTTCCCCTTGTACTGTGCTTAAGCTGTGTTTGTTTTTGTTCCTGTGTACCCAGACACACATTAAAAAGATTGAACATAATAAGTTAATTGTTTGCCTAATCCTTAATGAAGATTGCTATTTCCTCTCCAGAATTGCTGCTTGAAGTAAGATGCATTAAAGCTCCGTTGGAATCATTGGGAGTGTTGGGAGTAGGTGGAGCTCCGAGGGAGTTTGTCTTACTGCTCTGAGTCCCCCCCCAGCAGGGGGATCCTGTCGCTGCTCTGTCCCTCAAAGGCAGCTTCCCCAACCCAAAATACAGGCAACATTAAAATACAAGTCCCATCAGCTTCAGTGTCCTGCAGCAATTATCCAGGAAGATCACCTTGAGGGTCATTTCTGGGCAAATACCTGTAGTAAATGTTTGCTGGTTGGTTGTAACAGTGAGGAGCTCCTGGGGGTGGGTGGGGACTCTTTTCTGTCCCTTGTTTCTGTGAAAAAGTGGAGTTTTTAAAGTTGTTCTGAAGGCCTTTTTCTGTCGTTGGTTCTCTTCTCCGTGGCAGTGCTGGCTACCCTGGGCTTCCTGTCATTTATAATTATGATGGTTTTTTCAAGTGATTTTGCATCAATCCATCCGTCCCTGCCCTCCAGTTGTAATTAAGCTTTTTGACGCCGCTGAATTGCAAAGATCTGGGGAAAACGCTTTCAACATCTTTGATAGCAAAATGAGATACATCATTCAGCTGGGTTGGGGCAGTGGCTCCTCCGGCTTGCTCCGAGCATTAAATCAGATGTTTTGATGGTGAGTGACAGAGCCATGGCAATACCTCGTTGCAGATTAACTGAGTCCCTCAAAGCGAGGAGTTAATACTGCAGCCAGAGCCCTGTCCATGACACAGTGGTGCTGATGACTGAGAAAAGAGTGTGAACTCACACAACCCAAACGGGTACCAAATCAAACAGCGCAGATTTGCTTCTAAGAGATGTATTTTGCCCTAAAGTTTCATTTGTTGCATTTCACTTGTTTCAGATGTTGCTCCAGTAGCTCCTTCATTACAGCAAATCAAATAAACAAATGAAAAATTAAAGCTATTGTTATCCAGCCGCTCCCTCGGGGGGGTCTGTGCTTCTTTGCATATTTATGATGCTTTTTAGGCTGTGTGTGGGATGAGAACAGATGGCTGATGGGTTCCACTGACTTACCTGCTCCAGCAAACTGGCAGGTGTCCACACCTTCAGCAAACGAAAACCCACAGAGCAGGTTTGGGAAGAGAAGTACATTGTAGTCATTGAAAGCTGTTTCCAATTGCTTATTGTGTTTTTTTTCTTGTGGTCTCTTCTCCTGTGCTGTTCATTAGCCCTTCTGGAATTTGAATGGCACATTTTATGGATGAGAGTTAACTCGGTTTGCCAGATAGAATTGCTGCATTGCCGTCGCCTCTGTGCATGAATATAGAGATGTGGACATTGATAGGAATGCAAGTCACTCCAAATGTTCTGACTGCTAGAATATTTCTTTTCCTTCCTTATTTAATTTTGCTGTTTGGAGTGAAAGGAACACATTTAAATAATAAAATGAAGCACAATGTGCCTGCTGCTCTATTCAGGGAGTTTTTCTAATTTCAGTCGTTTCTGCAGAACTGCTATAAATACTCTGACATGAGAACGCCTGAGAAATAGGTCACAGTGAAAACTGCTAATATGTACATTTGATAGAAGTCCTTCCAAAGTTGATTTCTTTCAGAGTGTTTCATAAAGCAAATAATGTAAAGATTAGGCTGGAGTTTTCAAGAATACCTGTCTGAGAGTGGGAACCAGATGAACATTCCTCTGCTTCTTTTCACCCTGAGACGTGCTCTGAGTCCAGAGCTCCTAAGAGACAGGTAAAATGGCTGCAGGCTGGAGTCCTGCAAGAGCATCAGTAACAGGATTACCTTTTCTTAGGACAATTTGGTTTTTGAAATGACCATAATTTGGCAGATGCTGCTCCTCCAAGGGCTGGTTACCGGGGTGTCTCCTGCAGAGCGCACCCAGGAGAGCTGGAATTCTCAGCGCAGCGGAGTCCTCGTCGCTTACAGAGAATCTGCATCATCTCTCCTCAGTGCTTTGTTCCGAGCATCAATCTGCTCCCTGTCAGTGTGAGCAGCAGTGGGGAGAAGCCCTGCAGACGCCGATCTGGCAGCGTTACCCGCGAGGGCGGGAGCAGGGATGTGCTTGTGGTACATCCAGCGCTGCTCTCGGAGCAAAGCTGGTGTGCAGGACTGGGCTACCCGGCTGCTGGAGTAGCCTTGTCTTTTCTTAGAGAGGTTTTCAATTCTATTTTATCAGGTTGTCCGGGGGGGCTGCGTGTGTCAGCACGTGGCACCTTCCCCCAGGGGCTGCTGTCACCTCTCTGGGAGCTGCCGCAGGGCCCAGCCACCGGAGAGGCTCCTCGACAAAAATCTCCTGGAAACAACTGATTTCTGTGGTCAAAGCAAAAAAGACATTTAAGTTCTCCTCACTGAATGTGTGACATAATAAAATTCTAAACTGGCTTTGGCATCAGACTAAGCAGAGTTTTTGGCTGGGGCTCTGGAGGGTTTGGCGTGCTGTGAACAGTCAGGCTGGAGCTCCAGGGGTGGGTAGTGGGCACTAACGGGGATCAAAGCCCAGTGTGTTGGCTGCATTTTGGCAAAAGAATTGGAATTCTGAAAATCTCTTTTCAAGCTTTTCTCCCAGGGCCTGGGAGCTGAATCTTTTAAGAGACACGATGCACACCGAGGCTCAATCTGGTTTATTTTTTTTCCCCAAAGCAGTTTGGAGGAACATCAGATAATCATCAGAATGTGTGGACGCTTATTTAAACTGAACAGAACTTTAAGCTGTGGAAAGTTGCTTAGAAAAGCTCTTTTGGGAGGAAGAGTAATCTTAAAAGACAGAATGGAAATATGAATTTTATTTTTTAAAATTCTTTGTGGTCTTCTAAGTATTTTTGATGATAAGGGAATTCATGGGCATGGTTGAACCTGAGTGGAAAATACGGGCTGAAAACTTACGTGCTCTCAGATGATGCATTACACAAAATCAAATTAAATTTTAGATTCTCATTAAGGTAATCTGTGTCTTTTATTTACACCAATATAAATTAACTGCTTTGATCTAAGATGGTTAATAAACTAAATATGTCCTGAGGTCTTCCAAAGGGATAACAAGCCTTTATGCTTTAGGGCACTTGTATTTAATAAATCTGGAAGCATTGAATAAGGGAGGAAAGGGAAAACATGATGCAAACAGAATACACTTAACATTTATTGTGGCAGCATACATAAATGTTTGGAATGTCAGAGCCTGAATTTGAGGCAATAACTAGTAAAAGAAACCAGTAGGAAAAAACATGCAATAATGGCAGAATGGAAAAGTTAAAATTTAATTCCAGCACTGGAAGCAGGGATGCAATAGTGATTGTTTTTCAGGGAGGCTGATCCCCTTGGATGCTGGAGATGTTCCCACCAGGATTAAGGATGAGGCTGAAGGGTTCCCAGACTGTCCATTGGCATCTTCTGGGTTCCCCCTCCCTGGTCCCTGCTCCTGCCCAGCCCAGGTGTGCAGTGAAGTGCTCTGGCGCAGAGTGGGCACAGGTATTTGGTGTTTAATTACTGCTCTGCTGCTGTTAATTCTTAATATACTCGCAGCAGTAAGTGCAAGATGATCTATTCTTGCCAGGCTCCCAATGTTTATCATTAATAGACAATGAACTGACATAAAAGCTTAAGTATCTCTTCCCCTCTTGTAGTGAGTAAAAACTTGATTTCCTTAACTAATAGATTGCTGTCAGTGTAACAGGAACGGAGTTTCCAGCCTGTAGTTAAAGAAAAAAATCACTTGCTCCATTTACTTCATATAGCAAAAAACCCCCAAACGCTGAAGAGCTCGTGTTTTTTGTGTGAAAAATCCTGTGTTTTGGAGGCAGGGATGGCATTAACATTCTAATGGTGGCTGCTTAAGTGCAATCAATGTATTGCAGGTGTTCAACAGATCCCGGGGATGGAGCGCTCCTTGTCTGAATGTGGAATTGGCTGCCTGCCTTCTGCTCTCTGGGGGCTGATTCAGTTTCTCTGTTTGCTCATATTTTACAGTAAATTAGAGACCTGTGACCATCATATTAATACTTAGAACAAAAGCCTTTGAGTGCTTTTATCTTTAGAGTAAATTATACTGACTTGAATTAGAGACATTTTGAATTTTCCTGATGAAATAGGAATGTCAGCAGAAGAAATATGTAAGTCCCTTTTGCCATTTTCTCGATATCAAAGCCTGACATCCAGCACCAGGCTAGAGCTCAAGACATGGACTTGATCATGGACAAAGCACCAGTGGCTGTTCTGTTGCATCTCTTTGGAGTAAGATATCTTTTTTTATATTGTTTTGGTACAGCATGAGCTGCAGGAGTGCTCCTGGCTGGGCATTCCTGAGCTGCTCTTGCAGGATTACACAGATCATAAGAATCCAGGCTGCCCTGAGATGCAAATCTTGGAATCAGCTGGACAAAGCCAGGAAACTGCTGATTGTTCCCTACCTTTGGGGCTGCAATTGCCCAGCAGAGATGGTCCCAGCTGGAGTTAAATTTAGTGACCAGAGTGATACTGGGCTGGAGCTGAGCCACATGGATAAATTATCTATACCAGTGACTTGTGGGTTGTCTTTTGTAATTTGTCTCCCTTGGGCATTTGTGCCCTTATTTTCAAGGGTGTTGGTCCCTTCACACAACTGTTAATGAAACTGGGTTTTAAAGAGAAAATGAAAACCAGACTTTCTCAGTAGATTTTAGAGATGCTCATGTGGATTATGGGGTCAGGTCCAGAGCATGCTGCAGTCAAGGGAATCCTTCAAGTGATTGAGCTGGGCAGCGAGTAGAGCCACAGAAGAACAGAACTTGGCACAGCAGCAGAGAACTCCCAAATGTCTGGGCTTACTGTGGGCACTTAACTGAGGACAAAGCTTTTGGCAAACTGGCAGAGCTGGGGTGATTGGGGGGCAGTGGCACCCCCAGGGAAAGAAGAATAGGCATTTTAGAAAATGAATGTGTTCTTTCCAACCCGATAGTCCCTGTGGACCTGCAGAATGTAGAGCAATCTCATTGTAAAATATTCATAGACAGCTGCTCTATAGCATTTATCCCAGTGTTACTTCAGTCTTGAGCTAGTCTATAATTAAAGCATTTATGTTTCAGATGCTTAACAGGGTGTTTTAAAATGTTTAGGTCTTGTAAATGATGTTTATTTATGGTTAGCTAATTAAGCCAGCGGAGTTCAGCTTGGTCTCAAATCCAGTCCAAGAGATGAGCAGTGACATTCCCTGTTACTTTGGAAGCAGCTGGTCCAAAAGGGATCCCCACTCACTCATCCGCCGGGCCGGGCAGCTCTGGGCATGCAACTGCCATGTGTTGGCCACCCCGGTGGGATGTTCTGTTCCCCGCCCTCCTGGCCAGGAAATGGGATGCACAGAAATCCAAGAGCTGTTAAATGAAGCTGCCTGTCCTGCTGTCGTGGGTGCTGACATGGTGGGACTGTTGGGTCTTTGGTGTCATCCGTCCCTCCAGCCTCTTGCTGCTCTGCTTGGTGCCAAAGGCTCCTCTTGGCCACAGCCCCGAGCAAGGCGGGGTTTGGTGGCAGCTTTGCTGCTGTGGGCAAGGTCTCAGTTCTGGGAGGGGAGAGGAAAAGTGTGGGGTGAGTGCTGGCTGCTCACTGGGAGCCCCTGGGCTGGAGGGCAACAGTGCCCTGCTGCTGTTTGGCCTCGGCCCGCGGGATGGAGTTTGGGTTCTTGAAATGAGAGCGAAACTTTGCAGCAATGCCGCTGACTGTGAGCCTGATTTGGGGCCACCTCTGCCTTCAAGAGGGATGCAGAGAGCCAAACCTTTACTCCCAGCTGCAAGAGCCTGGGGAGAGCACAGAGCCTGGAGAGGAAACCTGGTGCCAGCGCTGAGCTGGGTGCTGGTGGGCTTGAGTTCACTCTCCAAACACACCTAAGTGTTTCTCTAGTGAACAGTTAATCATCTTTCCTCTTTGTGTGAGTGTGAACTCCCAGGCTTTCAGGGCAGGAATTCTGTCTCTGCTGCTGGCGGATGCTGAGCCGTGCTGGCTTCTGTGCGATCTCAGTGTTATTGTGATGCAAATATCAGTAACACAAGGGAACGCGAAGGTAAAGAGCTGTTGGCACCAGCTGGCAAGCTCGGATGCATTTTGTTTCCACCAGATAATCCTGCAAGGCTGTGATACCCTGTCACTATTTCTCAATTTCTTTTTTTTATGCATTACTGAAAGTATTACTGTGAGGGGTTGGCCTTTAGCAGCCTTAAATTCTTGCTTTTAATGTTTGACTTCTTGTATTCACGTAATTATTTCCATCCTCTTTCTCCCCACTGTGAAGTTTTGCTTTCAGGAGAATTCTACCTTAAAAGCAGCAACTAAATGAGGTCAAAAAGTGCATATATGGAAAGAATATCTTGTCTAAAACATGCAAGTTATGGTTCATCAGCCTCTTGATTGTGTTCAAGAGGATATTAGCAATAGCATGTGTAACCTCCCGTTGCTTTACTACCCGTGTTTTTTACTTTATGCTTTATCCACCAATGCAAAAGCCTCTGCTCAATGAGATTTGCTGATGGACTGGTCCTATAAAAAAATTCCTGGTGGTGATCAAAGCATAGTTCAGACATTGCCCCCGAGGCTGTGATGCCCCGTGTGCTCTTTACAGGGGCCAGATGGTTGGTACGTGTGCCAAATGCCACATATAAATTCATGGCATCTCTGTGGTGAACCAGTGCATTTTAGCTAGTGTAAATCAAAACACAGCCCCAAATTACTTCTTAACCAAATTGTAACACTTTAATATAACTGTTCCCAGGCCGGCTTGAGTGGGGTTTGGTTTTGTTCATTTCGGGAACCATCTGTGCCTGCAAGCACGGCTCCAGCGCAATAAAAATAACTCCAGAAAGCAGTGTGAACATACAAAGTGGGCTAAATCGGGTTAAATTAGCTTCAGTATGAAAACTGGTAGAATTCCTCTCTTCAGTGCTGCCTGAAAGAGGAAGGTGTTGCCACCTTGCGCAGTGCTGGGTCATCCAAACCCTGTTCCCTTCAGGAGAGAACGGAGGGAGGAGCACGGAGGCAGCTGCGACCCCTCGGGGGACTGAGCCACCCCGCGTGGTTTCATCTCAGCAGTGTCTCTCCCCTGGTGAAGGACAGACAGACACCGCTGCAGCTCCACGGCACAGACACCATCAGGGTTATTAACCAGGGATGTATTCTGCAGTGCTGCACAGCAGAGGGAATTCTGGGGGAAATGCAATTCAGATTGGAGCTGTGATTCAGCTCCTGGAATTCATGGAAGCAGCAGGTCTAAAGCTGAACAATTTTACCTGGATCTATGCAAATTTATGGCATAATATAACATGGAAATCTATGTAAATGTTGTCAATTATTGTAAAGCAAAGAAGCACGTAGATGGAATATT
Organism: Dryoscopus gambensis; assembly: GCA_013389985.1. Lineage (NCBI taxonomy): Eukaryota > Metazoa > Chordata > Aves > Passeriformes > Malaconotidae > Dryoscopus > Dryoscopus gambensis. Next base: position 81,385 of record WEIT01036942.1, on the reverse strand, counting down.
CCATAAAACGTTTTATACAGCATTTTTTGAATTCCTAAAAAAGAAAACCTGAGAAATAGCAAATGAACTGGAATTGAGTGTGGATATTCCAAGCCCATTACACTGGGACATTTTCTTTGAACTGCTTATTAATCTCGCCTTCCATGCAGGTTTTGAAGAGCTCACTTCTCTCCACTGCTACATTATACCTTTACAAATCAGGGAAATGTCAACTCGTGATTTACTGACAAAGCCGACAACTGACATAATTTATCTCACTTGAGATCAGTTCATCAAACTTGGGAACATCTTGGCTGCTGTAAAATCCAGGCATTTGATACAATCGCGGCTGCTTAAAATGCAAAGGCTAACCTACATTTTTAAAATGCTGTAAAAAGAACAAGAAGTGATGCCAGGATGAAAATTTATGAGGCACGGAGCCGGGATCTGAATTCAGCGTTTGCTGCATTTGGAGTGTTGTTACTATCTTGTTTGCACAGTTGAAAACGAGTGTTAATGGGAGGATGGAGCAGGAGGGCTCGGCTTCAGCATTCGAGTCCAGCGCCGGCTCTGACCTGCTGCTATGCAGGAATTTTAAATGCTCATCCTTGATTTAATATAACATTGTTTGATACCAGTGGCTCCTTGTTAGTGAGGCTCTGATTAGAGCAGCATGTTTCGGCAGTTTGAGTGCTTGCTGCATTCAAATTCAGAGATAAACCTATGAAAACACAGATGAAAGTGGAAGAATATAGTTTAATATCAACTACTCTGATAATATTAAAATGGAATTAGCTTTTGCACCTTCTATCAGAAGATGTTCTGTTTAACGTAGCAGCGTTGTAAGGTTTTGGGGGTGTAAGGTTTGTTTTGGGTGTTTGCACAGTGCTTGGCACAACGTGCAGGATGTGGCTGAGTGCTCTGACAAACAACAGCTCCTGCAGTTCTCAGCACCGGGGTGAGAGATTTCATAGGATATTAAAATACAGAGCTTTAGATTAAAACCCGATAGCCCCTTCCCGTTATCTCCAAGTGCCTCTGTAATGGCCAAGCTATTGGGTACAAATTGGTACAGATTCCTCTGTAGGGACTGAAAGCAGAATAACTGCTGTGGGAGATGAGTTCTGGTGTTGTAAAACAACTTCGGGGAGCACTTTGCTCTTAAATATTCATGACCAAGCCATCAACTGATGTGTCAAGAGCCATGCTGACACAAAACCTGATCCAAGGGTAAGCCAAGGCTCAGTCTCGATGTGCAGCTCAAACCTTCCGCAGGATTTTGCACCCCAAATGTGCTGGATGCTTCTAATCTCTTTTGCCGGTGCTGAGCCTGGAAGGAGCAGGGCTGGGAGTATCCGGGGGTTTTTGCAGCTCTGCCCGGTGATGTGTGTCCTGGTGACACACAGCTCTGCCAAGAGAGGCTCTGCAGGTTATGAGGAAAAGCATAACTTGGGTTAACATTTATCTCAGCTGTCATCGCTATTTGCAACACTAAATCTTTCTCATAAATAAGTGCAGAAATCTTTGCTTCAAAGTGAAAAATTCATGCTCCAGTTAAACCTCAATTATATTTCCAAACAATATTTATCAGATTTTCGGATGTGTGCTTAGCGCGGTTCAATTTTGTGCTATCAGTCAGAAGTGGCAGCGCTTGAGAAGGGGGGCTGGGAGGTGTTTTTCAGGTGGGAAATGGAGCGTGCAGAGAGGAGGAAGCACTGCCAGGGCAGGTGAGAGGGGCCTGTGGCTTGGGTCCACTTTTAATGAAATATCAGTGCATTAAAAAAAAAAAAAAATTCACTGTAATGTTTCTCCCTGCAGAACAAGGGAAGCGGATCTGAATTCTAAAGTCTATTCCAGGGGCTTGGGATGGGAAGCTATTGTTTCATTCCATAATTCTGGGGAGGAAAAAACCAAGCACCTCTAATTTCACGACTCTCTGAATTTATTTCACCTAATCTTTTTTTCTACAGCTATTTACCACATTAATTTAGCAAAAAACCTGACAAGTGTGCATATGCGGAATTTAAGCTCTGTCCTTAGGTACACATTAAGGAAAGATTTAAGGTTTGAAATATAAGATTAATCCAACTCTTGCTTACAGTTGCATTGCAAAATTGTTGATTGTCTAGAAATTCATCTTTCTTGTCCATGTGAATTTGATCATGTGTAATACTTTCTATGTATAGTGCTAACATTTATGGTTAGAGAAGTAAAATTCTTGAGCTGAATGGGAATGAAGTGTGTGTTTTGAGGCTGCAATGTGGAAGTGTTGAACAGATTCTTCTCAAAGTTCTGGGAGGAAACTTGTGGGCTGGAGCTGTGACAGCCTGTGTACGTGAGGTGCTGGCTCTCAGCTTGTGTTTTAAGCAGCGTTCCCGGATCCGATGCCTCCCTGAATGTTACTACTCCCACTCACCCACCCATTTACACCTGGAGCTGCTTCTTGAAGTCATTTGTGCTTCTTCCATTGATGCACTAAAATTGGGCTGTTCCCTTTGTTCTAAGAAAGGTTATTCTTTGGTCCTGTCCTCAAGGCAGGAATTAAACATTCATTTCAGTCCTGGGCAGAGGGAACTTTGTTTCAAAAGGGATTTGCTTTGAGCATGGGTAAATCTGATTCTTTGTAGGTTTGTGGGAGCACAAATTGCAGCTCCATGAAAGAAGAAATGGTAGGATGTTTCAGAAAGTCTCTGAACATGCAAGGCACATATTGTTGTTTATCTCTGATCCATGCTTCAGAACGGGGCATTTTATATAGAAAAGGAGGGACCGAGACAAGTGTTGGAAAAAACCACCAGTACTCAGCGACCAGATTCCAAGATTCCTATTTCAGATACATATAAAGAGGGAAGCTATAGCAGTATTATTCAAATGTGACAGCAGTCACTCCAACCTTTGCTATTACGGCACAAAATTACATGTTCTTGCCAGAGAAATAGGAAAGGCTGATAGGGACGACAGCTGGGATTTGCTTTCTTATCTATATTTTACACACATGCTCATTCATTTCCCTCCCTCTCCCTCTGTTCCAGGATCCAGGCTGGCTCTTAGAGCTGCTGCTAGTTTGCAAACAATGGGACAGCTTTGTATCCTTTGGTTCTCAGCCCCATAGATCCAGGTTGAAAATTAAATTACTTAATTCTTGTGCTTTGTAATTGGTAACATTAAGGGTGAAGCTCTGCCTGAAATGGGCTGTTTGCCCTGAAATGTCTCCAGAGGTCCTTTCCTGAGCTGTGGGTGAGGGATCCAGCTCTGGAGAATCGATGTGTAGTGGCTTTGACTTGGCTGTAAGTAAATGGGAATGAAATCTCGGCCTGCACTGCTTCGTGGCATCTGGAAAGAAAATGCTGAGCTGAAAATCCTGAGCAGAACTGATTCCGGGAGCTTGCATGACCTTGCTATGCTGGAGTTAATGGCAGCTATTACTTACTACTGATAGCTCATCAAAGCACTTTAAATTATCTACCTCTTGGGTGCATATTACAGATTCTATAAGTTGTAAGATTTGTAATACCCTCTTGTCTCTGCCTTCCTGCTTCTTTTCTTGATCTCTGCAACACTTGCTCATGGGTTCACCCACCAGTACCACGGGGAAGTCCATTCCCACCTTTCCATTACAGATTGCAGAGGGATTTCTGCACTGGGAGACTCGTGTGCCAGGTCTGTGCAAACTGAGGGGTGTGGAAAAGGTGATCCAGCAATCACTCCTGCATGGGACTTGCAGCAGTCACACTGGAGAAGACTGATTCTGAGCGATATTAAATGTAAAACCAAAGCAAGATGAGGGGCTGATTTGATGGATTAATAGAAAAGTTAATTGGCCTTCCCCAGAATGATTATCATTAACAAAATGCAGCTGCTAACCTGCCAGAACCAACCTGTGCAGACAGGGTTTGGGGCTTTTTGTTAGGCTGGTTTTTATTCTGCTCATGACTACTTGGGATAAAGGTACTTTTTTCAGTCTTTATATTCTCTTCTGATGGACCTTGGCGTGGGCTGTTTCACTGGTGACTCTGCAGCCAGAGCTGTGGAAGTGGGTGAGCTCCAATCCTGAGGATGGCCATGAGGTTGGATCCATGCCCGTGGTTAAGGAAACTTGAACTGACAAGCACTGTGGGCTGGCTGTGCAAATGCAGGGAAGTTTTCTGTGCCAAGTCAGTTCCATTAATCTTGGGGCTGTGACATGTCTGTGCTCTTATTGATTTCCCAGCAGGCTGATCATCACCAGTCTCATCACGTTAGGAGCCAATATGGAGAAGGCACAGGGGGGAAATGGGGCTGGTGTGTTTATCTCTAGGGCACAGGATGCTCATAATCAATGCAACTTGGAGACAAAGCCAGATGGGCTGAGATAATTGATGAAAAGTGCCTCTAAGTAGGAGAGGTTCTACATATCTTACAGGGAGGGGGGGGAAATGTTTGTTAGGGACAGCAGGTATCTCTGTAGCCCTGATAGTCAGAGCTGGACCAGGGAGGCACTGACCACACCTGCCCAGCCCCACAGGCCGGGGGGACACTGGCACTGTCTGTTCCCACGCTGTGCCCTGGTGGAAGGTTCCTCTCCAGGGTGAGGGAGGGCTGGACACAGCTGCAGAGGGTAAATAACAAACAAGAGCAGCAAGTCTGTCCCGTGGTCTACACGGACACCACCCAGTGCCACAGACCTCCCCAGAACCAACCTCAGGTCCCTGCAGCTTTAGCAGGGGTTGTGCAATTCTCTTGCTATGCAAAATACACAATCCCCCTGAGAGTCCTTCATTTGGTCTCTGAAACTTCCCCCTGAGAGTCCTTCATTTGGTCTCTGAAACTTTCCTCAAAGTAGTCACAAAATGCATTTTTCAGTCACTTAATTCTTTCTTCTCTTCTCAATCAATAATGAGCTATCCCAGTCAAGCCCTACATATTAAGTTGTTTTCTTGTTGTTCTTTAGGACAGCTGCTTGGAATTAAAATAGCTCTTAGGCAAATCTTAGAGAAACAATTAAAAGCCTGGTGCTTGGGAGATTTTTGCAATTATGAACTGATCATGGTTCTGTCCTGGAAACACTTGTGCCTCCGGCATTAGTGGATGGGAGCTGTGTGCAGAGATAAGCACAGGAATATTATTTTCTTGATTGTGGTCTGAATGCAAACTTGGAGTTGCTGTTTGTTTATTTAGTATCACTTAATTTATCTTGTTGTCTGTTTTGCACCTCCTGGAGTGGCTTTTGGCCAGGGGAGTGAGGACTGGGACAGGTCAGTCCTTGGCAGAGCTGCCTCTCTGACCAAGCGTGTTCTGCAGAGGACAGTGCGGATGGTTAATTTTGGCTTTTATCCGCAGAGAAATTACAGCCCAAATCTGAAACTGCTTCCCCTTAAGAGCCCAAGGATGGTGAGGTGCTCCCCTGAGCTGCGGGTGCAATTCCAGGTGTGCACGGGCCCAGCAGCACCAAGGCCCAAAGGCTGAACTCTGGTCCCTTGGCTGCCCCAGAGCCTTGCAGGGAAGGGTAGGAGAGTCAGGCTGTGAGTGCCTGAATGGTGTGCTTGGAATTCTTCTCCAACTGTTGTTTAAAAGAAGCAAAGCTCAAACAGCAACAACAACAACAACAACAAAATTTAAAAAAAAAAAAAAAAATAAAAAAAAATCCCCAAATACTAGTGTATCCAGAATTCCAGAATGGCCTTGGCTGGAAGGGACATTAAATCTCATCCTGTTCCACCCCTGCCATGGGCAGGGACACCTCCCACTGTCCCAGGCTGCTCCAAGCCCCGTCCACCCTGGCCTTGGGCACTTCCAGGGATCCAGGAGCAGCCACAGCTTCTCTGGGTACCCTTTGCCAGGGCCTCCCCACCCTCACAGGGAACAACCTGTTCCTCATATCCCCTCTAACCATGCCCTCTGGCAGTGGGAAGCCATTCCCTGTGCCCTGGCACTATATATCTATATATATCTCAGTATATATATATATATGTATCTATATACACTATTAGTGTATCTATACCCATATATATGTGTATATTTGACCTCACCTTGCTGATGAGAGCCAGAAACCTGAAATAACAGAACAAGTTCCATTTTTTTGAAATTAAATTATTGTCTGGGTTTTATAACAATTTATTGTTTCATGTTTCTGGATATCAAAGTGCTTTTTCTACCTACATAGAGTAGAGAAAAAAAAATGTAATTTATTTTCTGTAGCTCATGAAAGGAAGCTCCTTTCTCCTTGGCAGGACTTCTCCTGTCAGTTAATAAGCTCCTACAGCCAAACCTTTTAGGAGCACTTTTAAGTGGTTGCCAGCATGGTTTAATTTGCAGCACCCCAGTGTCTGTTCCCACCCTCTGACAACTTCAAATCGACACAATTGTTAAACCTTTTAAGTTGCAAATAATTACAGTTAGTGTCCTGTGCTGTGTCTGATCAGGGACACATTTATACATCGCCAATATAAAAAGTCTGACCCATGGGGAGCGGCCGAGGGAGCTGGGAAAGGGGCTCAGCCTGGAGCAAAGGAGGCTCAGGGGGGCCCTTGTGGCTCTGCACAAGTCCCTGACAGGAGGGGGCAGCCGGGGGGGTCGGGGTCTGCTCGCAGGGAACAGGGACAGGAGGAGAGGGAACGGCCTCAGGCTGGGTCAGGTTGGACATCAGGAAAACTTTCTCCATGGAAATGTTTATTAAACATTGGAAGGAGCTGCGCAGGGAGGTTTGGATCCCCATCCCCTGGTGCCCAAGGAACAGCTGGACATGGCACTCGGTGCTCTGAGCTGGGGATCATACAGGTTGGACTTGATGCTCTTGGAGTGCTTTTCCAGCCTTAATGATTCTGTGATTTTCTGCGCCTTGGAGAGAAATAACACTGTAAATTCTGTCATCCCTATCCAGTGTCAGAGCTATAAGAGAGAGCTCTGTAATTAATGTATTTCTTTCCCAGATGTATTTCTTTTCTTTCGCTTTTTATAAATGAATGTCATTCCCAAGGTGGGCACAGCCAAAGTGGGCTTGTAACATGTCATTAGAAGCTTTAGACCTTGTGCCTTGCAGGGTGTTATTACTGTTCAGTGTGGGAGAGCAGATGCTATTTTACTGAAAAAGCAAAACTGCATTAAATTGACAGCACTTTAATTTTTCATGGTAGTAGCAAGAATTCCTATTTTCTATTTTATTTGCATTTTTATTACTGAGAAGCACGGTGACTGAGCTACCTGGTGGTTTTGTCAGTGCTGCTCATCTAGGCAGGCTCTGACCATCCAAGTAGCAGCTGGACTATGAATATGTATCATTTATTCATAAGACAAACTTTTGGAACAGGATGCTGAATAGATGGAGGCTTCCTGCAGTTAGTGACCTGGAGAGTAGAGGGCAAAATGAAGTGTCTTGAAGTGGAACACTCCATCAAGGCATTCATTGTCACCTAGAAATGATTCTTCTGTTGTTGACATTCTTGCCCAGACCATTATTTTCTGATTCGGAGCAGTGTTTAGGCTGGATTTGAGCTACAGACTTGTGCTGATATGGGTTATTAAAATCAAAGGTGCTGCGCTGAAAAACACCAAGATTCTGGTGTTTTTCTGGCATTCTCCAGCCAAGTGTCCTGGCAGGCTTCAGAAAACTCATGGATTTTATTTTTCCTTTTTAGATGTAGCTTACATTAAAAGTTACTAAGGTATCTGATGCCTTCTGACCCCCTTCCTACCGAGGGACATAATGCGGATTTATATATAAAGGTCAAGGAAATTGCTATTGCTCAGTCTAGAAAAGATCGACTGGAATACTGTTCTTCAAAGGTGGGAAAAAACCCCCAAGCAAACTGAAAAAACTCCTCAAACTGTGGAGGAGGAAATTCTCTTTCGTGTTCTAGACTGGGCTAGAAGAAATGGTGTTAAATAGCAAAGAATGGAGGTTTAATTAATCTTCTGGAAAAGCTTTCCACTGATGAACCAAGTGAAGCATGGGGTCGTCATGCCTGACACTGGGGGCTCTTTAAGGAAGTTGGACAGGGATTTGCTTGAAATTCTTCCCTGTGAGGGTAGTTATTCTTTCCTGCATGGATATGTATAGCTGTGCAGTTATTTATAGTCAAAATGTCTGTCCTCCTGTGAAATTGTGACAGGAATCAGTAAAAATAGAAAAAACTTGTGACGGTTCAGAGCTGCGTCAAGAAAAAAGCCTGGAAAACAACGAGGGTGATCCCTTGCTTGGGTGAGCACCATCTGCAAGGGTCAGTCCCACTTCTCCTGGTGTGCCTGAGTCCAGGCAGGATGATCTGCAGGGAGCTCCACTTGGGCTGCACCCTGCCTGTGCTGGGGTCAAAGGCACTGGTGGCTGGTTTCAGTGCAGGGGCAGGTGGGTGAACTGCAGCAGCATGTGGTGTGCAGGAGTTTAGAGTAAATAATTGACCTGTCTCCGTGGCCTTAAACTCCGTGAACCTGTGAAGGATTCAGTTTGTTGCTGATGGGAGCACCGGTGCTCTCGAGCTGTTCATCCCTGTGCCTGGAGTGTGCCCAGGCAGTTCCAGCCCCTCGGTCTCTCTGCTACAATTATTTATATTTATAAAAAGAGTGAAGTGCCTGCAGCACTTTGCCTAAAATGGTAATAAACACTCCTCAACAATGCAAAAGACTTTCTTTTGATAAGATCATTTAAAAAGGTAACTGCTTATGATAATACAATTTATTCGTAATGGCTTGAGGGCAAGCTAGGATGGAAATGAAGCATGTCTTCCATTAGAACCATACAGAAACAAACTAATAGGCTGCAGAGAGAACCATTTGTAATGTTACTATAATTCACATGATTCATTAAACTGAAATGGAAAATGATAGCATTTCCCCCTGAAAAAAAATCCGTATGGAATTACATGCTGAGATCACTTAGCTGAACTATTTTATTGACTAAGCATCTTGTTGTGCTGATGTGGAGATTATAGAGGCCTGCAGCCATTTATTTTTCTGATTTCTAAAATTAGAACTCCTTTTCCTTATGGGAATGTTGTGATGCGTTTCCCCTCTGGCTGTAGCTGCTGGCCATGGCAGGAGCTGCTCTTGGGGCATTTCCTGGCAGTGGGCACTGCAGAACCCTTGGAAATGGTGCTCACTCTCCCAGGTCACTGCGGGGAAGTGAAGGATTGAAGGGCTGCGAGGCACTAAAAGGCACAGAAGTGATGGGTTTTAGCAGCTGGAGATAAAAACACAGTTGCTTTCCAGGTGATTCATGTCTTTGGGATCTGGAGAAGTTTCTCTTGACATGCACACTCAGCCCTCCCTAGAATGTCGCCCGTGATTAATGTCAGCAAACACACTGTGCCATTTAAAGGATTTTTGGAAAACAGCACACTGAGCAGGTTTTAATGCTGATTTTTTGACAGCCTTCATGTTTGGCCCTGACATCCTGCAGAGGAGACTCTGTCTTCCACTGGCCATTTATCAGGGTATCACAGGACAGAAAAAGAATATTTTAAATGAGCTCAGGATGACCTCAGAGTGGATTAATGTATTTGGGAGGGCTGATCAACCTGACAATCTCACATTCATCAGTGTGAAATCAATCTGAAAGGTACAATGGATTGTATCTACTTAACTGTTGATAGAGGATGCCAGAACTGACAGAATCACCTGGCACTTGCTATTTATTGCGTAGGGATGCAGAATACTTGCCTGTATACATAAACATCTCTTCCCTCTTTTGCAACACGTTGTATGGCAAGAAAAACTAATGGCAGTCTGGGATAACTGGGCATTTTCTGACCGACTCTCACACCTCTTTAGTCATCTGTAATTTCAGTGAATTCCCATATTATGTAGCAAAAGAAAGAAGGAGCTACAGTGATGGAATGTTTGTGCCAGTGTCATTTACATTTTGCTTTATTAGACAAAAGTCAAGTAATTAATCAGTTGATTGCTTAATTCAAAATTCAGTCGATTGTAATTGAGGCTTCATCACTCTGCTTTCCACATGATGAGATCTGGTTGATAAATTTGATTCTGTTTTGGTTGCCTGGCTCTAAATAAAGTGAGTTTGGGTACAGGTAAGCCAGAAGCTTCAGGTTTTGTGTGTGAGTAGAAATTGAAAAATTGGGCTGTGAGCAACATTCCACAGGGAGGTTTTCAGGCAACCCAGTTGGATTTCAGAAAGTGCACTCAGGATTGTGTTTTCAGAAATGCTGTGCCAATGCTGGAGAGAGGGAATCTCATCAATCCATACAAATATCTCCAAGGGGTGCCAAGAGGGTGGTGTCAGACTCTGTTCAGTGGTGCCAGTGACAGGATGAGGAGCAATGGCCATAAACTAAAACACAACCTTTCATCTCAACATGAGGAAGAACTTCTTTCCATGGAGGGTGGCTGAGCGCTGGAACAGGTGCCCAGGGAAGGCGTGGAGTCTCTCTTTCCAGAGACATTCCAACCCCACCTGGACACGTTCCTGTCACCTACTTCGGGTTCCTCTCATTGTGTCTTAGCAGGGGATTGGATTGGACTGGATTGGATTGGATTGGATTGGATTGGATTGGATTGGATGATCTCCAGGGGTCCCTTCCAACCCCAACTATTCTGTGATTGTGTTTGCACCACTTCTTTCAGCTCAGTTTGGGTGCATTTACCTTCGGAAGGTCGGATCCTGTGTTTCCAAGTGGGTAAAGCTTCCCTGCTTCAGACAACGACCACACACTATAAAATACACCCGAGCCCCAGTTCGGTCCCACAGGGAGGATTCAGGGCTCTCATCCAGGAGCTCCTGGGTGGGACAGCCTCTCCCTTTGTGCCAATGCCCAGGGGTGCAGGGCCTCACACTGCACAGCCCTCGTGCAGTGGAGGAGAGCACTGGGAGCAAGTGGGTGCAGGCAGAGAGGTGAGTATGAGGGAGGAGCTGTGAATTCCGTGGATGTGCCGGGTCCCTCTCCAACAGTCACTTGGCCATCAGTGCCTCTGAGCAGCCCTGAAGCAAGAGCAACACGGAAGAGTCCTAAATTCCTGCTTTTAGGTAAATTGAAGTATGAGTACAGAGAATAACCAAATGTATAGCTTTGGAGATGCTCACTTCCCCGTGAAGAATGTGCATTCAGTGGTCTGCTACCTGCAAAGTCATAAATCTGCACTCCAGCCTGGATTCCCCCTGTAAGCTTGAGCAGAAGCTGTCATTTCCTATTGTCTAAACAATTTACAGCTGCCTTAAAAGGGTGCCTCAGCAATCTTGACATCTCGACTTGATCATAAATTCAGAGCTACTGTTGAAGGAAATGCTTTTCCCTTTAGATAAGCACGCCAGTGGAAATCTCCCCTGCCTGGGCTGCAGGAAGGCAGCTGTGTCTGCCCACGTGCCCCTTCCGTGGGCTCTGCAGTGCCAGCCAGGCAGGCCCATGGGGGCTGTCCCCTTGCCATGGCCACGGCCAGGGGCAGGCACAGGAATGCTGCTCTATCAGCAAGTATTTCATTATCGGCTTGTATTGCTTTAAGAAACTCTCCACAGTGGAATTGTAATCGGGTAAACCTGGGGCCCATGAAATGAGATTTTCAGTTCTGTGATTTAGCAATAGGTGTGATACATTAAAGCAGATTTACTCCCCACGTGAGGGAGATTTTTATGAGAAATCTGATAAATTAAGCACAGAGATTTCTGGTACAGAGCACAGCTCGCCTGCTGACCCACTACCCTCGTTTGGCTTTTTCATCTGCTTGCTGTGTTTGAGGGAGTGCTCCACGAATAAAATTAGCCATAACATTACCAATACTTTTCTGCAGCGGCAAGGCCAGGGAATTCATACTTGAAGATGTGTGAGGTTGTACGAAGGTGAAACTGCAAGGATTCGTTCCCAGTGTTCATTCCAGGAATAGAAATGGGGGTCTGGAGCATCCTGCTGACACCAGGAACATCTGCTGAGGCTGCTTGGCACCGGTAGTGTAATTCATTCTGGATCCCCAGCGCTTCCACAGCCCTGCCCCTGCTTCCCGGGAGCCAGGCTGTGCAGAGGCCAGAAAGGTGCCAGGTGTGCCAGAGCTGGGATCTGTGGTGCAAGGAGCAGGTGTGACCTTGCCCTGGGGCTGCTGCGGGTGTCCTGGCACAGTGCTGGCCCACGTGCAGGTGTGTCCCCACTGCCAGCCCTGTCCTGCTGCTCCTGTGGGGACAGCCAGGTACACTTGGCACCAGGACTGGCACAATGGGGCAGCCACAGACTCAGCAGAGAGTGCAAAGGGCTGGTGACATCAGTGAATTTCCGCTCATCTTCCTAAAAATCATTGGGCTTTCTGGATCCCACTGTTTTGGTTTTCTTCTTTCCCTTGCTGTTATTACAAATTTTCTTCTTTATTACAAATTTTTTCTCTCTCTCTTTGCCTTCTGGGGCCCTTGTGCCCTCTGCCAGGTTCCTCCTGGTGTGTTACAGATGGGGGTCACAGGGGTTGAGTGTCCAGCAGCCAGGGTCAGGCCAAGCCCGTCTCAGCTGCGGTGCCGCTGATCTCTGGTGTGACACCACCGAGACAGCGCCAGTGCTCCTGTCAGACTGCTCAGCCCTGCAATCACCTGAAATAAAGGGTCAGGAAGAGTAAAGTGGCTGCTTTGTGCTCTCTGTGCTGACATGTGATGCCTTGGAGGAGGGTGGCTGTCCTGTGGCACAGGCTGGAGCGTGGGCACGGCAGAGCTTCAGTGTGGAATTGCTCTGTGCAGAGGGAACCTGACGAGGATCCCCAGCTGCACTGGGCTTCATGCAGCTGAAAACCATGTTTCTCGCACAGAAAATAACGTGCTTAGACATTCTATTTTTATGAGGAGTTTTCACAGCCCCGTGGGTGAGATTCACAGGTGGTGTGGCAGCAAATGCAGAAGGAAGCAGGATGGTGCAATATCAACCACAGTGACAAGTGTCACTGGAGAGAGCTGGCAGGCGTATGACAATGGCAAAGTTATGGAGGCAGCTAAGCAGCAGGTCGTGGAGAATCCTTGCAACCACTTCTGTGTGATTCCAGAGGGAGAAATGAGCCTTGCTGTGTGTCTGTGAGCTGTGTACCTGGGTGCCTGCAGCTACCCTGTGCAGGTGGGGCTGTGGCACTGACCCTCACAGCTAATGGGTGTAACTGTGTTTATGCTCACTGCACACAGACGACTCCAGCTACATTTATTTATTCAAAGTTTTTAATAAGATGTAATTGGAAAGGACTTATACAAGATCAGCATGTCGATTTGACATTTAAGGATATGATTAAGTGAAAGCTGCTGAGGTCATTGCTTGACTAAATTGGCTTAATGAATGTTGATTACACTGTACAAGTTAATTTAATTTGGTGAGATTTTTATCTTCTGGATTGGGTATCACCTTCTGTTCAGTTATTGATTGAAATACAGGAGGATGCCAGGACTGGTTCTGTCTGAGTTGATAGGTCACTGCAGCCCTGGCTGCTCAGTGTGCCTAGGAGCACGGGCTGTGTGCTGTTCTCAGTCTCTGTCTTCCAGGAGACAGCCTTTTTCTCTTCACTGATGGCAAAAATTCCTCCAGGACAAGGAAGGGCTGATGCAATGTTCAGATTCTCACAGGAGCTGCCCACGTAGACGTTTTTGGGCTGCGGTTCGTGAGGGTGTTACTGATGTGCGGCTGCCTTTGGACAGCTGTGAGAACAGTGTGGACAGAGCTGCCTCTGCTCATACAAGTTTTCTGGCTTGTGGGCGGGAATCTGTCTGTAGAACGGAGTGAAGAGAATAAAGCTGCCTCCTCACAAAGGCTGCAGAAAACTCAAGTCATGAGGAGACTAATTTGTCTGAGTGTGTCTCGTGTGAGGCTGTGAGCTGCCCTGGCCAGAGTTTCAGGGTGGTGAGGCTGGGGCTTTGCTGGCTAACACATATCTCTCTGGTGTTTTGGGCAGGAGGGGTGGGAGAGGAGACTTCTTTCCCTCCATCCCACTGCATCCCTGTGTTTCTAGACCCTGCCCTGTTGCTGGGGATGGCAAAGGACCCCAGCGAGCCCACGGCATCTGGGCTGTGATGCTGCTGAGGAGCCCCTGCCCACAGCACAGGCTGAGTGCGTGGGGAGATGTGCTGCTGCCTTTGGAGAGAGCAGCTCCTGAGGGAGCCATGTTCCATATGGAATGTTTCAGTGGCATATGCCGTTAATCCTGTGTGCTGAATTATTCAGCACTTCAGAATAATGAATCACGGAACAAAGCCTGGCTGTGCAGCTCCGTAGGCCTCGGCTGCCTGGTGCAGCAATCCTGGCCAGTGCTCCTGGGTGGGAGCTCTGCAGCTCAGTGAGTGACTTTGCTGGAGCTGTGATTCCAGGGAACTGTCTTCTGGGCCATTGCTTGTGGCTGCTAGAGCAGCACCTTCCACCTGGCTGCCCAGGAAAGCTCAGCGGAGCAGCTCTGGCTCAGGCTGCTCCTCTCTGCAATGTAGAGCTGCAGCTCAGAGTTAGAAGGTTGTTTGGTTGGAAAAACCATCCAAGATTGAGTCCAACCCTTCCCCCTGCACTGCCAAGGCCACCACTAACACACGTCCCCAGGTGCCACATCCACAAGTCATAAATCCCTCAAGGGTTTTAACTCCACCACTGCCCTGGGCAGCCTGTGTCAGGGCTGGACAATCCTTTTGGTGAAGAAATTGTCCCCAGTATCCAACCTGAACTTCCGATGGTGCAGCTTGAGGCCGTTTGCTCATGTCCTGTCCCTTGTCTCCTGGGAGGAGAGCCCAACCTCCCCCTGGCTGCACCCTGCTGTCAGGGAGTTATGGAGAGCGAGGAGGTCCCCCCCGAGCCTCCTTTTCTCCAGGCTGAGCCCCTCCAGCTCTGCCCATGTTTTCAGAATGTTTTACTCCGCGTCAGCAGGATTGTATTGTCATTCTTGTGATCTTTTAAGATTCCTATAGTTCTACTGCTCAGGAACTCAATTTGGAATTCCTGCCCACACCCCAGCTCTGGCGTCACAGGCGCGGCCCTGCATGGAATCTCACCATGCATCTTTCCTGGGGCTCAGACATGTGACAAGATGGATAAGGAGGGCAGGCAGCCCCTGCTGCAGGGTCCCCTGCTCCCCCCCCGGCTCTAAAACACGGGCAGGCAGGTGAGGGAGTGCCTGAGGAGCAGCCCTGGGACAAGCGGGAGCAGAGCTGGGTTTCCCTGGCAGCCCCCTGAGCAGGCTCCATGCAGCTGAGGAAGATCATTCTGGACGTGTAAAACTATAATCTGGATACCTGGGGGGAAAAAACTGCCACGCGCTTGTCCTGAAATCCCAGCCTCAGTGGGGCTGCTGACAGCTGGGCCTCAGGGAGGTTATGCACTGCCTGGCCTGGTGTTCCTCTGTCACTTGTCCTTGACTCTGCTTCCGACAGCCCTGGGATGGTTAATATTTGTGATCAGAATTCCTTTGCTCGCTCGCAGCGGGTCTGACCCGTGCTCCAGGATGGGCTGGTCACGGATGGTGCCTGGAGCTGTGCGTGGGGGTGCTGCTGGTTCTGCTTCCCCCACACATGACCCACCGAGCTGAAGGGAAATGCTTGGGGCAAGGATTAAAGTTAGATTTTCATCCGAGTGAAAACTTTGTCATCTCAGCAGATGTTATGTGCTCCAAAGCAGTAAAATCGCTGTTATTTGTAGGAGAGCAGAGGAAAATGGATCTTCTAATCTCTGTTCAGAGCTGAGCAATACACTTTGTCTTCAGTTAATATCAGGCTAACTTTCCAGGCAAAAACAAAACCAAGTTGAATTTGGCTAAAAGTTGACCTCAAAAGTGTGGAATGCCTTAAAGGTCAAACTGGTTTTTTTTTGGTTTGAAAAATTATTTTTAGTGAGTAATTTTGACATTTTGATTTGTCATTTCAGAAATGTGTATATTTTGATAGTACTGCGTTTTTCCTTTTAATTTCAGTGGCATATAAAAATTAATGGTTAAAAAAAGGAAGTTCTGCTTAATATCTGTTATACAGATATTATCTGCTTATATATCTTAATATACAGTTGATTTCCAAGTTGTTTTCCAAGTTGTTTAGCTCCACTCTCCAGAGCATCCAGTGGTTGCTGAACTGGTATCAATTGCTAAATGTTAGATTGCTCAGTGTAAGAAATACTGGAGCTCTCTGGGAAGCTTGAGCCAAAATGTGAACAATACCTAAAAATGCTTAAAGACTAGCCATCCTGGAACTTCTTGGGATGATGCTCTGACTTTGTCTGACATCTGCACTGATTGGTCTCATCACCCACCACAATCCCTGACCCTGGAGTCATGGACTGTGTATGAAATGGAGAGAGAAAAAGCCCAGAGAATGTAGAGCTACAATTCATAATAACTTCCAAAATAAGTTAAAGTCCCAGAGTAACCCATTTAATGAGCAACTGAGCTGAAATGCACTACAGTGGAATTGCTGACGTTCTGATGTTGTTCCCACAGAGCCCATTAAACCTCTTTATGTAACATTGCTGCAGCCACACATTGCTGAAGGTTTCCTCATTGTGCATTTCACTCGATGGTCTCACGTATTTTAATAATTCTTCTTTCTGTCCTTTCAATTTTAAAAAGGGAAAATCAGTTCAACAACCTAAACAGCTTAATAAGGGGCAAGTGAAATGTCTCATTTCTTTCGAAGGCAAGTTCTGGTGTTTCAGGTTTTAGCAGCGCAATTCCACCCAAGAAAATAAAAAGCTGCATTTGTTGCCAGCCCTGAGAACCTGAGCAATAACAAAACTGTCGAAAAGAAAACATTCAGCACAGCATTCCCCAGCAAGCCTATAAAATTTGCCACAGCCTGTTTATTGAAAGGGATGGGTTTAGCTTTGGACTGTTACGTGGGAAAGTGGTGGCCATGGCTCTTTGGGAGAGATTTTGAATGGGAAATTGAAGGCCATGTCTCCCGAGGAGGGATTTTGGATGGAAAACTGATGGCTGTGGCTCTTTGGGTGGGATTTTGAAAGGCACAATTACACCAGCCTGGAATTACTGTGTGCTGCCCCCCAAAAGGCTGTTGGTAGAGTGGGTGCTGTGTGGGTGCTCTGCTGCCTTTGGGCACCCCAATAACATCTGTGCTGCTGCTGGAGGTGGGGACTGGGGGACTGGTGCAGTTTCTCAACCACTCTCTGACCAACACTGTTAAGCCTCGTTAATGCAAATTACCAGATGATCTATTTTTGCAGAGTCTCAGTCCCATCGCTTGAACTTACACTGTACAGCAACTTCAGAAAAATCAATTTTTAGTCTGTACTACAAATTGATTTATGGCTTTTTCTGCTTGGAGCTGCCGGGGCCTCGAGCCCTGATCAGCCAGGCTGCACATCCCCCTGTGTGCCGTGGCCACGGCGGGGCAGAGGGGTAACACTGACACAGGGGAAGTGTCTCTAAGAGAAAAATTAGTCTTGAGATTTCCTTCTGAAAGGGTGTGTAAAATCTGACAGGATCACAGGGTTAGAAAAGCCCTCTAAGACTGTAGAGTCCAACTGTTCCTCCACCACTGCCAAGGCCACAATCGACCCATGTCCCCAAGCGCCACATCCACATGGCTTTTAATTCCCCCAGGGACAGCCAGCCAGCTGTGCCAGGGCTGGACAACCTTTTGGATGAAGAAATTTTTCCAAATATCCAGATGTGCAAGAAGAAGGTAAGGATTTGTAGTGGGCATTTTTGAGTGCTCTGCAATCTTTTCCTTGAAATGTTAGAGTAAAAATGTTCACATTAGTCACTTTTTTGGTTACATCCCTGATGCCTCATGATTATCTTGGGGACAAGAATCCTGAACTGGAGTTTGGAAATTGCAATCACTTCACTTGAAGATGGTGTGGTCTCCTAGGCTCTGATCAAGTAATTATATTTCAAACTTGAAATGAAATGTCTTCCTTGAAATGAGAATTTAAATGCATTAGCTGCATCTCTTGGCATGAGCTGATTTAATTTAAGATCCAGGTATAGTCCTGGCTTGGCACACAGAGCTTAATTGCAGTCACTTCTAACAATAAATAAAAACAAGGGGAGAGCAGAGCCTGGCTGAGACAGTGCTGGGGTTTGAAGTTTTTTACAAGTATTGAAATTGCTCTCTAATTAATTAACCCCGATCTAATGGTTTGCCTGTTGAAGGATGTTCACTTGACCCCTCAGATGAGTTGTCATTTGCAACTCAAATCTGAGCCATTAGGGCAGAGCTGAGGCACTGCACTCAGCGCTCTGGACTAGTTGACAAGGTGGGGCTTGGTCACAGGTTGGACTCAATGATCTTGGAGGTCTTTTCCAACCTGGCTGATTCTGAGAGGCTGCAGAACTCGCTGCTGTGGGGGAGGCTGTCCTGGTGCTGTTTTGGGGGGTGTAAGAGTTGGCTTTTTCCCCGGGGAGAGGTGGCAGAAGGCCTGGGATGGCAGCAGCCTTGAGCAGGATGGCTGGGTGGCATCTGGGAATGGCTCTGTCTGTGATGGGGCAGGGTGGAGTGACTGGGATAGTGGGAGTCAGTGTAAAAATGAGTGCATTGGAATACTGGAAACGTTTTTAAGTGTACTGTATCCCTAAAAGAAAGGGAAGATTACACCCCTAATCACAAAGCTACAAGAACAATTTCATTTTCCCTACTACTAACATGAAATTGTTGGGGGAACACCATGGAGCTTCCCAAAGAGAACTCTTAGCTAATCATGAAGTCATGTGTTGATAAACCTCCTAATTTCGCGTCTGTTATTTATTTAGCAGCCTAAAATGTTTTTGTCACGTCTTGGAAGCCACCTCATTAGCTCTGTTATTTGTCCCATTAGCACACTTGATCACACGTTGGCATTTGCAGCGCGTGGCTCGGAGCACGGCTGGTGTGGAGGCAGATGTGTTTCACAGGCCCGAGTATGAGCTGGAGCTGGGAAAACAGGGGGTGATTTAATGAAGTTTTGATACAGCTCATCAGATACTGAAATGGGAAGATGCAATATTAATTTAGAAACGCATTATCATTTCAATTGTAGTCGTTCAGAAGAGTATTAATAACAGGGGAGCTTGTGGTGGTTTGGGAAGATGATGTATTATTCTAAAGGCAAAAATATTCTTCAGAATTATGTTTCATTTGACACCTAAACATCTAGCATATTCCTATTATCACTATGTAGTCAATTTTTTTTGCTGTGTCTTCCGTGCTTACAAACATAATCACTGGAGGCACTTCAGGCGCTGCACGGGAGGCTCAGGAGGGGAGAGGCAGGATGAGCTTAAAACACCAGGCTGACAACTTCTGTCTTTTAATCCTCAATTCTTCTGTGGATTTAAATGACTCGAAATTCAGCAGAAAGTCCTTTTGCTGTCACAAGCAAAAGAAAGAAAGATGGAAACGCCATCTAAAACTTGTTCCATCTGTGTCAGATCAGGCCATGTCCCACGGGTGGGACTGACCACCATCACTCTGAAAGCTTTGATCCCTCTTACACCGGACTTGGTGGGTGCTGGGGTGAACGAGGGGTGTCCCAGTCTGCTGAAACAGATTTGGCTCAACCAGAGCAGCATCCCTGGTGATGAGGGATGCAGAAAACACATCCTGATTTTTCTGACCCCAGATATAGTTTAACAGAAGATTTGACACTGGGTTCACGATTTGGACAAACCTGAATTAACTGTTAGTTGGTGATCTGTGAAACCGCCGTCCTTTTTACTTGTGACACTTGTTCAGGGCATAGCCCCACTGTAAGTGCCCAGCCTGAAGTCCTCATGGAACCAAGGACCTCAAGGATCATCGAGTGTTACCACAAATTGTGTTGTGCAAATTGTGAGCTCAGCCTCTGAAGAACAGTCAGGAGGGGCTGGCAGGAAGGGATGTGCTTTCCCGTTAAAAGTCTGGTTGGGGATGTCCCCCTTGCTGTGCCTGCCCTGTAGCATGTCCCTGCTCCTCAGCTTTTTGAGATGAGATAAAAATGAATGTTCTGTTGATGCCATGATGATTTTTTGCCTTTTTAAATATATCTTTTATATACCCTTTTATGTAACTTTTATGTATCCCCAGTGCCTTTAGGAGGCATACTTGTAATTCCTTAAGTTTGATAATTTAGCATAGATCTAATATTCCAGTAGGCAAGGAGACCAAACATCCTGGAGGCCTGGCTGCTGGAGGCCAGAAAGCCCCACACTGTCCTCAGAAACCGAAATCTTCCCTAAAACACATCCTGTAAACTAAATAAGCTCATCCAGGGGAGAATTCCTTGGGCTAGAGAGTTCATTCAAGCCTCTCATTAGAGAATCTTTGATAGATATGCTAATTTGCAAGGTCTATAAATTGTATACACGATCTATCGGGTGTGCGCATTTTGGCACATTCCACCTGGACGAAGTGGTGCACCTTAAAGATCCTTAAATAAATACAGAAATAAAAACCCCTTTTCCCTCAACTGTGTTTGGGTCTTAATTTTAAGACCAGGGAAAGGCAACACTGTAAAATACTTCCATGGCTTGAACTTGTATTATACAGTTGAAGCATGGAAACATTTAAATGGCTCCTCACTCTGTCACAAGTAGGAGTGCCATCCTGCGTTTGAATAATCCAGACCCTTCTGTGATGTGGGGATGTGACCAAGGCCATCAGTGTCATCTTTCCTGCTCCCTCTTGGACCCATCCCAGTGGAGCAGCTCTAGAGCCTGGAGAAGAATCTGGGGTTCCCTGAATGGCTTGGGCTGTAATCAAGGCCTTTTCACATCCTGATGGTGCTTTGGGAAAAGGGGCATGTTCTCTCCAAAAACCCTGCTCTTGGCTTGGGTGAGCTCCAGCCTGAGCAACCACTTAATTACCGCAGTCTCCTGGCGCTGGTGTACAAGCAATTACCCTTCTAACTGCAGAACCAAAGCAATATTTTGTGTTTATTCTTAGTCACAACCATTTAATCTGTGAATTCTTTAAATCCTCAAACAAGTTGTGTGCAAGATATCTCCTTCCTAAAGCTTCACAGTGAATTCCAGCCCGCTGCCTCCCTGTCCAAGATGCAGAGCTGTATTCTGGGCTGCTCCAGGCTGATCTAGCTTGCAGGGCTCCAGGGGCTTGGGGCAGCTGTCCTGCAGCCACACCAGCTCTCCACAGCAGGCACTGCGTCCTTGGGCACGCAGAGGTTCTCAAAGGGCTGATCTCACACCAGATGTCACCTTCTGTTTCCAGCTGGTCCTGCAGATGCCTTTCTGGCAGTGTCCCAGGAAGTTTCTGAAGATCTTACTCGGCCTCTGGACTTTAGCTTTTCTGCCTGGGTTCTAATAAACCTGTTACTGCTACCTAGCTGGGTGCTTGGCAGCTCTGCTGGGCTCCAGCTGCTCAGACTGCAGCGCTTCTGATAATTTTCCTGACACAGGCAGCAAAACAACCTTGGCCGGTTTCTCCCAGGCTGTGGGACCTGTCATTACCCCAAGAAGGCTCTCAGAGCCTGCTGGCTTTTTTTAGCCAGAAAAAGCTCTGGTGGGGACAGATAGGTGATGGATGAGCAGTGTTCCCTCAAGTGTGCAAGCAGCAGTGCATCATCTCGGCAGGCAGAGACAGCTGGGCACGAGGCAGAGCCTGTTTGCTCAGAACACACTCAGGCTTAGAAACAGCGTGTTTGCTGGACACTGTTCCCCCAGGGAGAATGCTGGAATTGAGCTTTACTTAGGGAACTGTGAGCCTGCTCTTGCAGGCAGGGTTAGTCTTTCCTGACACTGGTTTTTAGCGGCCTTGTGGAAATATCATCTAGTGATCCCCTGGTACTTCTGAGACTGTCACTGTGGGGGCTCAGCTTCACTGCTGTCCCCAAGCACTGGCATGGTGGGCACTGCTGGTGACAGGTTTTTGGGCTCCATGGAAAAGCAGGCATTTCAAACTGACAAGACAGCAGGCTTAGATTGAATATCAGGAAGGAATTCTTCCCTGTGAGGGTTGAAATATTAGCATGAAATTCTTCCCTGTGAGCCCTGGTACAGGTTGCTCAGAGAAGCTGTGGCTGCTCCATCCCTGGAACTGTTCAAGACCAGGTTGGATGGGGCTTAGAGAAACGTGGGATAGTGGAAGGTGTCCCTACCCATGGGAGGAGGTGGAACAGGATGAGCTTTAATGTCCCTTCCAACCCAAACCATTCTGGGATTCTCTATCTGTCAGTCTGTGCTCAGGCCTGAGCGATTGTGAAGGACAAAGGCACCTCTGGGGATGCTTTGGGTCAAGTCAGGATGGGAGCAAGGCTGGAAGATCTCACATATCTCTTCCAGGTATAGATAAGAAAATTGCTTTGGTGGTTTTATGCAGAAGTTCGGAGGCAGCAGCCAGAGACATGTGTTGTTGCCTCCACCATCTCACAGAATGAGAAGGAACCCGTTGGTTAAAATGGGCCAGATGCTCCAACAGCTGCCAGCAGACACCTCCTCCACCTCCTCTTAGGGTGTCTGCTCATGAAACAAGGATTTTACCCCGTTGTGTGCATATATATGTAAAAAATAACCAAGGATGAGCAAAGGCAAATCTGCCACTTCGAACGAAATTAAAAAATTCAAATTTAAGGAAATGTTTCTGGTAGGTAGAGATTTGGAAAAATAATTTTCTCAGTAATTTCTTTGCTTGATTCCCAAACCAGGGCACAAAAATGTGCTCAAACCACAGCTTTTACAGTGTTTTTCCTCACTGGGGACTGTGCTGTAGCTGCCCTCTGAGCTGGACTTTGAACCTTACTTGTGTTTCAAATCTTTTGCACACTTGGCTGCTCAGAGTGGGAGAGCTGGAGCCTGAGTGTGCTGGAAGGGCCCATCAGGCAGTGCTGGGCCTGAGGAGTCACCACAGGTCACGGTGGCCTCAGGGACAGCTCCTGGCATGTTCTGATTGAATCAAATCTATAAAAATAAATCCTTGCGTTAGACTGCTGGTTTCACAATAATTTAAATCAACAAAGGCCTGAGCTCCCTCTCCAGTGGTTGCTGCTCTTGCCATATGATGGGGGAAGATAAATAATGAGGCAATATTTTACTCTTCAGGCTCTGCCACTGGCAAATGCTTCCAAACATGCTCTGTGAATTTATGCTGCTGGTGGCAGACTTCCCTGGCAATCCTGGTAATTAATCACTCCATTTAACAATGAGGAACATTTCACTGCTCTGATTAGCACCAGGTGAAGTGATCAGCACAATTAATCAAGTGCAGGGAAGGACTGGCATTGGATTTGGGCAGAGAAAGTTTAGCTTGAACCCAAAAGTTTCCTGTGTCTGGTGTGAGAAGAGCCTTGGCACTCAATTGTCCCCCGGCTTGGGGAACCAGTGCTGGGGACAAAGGCAGATTAAAGTGCATCTGGGAAAAAATACCCCAAATATGGAACCAGGTCCATCACTCAGGGAATCTGGGATGGCCAAGTGACTCACGTGAGCTACTTGCAAGTACCCATGTTTGCATGTACCCATGGGAAGAACTCAGAAAGTTCCACAAGTCCCAAAATACTTCCTAAAATATGTTCTTTAAAGATACTTTCCCTCTTTTTGCTGTTTAAATTGGCTTTCCACTGCCTGCTCTTTGACTAGAAGGCTCTAACGTGCTAGTGAATATTTTATGTGGCTCAGTTCCCAGCAGTTGCTCTGAAGAGCCCTGAAGAAGCTGGTTGTACCCATCACTGCAGTGCCAGGTGATGTGACAGTCCTCCCATGCTGCTCTGCCGTCAGTGCCACAGCTTCTGTCCCATCCTCACCTTTGGAATTCATCCTGTAGCCACGGTGTGCATGTGCAGTTTTTAAATTGCAGCTCTGGGTCTGTTTCTGTGTCACACAGACACTCGGGCTCGGGATTTTAGTGGTTGTAGCTCATGGTATATAATTGAACAGCCTTAGGGAACCACTGTCGGAATCAAGAGGCTCCCGACAATGATTTGAGTCTGTTGGTGAATTACAACATTCATTTTTCAGATGTTGGTGTATTTATCCATTCCCATGGTGATGAGTTACCATCGCAGGCAATGGAGAGGGACAGGTTTCCTTTGAGCCAGGTGATGCGGGCAGCCTGCAGAATCACTGAAAATAACAGAACAACTTGAAAACAATGAGAAATACCTTGAACTGTGCTTATTCTCTTACCCTGTGCCACCATGAAGCTTTTTTTACACGTTCCCAAAGCTGGGCTGGCAGCAGAGGGGCTTGTCAGTGAACATCCAGGGTGGAATCATAGAATCCTTAATGCTAGAAAAGACCTTTAAGACATCAAGTCCAACTGTCAACACATGTTCACCACTAAACCATGTCCTCAAGTGCCATGCCCACATGCTTTTTGAACACTTCCAGGGGTGGAGACTCCACCACTGCCCTGGGCATTCTGTGCCAATGCTTTACAAACCTTTCTGCAAAAAAATGTTTTCTAATATCTAATCTAAACCTCTCCTGGCACAACCTGGGGCCATTTCCTGTCGTACCTGCAGCCCATGCTCTGCTGAAGCATTGCTGGCTGGGGGTGACCATCCCCTGGTATTCCTTGATATCTAACCAGAGGTTTTCATCTCTGAGTGGCTGAGGTGGGAGCAGGTTTTTCCTGGTCATGCTCTGCTGTGTAAGATACAGACATTCCAGATTGTTTCCTCTTTCTCTTCAGCATGTTCCACGTTTCCCAAAGGCAGTAGGTGAGCACGTGCAGGGTTTGGCAGCACATGCAGTAGTTTCTCTTAGGCTGGAGTTTCGTTATTAGGGCTTCCAGTACATACCAACATCTACTCATTGCTACTGATCCCCTCTGGAGTAAGAGGGAGGCTCTCCCAGGAGGAGGCAGCAGCAGCTGCACGGCCGTCGAGTCTTTGTCAGCAAGTCGCAGAGGAGACCTCAGACATGGACAGGGTGATTAATCTGGATTACGGCAGGAAACATGTTTTCCTGGGTCAGATCCATCTTATGAATCCCAAGGCAGCTGCTGCTCTTCATCAGAGTTCAGGGAATCCTCTGCTTAAATTAAACAGTGACAGGAGAGGTGCAGAAAATGGCTCTCATTCCCTTTAAGCTGACTGCTCAGGTTCCTTGCTTCCTCTGTTTGCCTTTTCCAAAGGTAAGGCAAACCATTAATTTAGTAATTTGTGGGCCCGGCAGACTCAGAGGCTTTCAAAGGTTATTGCTCTCACAGCCTTGTCTCCCAGTCCTCTGGGACGTGCTCTGTGGAGTGGTGGAAATGGTGCATGATGAGGGGGATGCCCTTTGGAAAAGGTTAAGCCTGCTGCCAGTTTATCACGCGGCCCTGTGAGCAGGGAAGAGGCCGGTGGGAAATCAGAGGGAGGCAGGCGAGCTCTGCTGACGGGAGGGAGCCGGGCTGGCCGGCCACGGGGGAGGCATGTGTGGAATTCGGATGAGCGGGATCGGATGAACCCTGCCACTGCCACTGCTGCATTTCAGCTCCTCCTCAGTGTCTTGGTGACGGCATGCAACGTCATTGTGGTAGGAGCTTCTCCAGCCCCACCAGCACCCGTGGGGTGGTGCTGATTTTGGCTCTGCCCTGTTGGTAACCCACCAGCCAAATGCTCTTTCCATGCCGGTGGCTGTGCTTGGCTTCATGTTTTTTTTTTAATGCAGAAAATCACAGAATCACTGGGGTTGGAAAAGACATCCAAAGAAGAGTCCAACGTGTGACCGATGCTCACCTTGTCACCCAGCCCAGAGCACTGAGTGCCATGTTCAGTCCTTGCTTGGACACTTCTGGGGTGGGGACTCCACCCTGGGCAGCCCCTTCCAATGCCTGACCACCCTTTCCGTGGAGAAATTCTTCCTGGATATGCACCATTCTGCATTTGGAAGTGAAACGGGGCACAGCCATATTCTGGGCAACTGGAAGGAATGAGAACAGGAGCTGATATTTAGCTATTGAGAGTTTATACTCCAGCACTGTATACTTAATATCTTCATTATTGCTGCCCCCAAGCGCCTCCATTACACCACAATGGTGAAACTGCTTTTAGCCTGTGTTTTTGGATTAATTCTGTTTGTTCCTGTTTCCATGTACTCGGGTTTTCTGTCCAATCAGGAGAACTGAAGCCTCACAGCAACCGACACAAGGAGAAGCAGAAACCTGAATGGGAAAGCCCAGAGTTTGCAGCCTCATCCAGGGAGGCGAGCTGGGCTCTGTCCCTACGCCCTGTCCCCGGTGAGCTGTGTCTGCAGCAGGGAATTCTGCAGGTTCCCTCTCCACAACCTGCTCTGGGAGGGAACATTCCCGCAGCTTTTTCAGCTCCATTAGGCAGTGCAGCTGAAATGGATGGAGCTAATGAACACGTGCACAGGCTGGATGGCTCAGGAGCTGGAAGCGAGGCAGAATTAGGCGAGTAAAGAACCTGATTGTTTATCAAGTGATAAAAGATTGGTGTGAATTGCAGGAGACATTGGAAATTTGGAAGATATGTAGATCTAAGTGGGTACATTTGTTCCAATTAAATAAGGGTAAGGGAACAGAATGCCTGTTCAGAAGCATCACAGATGGAGGTTTTCATCTTATTTACCCTGATTCCTGGAAGAACAATTAATGGGAATGGTCCTGTGGCGGGAAAGCCCCATGGTGCAGGTTAAAGCCTCCTTCACATGTCCTCGAGAAGGGAAGGGATGGCAAACCAAGGTGACATGAAAAACCCTTCTGATAAGTTGTTTTTAGTGAATCTGAACCTTCCCCTTTGCTTTGAGGCTTGGTTTCTTCTCTGTAAAGTTTTGTTTGGTTTTTAAAACGAATTTTAATTGGGAATTTTACCAGGTTCATTTCCAAAGCTGGTATTGCTTTTTTTCCAATTACAAGTGTTCTTCCTGCAGCCTTTGGAAAACACAATATTTCTGTGAAGGTTTTGGGAAGCATCTCAAAGAAAATTTTGATTAAAACGCTGCGAACTCAAGCATGTGAGAAGTGTGTTGTTATGGGCAGCCTCCCCAAAGTAATCTATTTTTATGAAAAACCTGAATGTGCTCATTTACACCCATTGCCCTGAGGGCGCAGATCTCTCTTGGGAGGGGGGAAGGATGTTTCCAGAGGTTTTGATACAGACAGGAAACTCAACCCCTGAATTTCTCTTCTTTATGTCCCTTCTCGAAGCTCGTGCTGTTCCTGTCACCCCCGTCCTGTCACAACTGCTGTGCAGAGTATAAACACAGTGATTTCCCAACCCCAGAGCCCTTTGGAAAGTCTCCTGTCAGGTTCCTGCAGCCACTGCTCGGCACCTTCCTCCTATTCAGAGCTCAGGATTACTGTGGCATTGATTGAACAGGAAATTCATGGAGCAAAATTAGGCCTCCAAAAGATACAATAATTTTAATAATTGGTAATCTTTTGTGTGTATATGAGAACATGAGAAATGCAGCGTGTTCATTCACTGTCAGTTCCTCCAGGACCACGTTACAGGAGCAAATGAATTCCTATGAAACAAAGATTCTATTTTCATGCAAATGTCCCTCAGTAATAAAATACCCAGGGAATAAAAATGACAGGAAAATGTATGAGGTACAAGCAGAACTGTTTCCAGAGCAGTGTGTTTCCCACGAAGCCTCAGCAGCTCCTTACACCCTGGGCTGTGCTGGGGACAAGGTGCTGTGCAGGATCAGGCTCGAGGAGCAGCGGGATGGGACAAGGGGCTGCATCTGCTGCTCAGGGAATAGGAGAACCATTCAGGGAGGAAAAGATGCTGCTTCTGTGACACGGTGGTGGTCCCGAGGGGTCCTAGGGTTAGCTCAGGACCCCTGGGAGCAACACGTGTCAATGAACCTAGGGAAAAGAAAGAAGGCGCTCCTCTCCTCGGGATAGCGTTCTTAGATCTTTATTCCATCGAATCCAGGAGGCGAAGAGGTCGGGGGCCTCCTAAGGGCTCCTTTTGAACCCCCAGGGAGGAAGGGGAGGGGGCAAAAGCCCGTCACCAATAGGGTACAATTTATGTGGGGAGAAGGGGGCAGGGTCCAGGTGAAGGTGTTTGGTTTCAGGGGTTACAACACCACCTCGGGCAAGAGATGAGTCCAGACTTGTACAACACAGTGTTCCCAGTGCAAAACCCATCAATAACGTATCAATAACCTAACCACACTTGTGCAATACAACACTTCTGAGCTGCTGTTTCTGTGCAGAAATGATCTTTTCTACTCCCATATTGAGACAGGGAAACCCCTTCTTACAGGGTTGGGAAGAGGCTGCCTGAACTCCTGTGAAAGGAATTTTTCAGAGTTACAGATTTGAAGTTTTTCTTCCACCAGTTTAAAATAACTTTAAATTATTCTGTCAAAGCAAAAATCTTTTGTTCGGAATCCCTTTGATTGCCAAAGCTGTTAACAAATTCTCGATGCCTCTGTTGTGATCGAGGTGTGAGGAATTTACCTGGGCTGGCAGCTGGTGGGATGTGGGGCAGGGTCAGCCTGTCCATGCTCGGGTGGTTCCCACAGTTCATTCCTGCATATTGTGAGTGGATCCTCTCTGTCCCTTCCCTTTGGGAATGCCAGGTCTGTCTCTCGGGCTGCTGGGTGTCCTGCCAGCCTGTTGCAACATTAATCAGGTTTTTTTCTGCTGTATCTTGGGCCTTCCAAGCATGGATTTAAACATTAGATGAAAACTTAATTAATCAATGTATAAATTAATTACCAAAAATGGCTTTGCCTCAGAGGCTGAAGCAGGGATGGGTGAGAGAGAAACCTAAATGCTGAAATTAAAATCTCGATCAAACTTTAAAAATAATGGATAATTACAGGGCTTTTTTTTTTTATGTTCATATTAAATTGTAAGGAATTATTAGATATTTAACTGACATTTATCCAGATAGCCCACAGCAAGTTAGGTAGTGCTTACATGCTGTAATAAATGTCAGCACTTAAAAACTAATTGCTGTGCTATCTAACTTGCTGTGGGCTGTCTTGTTAAATATTAATGGGTTGTCTAAAAATATGTTATGAGCTGAAAGGATTATTTGGATACGGGATTGCGGCGTTCTAAGGCCTAGAGGGAAAAGCTGTGTTTGAGCATCACCAGTTCCTTGGGATTGCTGTGTGACAAGGCAGCTCTGGCTGTGCCCTCTCCAGCAGGAGTGGGGTCTGGGAGAGCCCAGGGGTGTGTGGAGAGCTGGGCTGTGGGAGAAATCCTTCCCTGGGAGGGTGGGGAGGCCCTGGCACAGGGTGCCCAGAGAAGCTGTGGCTGCCCCGTCCCTGGAAGTGCCCAAGACCAGGCTGGACGGGGCTTGGAGCAACCTGGGACAGTGGGAGGTGTCCCTGCCCATGGCAGGGGGGGGGACTGGATGGGCTTTAATGTCCATTCCAACCCGAACCAGTCTGGGATTCTGTGATCCTTTAGCTCCTTTGATAATGCATTAAAGGAAACCAGTCCTGGCAGAGATTGATCAGCTCCTCAGCAAGGAAATAGATTCCCCCTCGGCCCTGGGGAAGAATCAGGAGCTGTGGGTGCCCTGGCACCCCGCTGGTGTAGGAAGAGCCAGGCAGTTCACACCTGACCCAGTTCTGCCTTGCTGTGGTTTCCACTGAGGGCAGGAATGGGATTCTGAGGGAGGAAATACCAAAAAATTAGAAGTTAAGGCCTGGTTATGCCTGTCACACCCTCTTTGAGGACCTGGGAAGCAAACTCGGTGTTGCTGTTTCACATCTCTCCTGCTCCCCCATCCCCAGGGTGGGGATGGCCCTTGTGCTCAGGCTGGGGACGAGGAGGAGGAGGAGGAGGGGAGAAAGTCTGAGCATGGCCTCGGCTGCTCTCTGCCAGGAGGAGATAACACATGGTGGGGAAGGGGCAAGAAGAGGAAGGGAGGTCCTGTCCAACATGAGTACTGGTATTTATTATTTATTTTGATCAAACCGTGCCAAGTGCTCTGAAGAGAACACACAGCGAAGCATGTGAGGGGTTTAAAGAGCAGCGCAAGCACCAGGAGGGAAAAGCCTTTTGCAGCTCAGTGATAAACCGAAGGGATATTTCTGTCCTAAGTCAGTCTCCCCCATGAATTATGCATGCTGGCCTCCCAGAAACACGGGTAATCAGGAATACACCGTGACCGTGGTAAACACAATGCACATTGCTGTAATAGAGCTAAATACCATTCCCAGCCACTCTTACTGCTAAAGCTAAGAAATGTGCAGTGTTTTCCCACTCAGCCACCACTTTAACTCCAATGCTCTGCTATTCCCCAAACACTAATAAAACGTTTACGGTGAGCAAGAGCTTCTGCACGCAGAGGAAATGCTGCTGGATCAGACTGTGAGAGGGTTATTCCTGTGGCTGCGGGGTTTGGAGCCAGTACAGGTACCTGGTGGCGTTCCTTGGTGAGCTCCTCCCCTGAGGGCCCACTCACAGAGCAAATTAACTCTACAGCCAAGGAACTCCCTGTCCTCTGAGTCCCCCAGGCTCAGCCAGGTTGGCAGGGAGTGGGGATCAATCCCAGAAGAGGATCTGTGCATGTCACAGATGCTGGTGCTGCAGGGGCAGGTGCCACAGCCTGGCAGGGTGAGCTCAGGGGCTGCATCACTCCTCTCTGCCTCTGTTTCACTTCTCTTGTTTTTGTCCATTTCAAACAAAGTCCAGCAAAATTGGGACTTGGTGGACTTGGAGGTCTTTTCCAACCTAAATCGTTCTGCGATTCCCTGATTTTGTAGCCTCCGAGACAAAATCCACCACAACGTGGCTTTTCAGTCAGCTGAAGTGTGTGGAACAGACCTGCATGGACTCTGGAGAAGTGGCATCTTGGAAATAGAAATGGTGGGATTGCTGCAGGAATACCTGCTGAGCCCTCTGCCTGCCCTGTGCAGGAGAAGACAGAGTGTGTCCTGCAGAATTTCTGTCCTTTCCAGCCTCTGTCTGTTCCCAACATGCTCTGGAATGCCCACATGAAGTAGAACATCCTCTGCAAACACTGAGCCTGGGCGGTGCTTGTCCAGCATGCTGACTTGGATTCAACAGAAAACAGCAGAGAATTGAATTGAAGATAATTCAGAATTCCCACTTCCTTTCCCCTAAATAGGCCACGGAATGTGATTTCATTCATCGTGTACTCAGTTCAAAGCACCATTTACTGCTAAAGGATCGAGCAAATATAATTTAAAGTTCCACTGTGCATGTGACAGATTTAATTAGTGTACTTGGGAGCTCGAAGTTACTCAGAAAGTATTTGTTTGTATAAAACGAGGCTATGTCTGCAATTTAAACTGGAATAAAGTAATGCAGTTATGGAGGATTTAATGAGTTGTTGTGTAAACGCCATCCTGGACGGGGAATTAGATTAGGAAATAAAACTGGGTTAGTAAGTGCACCCAAATCCAGCCTGCCATATCCTCCTGCCCACGGAGGCTGTTAATGCTATTCAGTTAACGTGGATGGAATTGTGTGGCTGTGGGAGGAGCTGCAGTGAGAATCCCTCGTGCTCGTTGCCCCGTCTGTGCAGCGGAGCATCGCTCCTGGGGCCGGCGGTGACAGTGGCGGAGGGACCCCGGCTCGGACACGCTGTGGGATCAGGCCGGCTCACTGACAGCGGGAAAGCCTCGCAGACAACTTCATCCCTTGTGGGGTCTTGTTGTGGTGACCCACTGGGGGCTGTGGCAGGGGGTCTTCCCGCAGGCCTGAGAGGCAGGCTTCTCCTAAGGACAATGTACCCCAGTTCTGTTCCTTTGATTGATCCATTGCTTCTCCCTGCCCCCTTTTATTCCTTACATGTGTGTTTTCCCTTCCCTGCTTCCCCGTTGGCCCTTGT
>WEIT01036942.1:32514-47617 GCA_013389985.1 Dryoscopus gambensis | reverse complement strand
CTCCTCACTCCATCCTGCATCCCTCCTCACTCCATCCTGCATCCCTCCTCACTCCATCCTGCATCCCTTGATACTCCATCCTGCATCCCTTGATACTCCATCCTGCATCCCTCCTTACTCCATCCTGCATCCCTCATTACTCCATCCTGCATCCCTCCTTGCTCCATCCTGCATCCCTCTTTACCCAGTCTCTGTCCCCTGGAGATTCTCTGGTGTTTGCTGAGACCTCAGAGCACAAGCTAAATGCTTCCACCCTGTAGTGCTGCTGTTCTCTCTCCTGACTCTTCTCGAGGAGTCAGTTGCAACATCTGCACTCTGCCAGACTTGGCAGAAACAGGACAGGAAATGAAGGGGTTACTGCAGGAAGAGGGAATGAAAACAGAAGCTTTTGAAGCAGTGTTCCCTTGTTCCCTTTTTCCCTTAGCAGAAAAAAATTGTACAGAGGACCCTACAAGCCCTCGGTGCAAGGAGCCACCCAGCCCTGGCTCTCATGTCTCTGCTGCTGACACTGCAAATAGCCTGAATTTTGAAAAAACCCAGAAATATCCCTACAAAGATAATTTCTGTTAATGCTACAATTTAAAACATCTTTTGTTTGAAAGAAAGTTGCTGGTGGAGCCATTTCCATTGGTTTCTGTTCAACAGGTTCTTAGTCCTTGCTGGTAGTGATGCCTTTTCCTGGGCTTAGAATTGAAAGCCAAACATGGTTAGAGGGGGAAAAAGGGTTTTACTTTGGTATTTATGAAGGATCCTTAGGTGCATCACTGAAGAGTGCACCCTGCAGAATGCACCCCTGGAGAATGCACACACACCATGATCTGTGTATACAGTTATAGAACTTGCACATTGGCATATCTATCATAGACTCCCCAGTAAGGGGCTCAGGAGAAGCCCTGTCCTGAGGAATGTTCCCGTGGATGGGCCTATCTTGGTTTACAGAATGTGTTCTGGAGAGGCATCTGTGGCTCTCTGACCCCCAACTACGAGGCTTCCAAGGTGTTTGGTCTCTTGGTTTAATGGAACTTTGGGTCTAAGCTGGTTATCAGACTTAGGGATTACAAGTATGTGGGCTAAAAGTACTAGGGATACATAAAAGCTGCACAAAAAGGGTATATGAAGGGGGATAGGAGAGGGGTATATGAAAAAGCAAAAGATCATTATGGCATCAGTAGAAGTGGGTGCTCAGATCAGCGCTGTGTTGTGTCTTTATTTCAGGGTAGACAATTGCAGCATCACTCACAAGATGTTATTTGGGAACTTTCCAGGAGAAATAAGAATTTTTCACCCTGGTGAAATGCAGCATGACCTTCAACTCCGAACACCCTAAAATAAAGTTTGTCTGAACTTCCCCATTGATGTATGCCGGCTGCAGGATAAAGCCTGAAGGTTTCTCCTGCTCGGAAGCTTGTGCTCCCCAGTAGTTTATCACCGGGAAAGTACAATGTCTACTCCCTGATATGTCAGGATAGAGACACTATTTTTTGTTTGATGGCTCAGCTTGACTTTTCAATGACTAAAATTTACATCGTGGGGTTTCAATCATCTGAGTTAGTTCCTCGCCAAACTTCAAATGCCTTTGATCGCTGCCCATGGGTTAACTGCTCTGAGGAGTCTCAAAACTGTTGGTATTGTTAAACAGACAACATATTTTTCTTTTGATTAGACACTGAGGCCAGCAACGCTGTCAGCTGTGCAGAGTTATCTGAGCAGCCTTCTCAAGTGCTGCAAGTTTACCCTTGAATATGACAGATATAAACCACCTTTTCTGTGTCTGTGTATCTTTCAGTCAAGTGATCGATCTGCCACATTAGCGTGAGCTCCAGCTTTGTCACCCTGGCACTTGCAGGCTGAGCTATATATTCTGCAAGGGGAGATTGCCAAGGACACTCCTAGGATGGAGTAATCACCAGAAGACACCTTTGCATCATTTGCAAATATATGAATTTGGTTTGTATACTAACAGGCACAGAATGTCCCTAACAGAAGTTGTTTTCAAGGACAAGCACAGAGCCCAGAGGAAATGCTCCTGCAGCTTCCAGCCTCAGTCACATCACTTAACATCTTCAGTGGGCATTAACTTTTCAGAGGTGCTACCAACCAGCTGGTTAAAAACCTCTGCTGTTATTTCAACTGATCTGTAAGGACATACAGGAAGGACACAAAGAACGTGGCATGAGCTGTATTTCATAATTTTTCTTTAAATTAACTTTTGGAAATGAATGCAAAAAAGATGAAGATACATGGCAGAAGTGGGACAGAGCATGGCAAATTCAATCATTTTATTCAGGACACAGATAATTCCTAATGACAGTAGGCAGGAGAGCAAGGCCCTATCAATTAGTGCCAATCAGGTGCTAAGAGTATCTTCTGTTCCAGAGTAAATGTGGGCAGGAGATGAAGCTGCCTCCTCAGTTTTGCTGGAGGAGCTGTTGGAGGAGCTGCGTGTTCTCAGTGCTGTCTTGTGCACAAGTCAAGCAGGAAAAAGCCCACTGTGTCACCCCTCGGGGCTGAACTTCCTGAATTTCAAGGGGTTTAAGGGTGAAGTAACTTCCTTTGGTAAGAACAGGCACGGTACAGAGTGCACAGGACACATTCAGTGGTGAGAGGGTGTCTCCTATTCTGCCTTGCAGTCACTCTGTGCAAAAAAGAAGGAAAAGGAGCTCAGTAACAGTTAAACAACGGTCTTAACACCTGCAGAGTTAGGAAATTGTAAATAGCAATTAGAACTAAAAAAGGATGGGTTTTACAGTGGCTTTGGAAAGAGATTTTTTTGGAAATGAACATTTTAAGAGAAGGAAAACTTCTTGTGTGGTAATGGAAATGGAATTTTGTACAAGAATCAGCACCTGTGACCTGATGAACTGGGCAGTAGCAGGCCCAGGGCATCCTTCCCTCAGTCCTGCCCATTCAGAGTCTGGTCCCAGCATGACTGGAACATTCCTTCAGGATTTGGGACAATTCCTCTCCAAGCCTGCAGTGGGTGGCATTGACCTGTGGGGAACTCAGCAGAGTATGAACTGTCAGATGAAGTTGGGGATCCCTTGGAAGTTTGAATGGCAGCTGTCAAATGTGCAGCTGAGACCAACCTCTGTTTAATTTGCCTCAAGAGATGAGAGATTCCTTGGTGACATTTAGTTCTGTCTCCAGAGGTGTAGAGGTGAGGGGTTCTGGAGACCACTTCTCTGAAGTGCTACAGAATAAGTATTCAGTTCTCTTTTCTCCTAAGAGGCTCTGGGCATCTTGTTGAAATACCAAGGACAAAAAGGTAGAAAGACATAAAAAGGTCATTAGAAAAATTTAAGAAAGTGGCATTTAGCAGATGTAACAGCCCTGTGATGTCTGCAGTACTGGCCTTCACACTAACTGTGGCTCAGAAAGATCACCAGGAATGGTTTTCAGAGGAATCTCAGAGAAATGCTCCAAGTCTCATTTGTCAACAGACTTTCCTAAGGAGTTGTTGATGGCGTGAAACAGAAAGCAACACATCCCTCTTCACTGCAGGATCACTTGATGATTGCAGTGATCTCCCTGAAGTTACAGTAGGAATTGCAAACACCAACAGGTTGTACCTCCCAGCTCAGTTTTTGGCAGTCTCAGTGGGGATCTGGAGTCCTACCCTGTTCCTCAGCTCCCGAGAGAGTGAAAAGCTGGACACCGCCTGCAGTGGAATCATTGAACTGTAGAATGGCCTGGGTTGGGAGGAAAAGTAAGGATCATGTAATTCCACCCCCCTGATGTGGACAGGGACACCTTCCACCAGAACAGGTTGCTGAGACCCCTGTCCAACCTGGCCTTGCCGAGACCTCCTAGAGATGGGGCAGTTCCTGGAAGAATGGAGATTTAGTGGTTCCTGGGCTTTGTTTATTTGCTTTCAGAATAATATCACTGTTGAACTTTTTGTAAAGAAGCCAAACAGGTATTAAAACTAATTTAGTTGGGTTTTTGTCTGGTTTTGTTGTTTTTTGTTTTTTTTTTAAATTAGTATTTTAGCATGAACACACCCCACCCCTGACTGCGTCCAGGCTCTCTCTCCGGGGGGAAATATACCCACACAGGATTATTCCCTGGTGCTGATGTTCTGACTGGCTGGGAGGAAAGCTTGTTAAGAGGATTTTTGCCCAGTTCCTCCAGCACTCCTTGCTACCTTGTTTGATGTGGGCAATCTGTTATGAAGGCAAATGCACCTTCAGTGCTCAGGAAGTGCCAGGATCTACGGAGATAATGAATTACAATGCTGCCCTGGAGCTCGTTCCACCTCTGATGTGCATGTTTAATTATGTGGCAGGTTTTGATAGAAAGTACAATGTTTAAGTGTCTGTAAATTCCAAGCATCCGGCTTGATGAACTGATCTTTATGTATTCCTGCCTCATAAATGGCTTTGAATGCACTTCTAACAAGGGACTGGATTAGGCATAATAGGACAGGGACAGCACGGGGAGAACGTTTCAATTGGCATCTAAAAGGCATCAGTTTCTGCGCGGGGTGAGAGTGTGAAAGTGCCTTTTAGAATAACCCGTGAAAAATGCAGGAGATGAGTTAAATGTGAACCCAGGAGGAAGGTCTTGAAGATTGTGCTTGCAGCAAAAATGTGATCAATGGGGACCGGAGAGCGAAACAATGCGAGGCTGCCGGCGAAGTAGGTCACCCGTTAACGAGGCACTGACTCATGCAGAGGGAGAATTTAATTTTTAAACACCAAATCCTGCATTTGCTTGAACTAAAACATATATAGAAATGTAGCAGCCGGCCAAATAAGGAAAAAATATTTATGTTTCATTCTGCTGTGTTAAGTTTTTATTAATTTTTTTTACTTATATAATGATGTATTAACTTTTAACATTTAAGTCTTGATTAGATGTGACTCCTTTGTGTTGCTGCTCTTCCTGCAGCTCAGGACTCCCACGAACCAGGAGCTGTTGAATGATGGTGGTGGTTGTTGGGGTGCTGCAGGGATAAAGTTGTGCATTATCTGCACTTATGCTACGGGAAGTTGATCAAGTAAAATTCTTTGTGTCCTGTCTGTTCACAGAAATAACATAAAAATATATATGTGGGTATGAAAAAGCATGAGACACCACACCTTTGAGAAAGCAACTGCTATTGGTGTATCCTTTACGTAACTCGAGGGCTGAGTAAAGTGTGAGTAAAGTGATATATTCAGATCAAGGCTTTCCCAGCATATTTGCTCTCCATGAACAGCCCGTAATTTAACGTGTTGCTGTTCCTCCAAGAGCAGCTCCGTGTTCACTCGAACCCCTTCCCGTGGTTGTAATTAGTATTTTATCTTATTGATTAATAGAGAAAGATCTATAAGGCCAGTTTTAAAATCATTTAGCAGTAAAACACTGCGCAATAATAGTGTCTTTGTAATCCTTTTAATGATGACACAAAGAAGTTATTATTCTTCTCGGGTGTCCACACTGGATTTACGTTAATGAGAGGGAAATTCCTTGTGGATCAGTCTGGTCACAGGCTGCAGTTCTGGAGTCCCAGACCCGAGCAGCTGAGCTGAGTGCAGCCAAGGCTCAGAGAGTTTAATAAATGCTGATAAACCACTAATTTATAATATTTAGCCCCACTATCTTCTTTCATCTGCTACACTTCTGTGTTAGTGGAAAAATATCATCCTGTTTCATGCCCATAAATTTTCCACAGAGCAAAATTTTTTCCACAGTATTATTTTTAATCGCTGTACTTGCTGGTTAGCAGAGGGTCTGAACCAGCCCCTCAGGCTGGGGAAGGGAAGGTCCTGCCCACAGGAGTCTGGGGAACACCCAGAGCCCTTTGCCAGGGTGAGCTATTCCAAAACAGTGTGCACTGAA
Organism: Dryoscopus gambensis; assembly: GCA_013389985.1. NCBI lineage: Eukaryota > Metazoa > Chordata > Aves > Passeriformes > Malaconotidae > Dryoscopus > Dryoscopus gambensis. Next base: position 41,794 of record WEIT01036942.1, on the reverse strand, counting down.
GGCAGGATGCTCCACTTCTGGTCACACACAAAGTGCCTTTTTTATTTTTTGGTCCCAGCTGAGCCGAGTTAAGCCCACATCATCCCATTTTAAAGAGACTATAAAACATTCACATGAAGCTGTGCCCCGATTTAATGGGAATAGCTCTTCTGAGCTGGAGAATTCTAAATTGCAGCCAGTGACTAAAGGTGGAATTTTTGCCATTGTGTTGGGCTTCTGCACTATCCAGAGCAACTCATTCTCACAAGGTTTTTAAAAGCATCCTTGAGGAATGAGCACAAATTCTAGACAATGGCCAGCATTCAACTGGCAGGAAAACGTTTTATGTCTGGAAAATATTTGAAAAGAGGGATTTGAACCTTCCCCAAGCTTTGTTAGAGGATGAGCTACCAGAAGAAAACTTCAGTGGAAGGAATGAAACAGGAATCCGGACAATGATTTAAACAAAAGCAGAGTAATTGTCCTCTTCTCACAGGAGAATCATTTTCCCCAAGAGCCAAACCTGCCTGTGTCTCTCCTTGGAGTGATGATGCTCCTTTGGACCATGGCAAAGGCTAAGACAGGGACTGAAGGAATTAGTGGGGGAGTCTCTGTACCTTCATTTCTGGTGGGTGTTTTCACAATTATCTGCTCTTAGGCATTGGTCTAAAATAATGAAATGCATATGTATTTTTAGAGGTGATGTGCATTTTGGATTAATTAAGAATGTACGTCCCAGAGTCCTTCTTTAGATGTTAGCTCTTATTAATATTTATAAAAACCCGATTCCATATTAATACATTCATAATACATCAGATATGTGGCACTACCCAGTTTAATAGATTTTTTTTTTTTGAGAACACCATTGTAACTGTGAGGATGTTCTCCTCTGTCCTTCTCCGAGTTGAAAGAGTATTCATATGGATTTTTCTCCCGATGTTTAGACGGGATTTTTCTGAAAAGCCTCCTTTTTAATTACCTCGCCAGTCCATCAATAAAGAGCCGTAGGCAACATAATTTCAGCAGTGAGCAGATGTATAAACTGCAATCGGAACAGTCAAGGAGCAGAATTGCTGCGGGTATGGATTGGATCAAATCCAATACCTGGCACGGGTGCTGGGGAACATGAGTGGATGTGGGGCTGGGGGCGAGGCGGGGTTTGGGACCTCCGGCCCTGTTCCGAGCACACGGTGGTGAATCTCAGCTGTGTCCCCCTCCTGGTGCCCACTGAGGGGCTGCCCTGGGTCACCTGGGCCAGGGCTGCTGCGGGGGCACAGCTGGGGTTGGCACATCACAGGGACCCTGCAGGGCACAAAGAGTGTCCAGCATAAAACTTAAAACTGTGCTTTAGACCAGTGAGCTGGGAGTGAGGCACATTTTCATGGAGGAAGAAGTAGGTTTTAAGTAATTCCTAGAATTACTGAATCATGGAATGGTTTGGCTTGGAAGGCACCTTAAAGATCACCCAGTCCCACGCCCTGCCACAGGCAGGGACACCTCCCACTGTCCCAGGTTGCTCCAAGCCCTGTCCAACCTGGCCTTGGGCACTTCCAGGGATGGGACAGCCACAGCCTCTCTGGACAACATGTGCCAGGCCCTCACCACCCTCACAGCCAAGAATTTCACCCCAGGATCCCACCTAGCCCTGCCCTCTGGCAGCGGGAAGCCAGTGCCCCATGTCCTGTCCCTCCAGGCCCTTGTAAACAGTCTCTCTCCATCTTTCCTGCAGCTCCCTTCAGCCACTGGAAGGCCACACTTGGGTCACTCCAAAGCTTCTCTTCTCCAGGCTGAACAAGATCAACTCTCTCAGCCTTTCTTCATGGCAGAGGTGCTCCAGCCCTCTGATCATCTTGTTTTTAACAATAAAGCAGCGAAGGTGTGGGCCTTGCGTCGCCGTTTCCCTGCACTTTTGTGCTGCTGTTGGGCTAAACTTCCCCCAGCTCCTTCCCCTGCAGTAATTAGGATTCCATACTTTGTAAAAATCTTTTTAACATTCCTCATTTCAAAGTTAATTTGCTTTGAGAACAACCCAATTAGAGGTGAATCACTCTCTATATGTGCAATTCTGCACTAATTGCTTTATTTGATCATTTTATATTTATAAGGTAAATGCCTTATTTTCTTTAGGAGGGAGCTCTCTGCCTCCCACCTCTCACAGCTCAAGGTCTTTTCCATTTGTGGGTGGCTGTTGGCAACAGAGAAAAACGTTATTATACCATTGTTCAGAGAATTATGCCATTTGCAAAAGAATCACAGTGCGAAGCAGACCGGGTGAGGGGAGGCTGCGTGGGGGCTCGGGAGAGCAGCGTGTCCTCCTTGACATCGCAGGCGTGGAAGATCAGATTGAATCCCTGGCCCAGGAGATGGGGAAAATACTCACGTAGTCTGAGACAGTTGCCTGTGGCCCTGAGGAGAGATCTGACAGCTCAGCATCCCGCAGTTACTGAGCGTTCATGCTGAGCTTTACCCGCACATGATCCCATGTCCTGGGACGTTATGTTTTGGGATTGAAATGGGTGTCTCCAAGTTTGCAGTAAAGATAAATCAGTAGTTATCATCCTTTTTGTTACATGGGTTTAGGATCGATTCTGAATTGGTCCACAGTGGTCTTTAAACAAAACTAACTGGAAGACATTTTGCTCTTAGCAGGAGTGTGAAGCCAGGCCCGAGTGTGCCAGCTAGGGGTGGCAGCTCCAGCTGCTCACAGCACTTCTTCAGGCTGGGTTAATGTCCATCAATCCTCACCGCCAAATTAACACCCAATATTTACAGTTGGGATGTTTATTACCTAGGTCGGGTGCAGCAATCTTACCGGAACTGTGAATTTTCCTAGTCCTGGTTTTCCCTTGGAGGGGCTTGTCCTAACTTTGTACCCCCCACTGTCATCCAAATCCATCATCTTCAGAAAAGAGCAAGCATGCTGTATGTACAGATCTAGCAACAGGGAAAAACTGAATCTAAAATATTGAGGAGGAGGGTAACGGTGAAGCAGAGAATGGGTAAAATTCCAGACTGAGCAGTGGGAGCAGCTCATGAACCAGGCCTGGCAAGAGCCAGATGACTGTGCCAATCCATATTTATGTGGCATTAAAAATATCTATCTCCTTAAAAAAAATAACACAGGAAGTGATGATGATGTTTTGAAGTCTGCAGAAAATTTTCAAGTGAGAGGAAGGAAGTTCTGTTTGTCAGTTTTTTAAATGTATTGAATAAATCACTATTTAGGTGAGTTTCCTGGTGGTATTTACAACACTGACATTCGAACTCTTGGTTTATTTGTAATTCCAAGGATCCTATATCCAACTTAGTAATGTAAATATTGCCGCCTTGTCCCACTTCAGAGCTGCAGGCAGCACTCTCCATCCCTAGCAGAATCCCATCTTTCCCAGCCCAGCAGCAGGGAAAGAAATTGGCACCAATTCAATTCATTCAGGCTGGAAATAAGATCGGGAAATACCATCACCTTAATTCATTATTATTTTCACTATGTGAGTTGTAATCTTGTCATTATCCTTTATGCCAGCCTTAAGATCATTCTGTTCTCCAGGGAGTTTGAAATGTTTCTTGCCAGGTAGCAGTGCTGGAACTCTGTGTTCTGGCTGGCACAGAGCCCTGGGGGAAATCAGGGGGGCCTGGTGTCACTCAGAGCCCAGGGAGCCCCTGTGAGGCTGTGGAAGGTGCTGTGCCCCTTGTGCCACCTGGCACCTACTGCTGTTGTTCCACAGGCGTGTGTTAGATCAGGCTGGTTGTTAATTCCATTGTGTCCTGACAATCATAACTCCGGGCACGGAAAGCCCCAGGGACACGGTCAGGCCGTAAGGAAGTCTTGAAATGTGCTTCTTTACCACTGGCTGTGTTTGAAATAAGGAGGTTTTGTAGTAATTTCCAAACCCACTGGACCAAGCAGACGCAGGGTGAGACCCCGGAGCCTGCAGAGCCAGGACAGCTCGAGGAACATATTGGGAATGCTGGTTCTTCTGGCCTTGATCCAGTGAAGTCATGTGTCTGAACTGGGGGGCTGGGACAGAGTTTGTGCCCCTGGCTGGGACACGAGGCATGCAGCTCTGGCTGGAACCTGCCTGCCCTGTCCCGCCCTGAGCAATCCTTGGCAGTTCTGCCCTGCATTCAGCATCCTTGGGAGTTCTGTCCTGCCCTCAGAATCCCTGCCAGTTCTGTCCTGCCCTCAGAATCCCCGCCAGTTCTGTCCTGCCCTCAGAATCCCTGTCAGTTCTGCCCCTGCCCTCAGAATCCCCGCCAGTTCTGTCCTGCCCTCAGCACCCCTGGCAGTTCTATCCCAGCCCTGACCAGGGGCTGGGCTGAGGCCGGACTGGACAGTGGGATGGAGAACACAAGCTGATATGTAGGATGAGATGCTGCAGCAAAGCTCTGGAAATCGCCGTAATGCAGAGGGAAAATAAACCAAGCCCCAAGAGGTGCAGGTGGGGCGAGTGCCCCGGAGCCACGAGCTGGGACCCTGTGGGTGCTGCTCCCGTGGCTGCCCTGGGTCCCCAGCAGCTGCCACAGCCCCAGCAAACACGGAACTCCTGCATCCTGCAGGCTATAAAAATCCATGATAGGGAATATCTGTAGGAGCATCAATCTTCATGAATGAGGAGAGGATGGAACAGGGGAGTCACGAGTGAGTTATCCTGTCACTCCTGACAAATGGAGATAAATCGTGTGACACCGGCTATTTATTTATACACTTTGCTGGGTTTGCATATGGGTGTGAGCAGGAGCAACAGCATCGTGTCACATGTGTCACTGCTGCTGCAAAGGGCTTTGGTCAGGGCAAGTTTTGGGTGGTTTTCACTGTGTATGGTCACAGCAGGCAAGGACTGGGCTCCACAGAGAGAGGTCAGAGAAGAGATTTTCCAGCTGATGCTGTCTGGGCTGGATCCCTTTGTTTCCTGAAGGCCACAATGCTGTGAAGATTGAAATCCATAATTTTGAGAGCTCTGTATTGTTGGAACAAGGCCCTGATGGAGGTAATCCCTGATGTTTTGCAGTGCTGGAAGCACTCGTCTAATGGAGGGAGTCGGGAAGCTGCGGGATGTGCATTGTGGACTTTGCATTATGCATCTTAGAGATGCAAATTTATTTTCAAATTAACCCTCGGCTCAGTGCAATCCTGCTAATCCTTTCACAAAGGCATGAGCTGCTAATCCAACTGCTGCACAGGTCTTGCAGGTCTCTGAGCAGTTTCCCAGATTCCTCTCCATGTGTAAAAGGAAATTTGTATTATTTGTATCAAGAGTGCAATTGAAGCTGGGGGTGACGTTTGCTTCTCTGGAGAGGTTTCCTGGGAGTGAGCTGGTATGAAACCTTCCTTCCAAGCTGCCTGAAATAGGCACTGCTGAGTCCTGCAGTTTCCTGGGATGGGGATTGCAGAAGGCTCATGTGTGTGGAGCAGTAAAAGGTGTTGTGCTAATGCAGGACCGTGACTCCTGCCTGCAGCAGATCATGCAGATGGAGGTCAAGGCAGGGAGAAGCTGGCCTGGAGTGGCCTGGAACTGGCAGGTGCCGTGCCCAGGAGCAGCACACGAGAGACACAACCCGGCTCTGGTGGTTGCCATTACCTTTCATGTTGATAAACTGTTATCACTGAATTATCCTCGGTCTGACACAAACTGCACAGGAGTCGGGTGTGAAATCCATTACTGCCCGTCTCACACCTGGCCTCTGGAAGGAGCCTGGTTTCTCCATTAGATTTTGGTTGGATATTGCCCACTGTTTCTCCTGGAACTCCTTCGAATGGACTTGGACTAAGACAAAATGACAAAGAATCAGACAAACTGACACTGAATTTGGGGGGCTGTAGAAGCCGGTATTGCCCCTACTTGGCCTTGTTAAGGACTGGGAAGTCTGAGTGGGTTTGAAGGTTTGTTCTTTCAGTGACTGAGCCATGAGCTGGTTTCTTTGCCAAAAAAAAAAAAAGTAATTTTTGTTTTGGAATAAATTCAGTATACAAACGTCATCATCCAGAAAAATATTTACTGTGACCAGCACAATCACTTCCCTGACCTCTTTGTTTTTAGAAAATCACCCAGCAAGGCTGCTTTGTAATTTACTTTTGTTTTATTAATTTTATCTCACTGTTCTTTCAGCAATCATTCCTGTCACAGTCAGGGATTTGTGATCCAAGCCAGCCAGCCAAAGACCCAGACCAGTCTGCAAACACCCGAACAGGAACATTCATAGGCCAGAGCTCAATGCTGTACATGCAGTGTTGGTGTCTCCACTCTCCTGCCAGCCCTGTGGTGGGTGGACATCCTTGGATGCCGAGGGTCCTGCAGGGCTGGACACGGCAGAATCACCCCCATCAGAGCCTCTGATTTACCGTGAGTGAGACATAAAGGGTCCCATGAGGGATGGTTAGGGAATGCTGCCTTCAGGCAGAGAGGGAATGAGCCCACTGCCAGCATAACAAAATTGCTGCCCCTCCTGCCAATCCTCCCCTTGCTTTGTGCATCGAGGGTTTCTCTAATATTTCTGGCTGGAGGGTGTGTGTGTGTTAAGATTTATTTATTTATTTAATATTCCACGGACACACGAGATGACACCAAGGTGTATAATTTTCTTCCCACTCCCTGTGCGCAGCCACTGAATTCATCTTAATTTCCTGCACCAGTGCCCATGGACTGGGAGCTGGTTTCTGCCCGCCTGAAGTGAATGATGCTGTTCAGGAGCTCAGGTGATTAAAATGGGCAGACTCCAGCTAGGCACAGAAAAGGGCATTTTGTCATGTGTGCTCTCGGTGTAATGCAGCAAAAAGCTGAGGGATGTGGGTTGATGCCAGGGGGATGGAGGGTGCCTTCAGATGCCACCACTGCTTTGGTCTGTCACCACATGGAGTCATGGCAAAGCTGAGCCCCAGAGACCCCCCTACAAACCACAGCCTCCCCTCCTTGGCTGTACTTGAGTTTTTCATTTTGAAACCCCTTTTTTCATGCTCCAGTTGTGTATTTGTGGGGACTCTTGCAGTGTTTTGTGTAGGAAGTCAGAACAAGGCTCCTGCAACCCTTGCACACTGCAGAAATAGGTGTTGGCACATCGTGGCTTACAGCAGGGGAGGGATGTAGGACATTTCCCATTAAAGGAGGATCTTTGCTTCCCTCTTCATCCACAGGCTCCTCCTGCCCAAGCAGAGCCCCTCAGTGTGCCCGGGCCCTTGGACCCTGAGCTGCTATCTCCTGTGTAGAGTAAGAATTTCACAGAACCACAGAATCATGGGATGGTTTGGGTTGGAAGGACCTTAAAGCTCATTTTGTTCATGGCGGGGACACCTTCCACTGTCCCAGGTTGCTCCAAGCCCCGTCCAACCCGGCCTTGGACACGTCCAGGAATGGGGCAGCCACAGCTTCTCAGGGCAACCTGTGTCAGGCCCCCACCACCCTAAGAGGGAAGAATTTCTTCCTAATATCCCATCTAAACCTGCTCTCTGTCAGTGTGAAGCCATTCCCCCTTGTCCTGTCACTACATTCTCTTGTAAAAAAAATTAATAGGAATAAATAAAGTAAACAAAGAGTGTTTCGTGGGCAGTTGAAAGGTCGGCAGAGATCACAGCGTATCACTGCTGATTCTCAAACATCCTTTTCTGGCTTCTTGTTAATCCCCAGACAGAGAAGCCACAAGTGCAGGAGTTGTGCCTGTCCTGCCCCAGTGAGCCCTGCGGGCAGGGCCTGTCCCTGCTGTAACCAGCCAACGCTCGTGCCTGCTTCAGGGGATGATTTTTTGTTTATAGAAAAATCCATAAGGTTTGAGTTATCAAAAGCTGTGTGCACTAGTGGGAAGGACACAAAATCAATGCTGAAATATTGTCTTATTTAATGGCTGCTGTAAATAGCTCTGTTATGATTCTTTAGTAGCAGTGAATTATGACACAGGGTGGGGGGGCAGTGGGGTGGGCTGATTTGCAGCCCAGAGCCCCATGAACCTGGCCAGCCCACCTGATCCTGGGGGAGCTGACAGGAGTGTGTGACAGAACAGGGGGAATGTCTTCCCACTGCCAAAGGGCAGGGTTAGAAGGGATATTGGGAAGAAATTCTGCCCTGTGAGGGTGGAGAGGCCCTGGCACAGGTTGCCCACAGAAGCTGTGGCTTCCCCTGGATGCCCAAGGCCGGGATGGGTGGGGCTTGGAGCAACCCGGGACAGTGGAAGGTGTCCCTGCCCACAGAAGTGGCTGGAATGAGATGGGCTCCAAGGTGCCTTCCAACCCAAACCATTCTACGATTCCATGATATCTTAGTTCATGGGTTCATGGGAATGAATTTAGTAGAATCACATTGTCGTGCCGCATTTTCCCACTCCCGTTCTTACTCAATACCTGCCCTTCCCACATGGTCCTCCCTTCCCCGCCCCCAGTCCTAGCCACTCCCCCGAGTTCTCCCTGTTGGTCCCAATACCCCAACTCCGCCCATGTACCTCCTCTGTGCCCTGAGATCATCGGTCCATGTGCTCTCTCTGCCCTCCCCATCCCCGTATAAAACCCAGTCACAGGGGAATGTACTGCTTCTCTGCCTCTGACCGTGTGGTGCTCTCTGCCTTTGGAAATAAACATCCTCTGAGATGTGGGGAGCCTTCTCACCTCCTTTATCGCCACCATGTTGTGGGGCAGACAGCCAGCCAGAGCCAGGCGGGGCCGCTCGGAAGGGCTGCGGGAAGCGGGAACAGCTGCTCTCCCCAAGAAAGCCCCGCAGCGCTCTCCGGGAAGGTGTGCGGCTTGCCACACCATCACAAGAAACTACACACCGCAACATCAGAGATGCCACATGCAGGGACACTTTCCACTAGACCAGGTTGTTCCAAGCTGTCCTAGGTTACAGTGCAAGATGTGCCCAAAAGTTTGTATTCTATCACCATCTTCGTGAGCTGTTGAGACCAGGTGGGGCGGTGCTCCCTGCCTCCTCCTCTGGACTGTCTTCTGTGAATGGGTCCATCAGTGCCTTCCGCACGACTCACAGATAACTTGCTCCTGGACTATCTCCTGTTAATGGGTCCATCAATGCCTTGCCCATGACTCACAGATAACTCGCTCCTGGACTATCTCCTGTTCATGGCCCATCAGCGCCTTGCCCATGACTCATCATCCCATTGTGAGATGTTCCACCCAGAGGGAGGAACCAGGCATTCCATGCAGAATATAAGCTGAGATCTCAAACACCAGAGCAGCTCTCTTCCACTGGATTCCCAGAGGAGCAGCTTTCTTCTCTACTGGACTCCCAGAGGAAAACTACACCCTGCTACAGGATCCCTGCTTCAACAGAGCCACATCTGCCACTCCAGGAGGACTGCAGCCACC
>WEIT01036942.1:17317-30380 GCA_013389985.1 Dryoscopus gambensis | reverse complement strand
TGTCCAACCTGGCCTGGAACAGGGACAGGGAACAGGGATGCCGCAGGGGTGGGGCATCCATAACTTTTCTGGACAACCTGTGCCAGTGCCTCGCATGTTTCTTCTCCCCTTCTCATTTTGTAAGACATGTTTTTAGAAACATCACTGAGGCTTATAAATGAGGCTTTTAAAACTGTTTAAATACCTATCATTTTTATGATTTGTTTCCATGTCATTGAATGCAATTATCTGCAGGAGAAGTTGTTTCTAAAATGTATTCAGGTACTTTGGGAAGCACTGGCCTTTTCCCCCCTTTCTGGAAAGGCCTGAGGTCTGGGTTGGGCTTATTGGAGTAACCCAGCTGTGTTTCCAGCAGCAACAGTAATCACTATCAGTGAGAAGAAAATAATATTGTAGGATTCTTTGCTTGAAAGTCAGAAGGAATTAGGAAATCCTGCTCTGCATCGCTCCTTGAAGGTCAGGCAGGCATTGCTCATTCCAATCACATGTGCAAACTCCAGCATCTGAGGGCTCACAGAAGCTGATAAAGAGTTTTCCCTGAAGTCCTGCTGCAGCCGGTGGGATCGTGCCTGCACCGCCTCTGTCAATATTTAACTCTGGGTCAATACAGCTTGATGTTTGGCTTAACAGAACTTAATATCTGCCGAATGTCAGCCAAGTTCTTGCAAGTGCAGGAGCTGCCTGGTTCTGTGGGGAAGGGGCTCCCGGCTGAGGAACAGAGTGCTGGAGAAGCACCCCAGCTCTGCTCGCAGGTGAGGGCTGTGAGCAGCTCCTTCTCCTCTTCACCCCAACAGGCAGGGCTGCTAACCCAGAATGGTTCCTGGGGCTGTGCAGGGAAGAGGGAGCTGAATTTCAGGGGATGAGCCTGTCACTGGTGCACGGGACAGTCACCAGGCAGGGCTGCAGCTCGAGGAGCAGCAGGTTCCCAAGGCATCTGTCCCTTTCTGTGTGAGCTGCTGGGGCACGTGGAGCTCCACCTGGCACGGAAGCTGCACAGGATAGAATCATAGAATGCTTTTTGGGCTGGAAGGGACCTTAAAGCCCATCTTGTTCTAATCCCCTGCTGTGGGCACCTTCCACTACACCAGTTGCTTCAGTAGAGACCCTCTGGTCCTGTCAACATCCCCAAAACATTGTGGGTGCTGCTGTTTTTCCCTGGTTTTTTTGTTCTCATGAAGTTTCTCCTTTCCCTGCCCAGCAGTGATGCCCTGCGGCTGCTGGAGGCTGCTGGCAGCTGCAGTATGGCCATCACTGCCCCTCTGTCCTCCCCTCAGCCTGGCACTGTCCCCTCCTCCCCAGAGCCCATCTCCTTGGGCAGCAGTTAGCCAGTGACAGGGGTTTCTTTTTATTATGATTTTAATATTCATGACACATGCAAATTAGGAAAAAAGGTAATTGTCCCAATTAACACTAAATAGGTTTTTCTCACACATCTTGAATAATTTGATGCTTCTGCTTATCTCATAAAAAGTTTCCTGGTGGAACTGCCTCAGCCTCGGTGTTCATACAAGAGCCTGCTGAGCCTTGGTAATTAAGCTGTGATTAGCCAGCTATAAATACATGGGGTGGAATTCTACATTGCACTCGTAGGGCACCCGGAGATAATAAAGTGATCAGATCAGTGAGCACCTCAGGTACAGCAGCAGTGGTGGGAGAAAGCTCTCGCTGTTAATGGCAGGTCAGCTGCCATGGGTCAGTTCCTCTGCACTCCAAGCTGTGGCTGAGTGCTGGATCAAGGCTGTCACTGGTAGATCACTTCCACTGAGAGGCTTCCACCAGCATTTCTTCACAGAAAGGGCCATCAGGCATTGGAATGGATTGCCAGGGAGGTTTGGAGTCCTCATCTCTGGAGGCGTCCAAGGAACGACTGGACATGGCACTCAGTGCTCTGGGCTGGATGACAAAGCAGGCATTGGGCACAGGTTGGACTCAGTGATCCTGGAGGTCATTTCCAACCTCAGTGATTCTGGGATTCTGTGATTCCCATGCACAGGAGAGTGGTGGTGAATTGGCTTTTTGAGAGGGTGGCTGATATGGGTCCTCTGCTCCCCCTGCCCCCTGGGGATTTAGGCTCCAGAGGTGTGATGAGGGGGCCAGTGAGTGAGATCTTCCACCAGAGCAGAGGATGACTCCTGGGCTTGAAACCAAGGGCCACGAGGTTGTGTTCATTCAGCAAGAGACATGATGGATCTTGTGGCCTTTGGACCCAGCTGCAGCTGTTTGTGGTATCAGGGGACTGCTCTCCAGTGAATCACAGCTGATACTTCACCACACACATTATTCTGGTAAGGAATAAACTGGAGGAAGCCAGGACAATTTGGAGAAGAAAGCGAACTGACAGTTCCTGAGTAAATGATTCATTATTCACTCAGCTCTGGCTGCTTATTGCACTTGTCCCAACTCCTGAACAAAAGCTGGCTCGTTTCAAACCCTGCTGCATTCCTATTTCTCTGCTGTGACATGACCTGGCAGCTGAAATGTTCATGAACACATTTATCTTACGAATTAGAAGTTCTGTCAAACCTGATTCTGTGAACTGCTCACAGGAAATTCATATCAGCTGCTAATTTCCATCCCCTTACGTCTCAAATACCATTTGTGAGCTTTCTAACTCAATGCTATTTCAGTTTTAAAAGCACTTCAGGAAAACAACGTGGGATTATTTGGCAGGAGGCAGTTGTCTAAAGCACTGTCAGAACAAGCACTTTCTCTTTAGCAGCCTCTTTCCTCACTATTACAGCTCCTGCAGGGGCTGGAACAGACTCGGCCCCTTTGGGCCCGGCACTAGAGGAACAACGTGCAGAGAATCCTGATGATTTTGTAGAGTTTGACGTACTGTCGTGGAAGTGTTCCAGTCGTGTGAGTGAGGAGGCAAATCTGAAACTCCAGAACATCGTGCAAGAGCAAGGGGTTGGATGCAAAGAAGTGCAGCACCAGAAAGGGAATGGCAGAGCCCCCGTGCCCAGGTGAGGGGAGAAACAGAGGTGGAACAGAAAACAATGAACCAGTTTGTGTAAAATCAGAGCTGAACAAAACACCCACAAAGAAGATCCCAAGCAAAATTCAGAGAAAGAAAAAATAAAGATTCAGTCAGGGGCCTGCCCTCTGGACTCTGGTGTGTGGGCGGATGTGGTGTTTTCCACGCCAGCCCTGGAAGTGAGTGCAAATACCTGTGAGCAGCGAGATCCAAGCTGCCAGCAGGAAACTTCCCGCAGAGGGCTGTGAATGCATCCCACGTCATCCAACAACTCTGCTCGCTGTTCTAGCCCGAGGCAGTGTTAGAATAACCACAGAGAGCACTAGCAGGCGTTAGCTTCGGTTTGGGCTGTTTGGCACAAAGAACCGTGTCCCTGTACGTGCTTATTCAGACTGGGAGGGGAGATGGAAACGTTCCCTTTCATTGCTGATTTCTCCATCTGTTTTCTGTCTCTGCTTTGTTCGCCTGCAGCGCTGCGTGGGTGCTTGTTGGAGAAGGGCGTTCCGGAGCCCTTGCACAGTTTTCCTGGTAAACATGATTTGATAGTCACTTCAAGTGGGGCTTGTGCAGTGTTCTCACATTTCATTCCTTTATGCTCTGCCAATCCAGCCGAGTCCTGCTGCTCCTTTTGTCCCTCTGCTATTCCAGCCCAGCCCTGCCCCCACCCATGAATGCACCGAGAAGTACTTTTTCCAATTTAACGCTGACCAATTTTTATGTGTAGCTGTAAGTGGGTCCATTAGTGCTAGTCAGAGGAAAGCTGAAGAACATTTGGCAGATAATTGGGCCTGTATCCATCAGAAGGTCCTGATGTGGAGCCTGCAGCTCTCTGTGCTGGTGAAACATCTGTGTAAAGAGCTCTGCAGCTGAGGCTTCGTTAGAACTGCCCGTCACGACAGTCCTCTTAAAGCTCTCAATCCACCAGGGACTCCTCCGGGTCTACCCAAAATAGCAGCTCTCCACTTAGGCAGCCGTGTACTGGAACGGGAGTCGTCTCATTTAAATGTTCTCGGCTTTAGGCATGACCTGAGCCTCTTTGTGGGATGTGCTGAGCTATCAGACCCTCACTCTTCACAACTCTCGTTAGTCCTGGAGGACGTGGGGCTGGAGGTGGCACCCAGCTGTGCCCCTGAGCTGAGTGTATAATTTTCCAGTCACATCTGGAAACGGGCAGATGTGTAATTGCATGCAAATGGTCATTTGTCACAGTGAAACTGTCTTTTCCAGTACGATTATCCTTGAAAAGAAGACCGTACCTTTGGATGAGGAGATAATCGTAGTGTTTGTGGAACTGAGTGACAGTCAGATAAAATCTGGGGCACTTTCCCTGTTCAAATTGTGCTCATTCGCAGCCTGGCACACCCGTGTAGCTGCCCTGGGGACCCTCGCCACTGTCTCACGCCTGACCCTTGTTTCCCCATGCATTTCCCAGCTGTGCCTGTGCCCAGCTCTGCTGTGCACCTGCTGCTCTGTGCTGGCACCTGCTGCTGGCTCGGGACCTTCTGCACCCTGGCACGTGTCCATGGCACAGCGCTCCTGGCAGCTCAGGGTGTGCCTCCAGAACCAACATAAGGTTTATTTAAGTGACTCTCAGGGGATCACAGCTTTCTGTCTGTCTGAACCGACAAAATGAACCTTCTTAAGACCTTTTAAGACTTTTAAGAGACCTTTAAGTCTCTTAAAAACGTTCAGCACTGAGAGAAGATGCAGAATGGACCAGAGCTGATGGACACCTGATGCTTCTCCACATTTCTTGCACAGGGTATGAGTTCCTCCTGAGCCTCCAGGCTGTTCCAGCTTCATCAGGTCAACTGTCCTAGGATCATCCAAAGGCATCAGCTCTTCAGAGTCACCCACCAGCTGTGCTGTTCTGCTGCTGTCTGCACCCCTGCCCTCTCCATCAGCACAGGGCAGTGTGTCATGCTGATGGGTCCCACCTCCTCGTCCATCACCAAACCCTGCGCACGCTCGTGGTGTCAGCCTGGGCTGCGGAGAGGAGGTGTGGGCTCCCATCCCTGCTGGTTAATCCGGAAGAGACATTATTTAAGATTATTGTTGCACCACTGAGATGAAGTCAGAGGATGCTGTTGGCTTGCTGAGATGCGGGATGGCTTTGTGCAGGATGAATACGCACCGAGGGCGATGCTGTGCGGGATGAATACCAGCGAGCAGGGAGTTTTCAGACATGCAGATTTGTTTTGTGGATCATCATCTGTTCCTTCTGTGTGCTACTTAAACTGGCTGTTGTTATGCAAATCCTGTAATGTATTTAGGAGTGCTCTCCGGAGATTTCAAATGGCATCTAATCTGGTTAGCAGATCCATTCTGCAGGAGACCTGGGTAATGTGTTCAGCTAAAGATGAGATTTTGGTATTTTATGCATGGACTAGCGACAGAAGCTGTTTTATCCCATTCACCAAGCACTTACACCACTCTGACTGACCCAAAACTCGTGTAACTGCCAGGAAGAAGAATAAACACACAAATAATGTGAACAAGCAAGTACAACGTCTTTACAGCTCCTGACAGTGCGTCGGAGTCGCTGCAAACTGGGAACTTGCCTGTTCTCCTGAGTTAAGACTGGGCTGAGTCTGTACCTGGGTGAGAAATCCAGGAGCTCCCAGTGCTCCTAACTCTGTCCCTGCCTGTATCGCTGTCATTTCAGGCCCCAGTGCACCTTCCCTCTGCTCCCTGGATTTAGTTGTTACTGATTTGATTTGCAAACAATCCGGGAGTTTTTTTGCCTCCAGATTGATGAGAGTTCCATGCCCAGGCTTCTTCCTGATGTCCTTCTGTCTGTCCACTACCTCCTTCTTGAGCTGTGGGGATGTCCAACAGGAAACAGATTCCTGTTTATTCTGTTCTTAATACAATTATCTTAATGCAAATAAGTGTTTATATTTTACTGGTTGAACTTAAAAATTTTGTGTATCCACTTGGAATGCTCCACTGAAGCCACTTATTTCTAGCCCAAATGACAACCCAGACTTTTTGACCAAATGGCACTTTAGTTTCTGTTATTTAAAACAGAATAGTTCTGTTAGTTAAAACAAATGTTTCTGATTTTTCTTTTAATGCTGCATTAGAATTGGATTGCGAAAAATAAGCTCAAAAGTATCTCACTGAAATGAAAAAATGTTAATTGAAAAAGTTTTTACTCTAAATATAAATTTAAAAGGCAAATGTCTTCAACAAAGCAATTAAATAATTTTGATGTACATGAAACCCTTTATCAAATTAATCTTTCCTTTGAAGACTATAAATATAGCAACATTCACATTTGTGTGTTCTGGAAATGCAGGATTTGGTGGAGTTCTTGTTCCTGGTTTCGTGTGGCTCCAGGCTGGCTCCTCATTCCCTTCTCCACCATCTGCTCCGTGTCTCCTACCCCAGAACTGTCCCACGTTCCACTGTAATGTTCCTTGTCAGATGACAGATTTCGGGGAGCTTTAGTAATTAGGAACTCCACTCTCATCAAGGAAAATAATTAGTGTGAATGCTCGTGGTTTACTAAAGCAGCTCAATTAAAGAGAGTAACAAGCTTTTTACAGCAACAAAGGAGAGACTAAGCAGGCCTCGGTGAGTAAATAAAGCTGTAATCAGTGTGATTAATTTAAAGTCTCAGGAAGGCATGAATTGGATTGATATTCCGAAAGTCTCATGTGTCTCGTGAGATCTCAGAAGAAATCATTCCATATTTTAGGGCTAACATGAGGCCTCATTAATTGTGAACAAGAAGAAGTAAAACCTGACAAATGTAATTTGCTATTAATTTCTTCTGGAACACAGATTTTCAGGAGCGTTTTCACGTGCCTCCTAAAAAAGTCTGTGTATGTTTCCTGGCTGAAATAAATTCAAGAAAGGTTTAGGAATGGACTGGCTTTTAACCAGGATGCTTAAAACCCTCCCTCATCTGCATTTGTTTTTCCGTGGCACTGCCATGGGGACTCCCCTGTGCTGTTTCTGTTGCTCAAGAAATCGGTGCTCCTGGTATTCCTCCTCTTACACCTGAAATTTGGCTTTCCTCCACAGTTAATTTTGGGATACAACAAACCCTAAACAGCTGGATAGGAACTTGGACTGTAAATCGTAACCAGCTTTAATTTAGTTTATTTCCTGCTGGTGACTGATGGTTTTATGGTGCTTTACTGCACTTCATAATAATTTAAAGCAGATATTTAGTATGTCTATAAAATCTCTTTCACGAGGTTCTGGGGAAGGGAAGCCGTGTAAATACTCTCCAGGTTTTTGGTTGAGTTACAAACTGTTGACAAGTCAATCTACAAAATAAGTCATCCCTGGGGGTGGAGGAGTTACTGAACCCCTTTGCTTACAGGGAACCCGTTTATGGAGGTTTCTCAGTTTTCCCTGATTAAGTCCTGACAGGCTTAATGCTGAATTCAGTCTTTGAGCCTGGGAAACATCCTGATAATGTTTCAGTCTAGAAATGTCATATCAGACAATTCTTGGGTCTCCTTTTGCTGCAGAACACAAGGATTTAATAATTTCCTTTGGTAAGTATTTTTCATTCTTTCTCATTTTTCTAGTGTTCCCAGCATTCTCAAATTTTCTCCTCAGCATTTTTTAGTGGAAAAAGAAAAATCATTTGAGTGTCTTATAACTGATGATTTCCATGACAATTATCTGAGAATAAGCACCTCTGATTGCTGAGTCTTTCCCTTTGCACAAGGCAGAGCTCAGGGAGGTTCTGAGTGATTTAGTGCAAATCCGGCAGCCCCTGTCAGTGAAACCCCGGGTGCACTCGGCTGGGTACTGAAGTGAAACCTTCTTCTCGAATTACAGCTCGGCTTCCGCTCATTCAGTTGTGTTTCTCCGAGTTTCCTCTTGCTGAATGAGGTAAAATCGTGTCTCGGCTGATGAAAATAAATACTGTAGCTCTGTGTCAGTCTGCTGGTGCGCCCTGGAGAGAGACATGGCATTTCCAGCAGACGTCTGAGCAGGGAGAAGCAAAACTGACCCTAATTGAAAATACAGCTGGATAAGGACAGTCCTGATGTGGTCCTGGCAGCCACTGGAGACGTGGAAATGAGGAGGGTCAGCGGCTGCGTGGGCAGAGGCAGGAGTGGTGGTACATGACAGGGCTTAGGCGTCCTCTGGAGATACTCCGGTCAGACCAAGGTCAGCCTCCAGTGAGAAACCTGATAAAAACTTGCAGAAGAAGCATAATTGTAAATTTTAATGCCAAAATATATGAAGTTGTTACTTAGCGGTGTTGCCTGGACTGGCTATGGCTCTTGGGAGCATCCTGCCCATGCGATGCCAGCTCATCCTCCACTGGATGTGGATCCAGGGCATCCCCACGCTGCCACGTGCCCTCCCTGCCGTGCTCCTGAAAACACAACCCCCCTTGAGAGGGAATTTCATTTGAAAGTCTTCAGGTTTTGGATTATCCTTCCCAATCCCCTGCAGTATTATGAATTATTTTCAAATTTAAGTCGAGTGTTTCTGTGAACCTTGCCCATGAACTCTGCAGTAATTTGTATTGTAATGAGAAGGGCAGCATGGCATGGAAAGAACCTTTCCATAAATAAATGCTGAGTGCTGGGGAGCACCTGCAGCAGGAATGAAAAATCAGAGGTGATG
The DNA here is from genome assembly GCA_013389985.1 of Dryoscopus gambensis. Classification (NCBI taxonomy): domain Eukaryota; kingdom Metazoa; phylum Chordata; class Aves; order Passeriformes; family Malaconotidae; genus Dryoscopus; species Dryoscopus gambensis. The sequence continues at coordinate 21,799 of WEIT01036942.1, read as the reverse complement.
GGGCTATTTCAGCAAGTTCAAATTCCAACCAACCTCCTTGCAGCAGAGGAAAATACCATTCCAATACCTGCTGTGGTGTTCATTTGCACTGGAGAAGGATCAGCGTTCGCATTAGGTTCTCCAAATTTTGATAACCTCATTTTCCCTGGGGGAGTTTTTGGGCAGGATAATGTATAGCCCCATGTTGTGTGTTCCGAATTCCATTTGCAAGAGATCAGGATTTTATTGCCAGAGCAGCATTTAAAAATTGCTCTCTCTTTTCTTGGCTTTGTGGGAATTTACAGGCCCAGAGCGGAAAGAAAAGGATTTTTTGATAAGATATAGGCTTGATTTTTATTTATTAGTTTTGACGGAAATCTTTACCCCATGGATGAATCTTGCTAGTTATAAAAAGTAGTTGCTGAAAATGCCCGGCTCCTTCCTGCAGTGGTGCTGGAGCTGCCAGTGCAGGGCCGGTTTCCCAGCACAGGAGGGGCTGTTCTGGAGCTGAAACACCCGGTGGTCTGAGTGCCCAGCCACCAGCATCGCCAGGTAGGCAGCTCCAAAGGCAGCTCCAAGGGCGAGTGCTCAGCTTTCCCTAAAAATAGGACTTCTTTGAGGCGTTTCAAGTTTTTTCCTTTATTCCTGCCTTTATGCCATCATCAAGCAGCTGCTGGGGCAGCCAAGCCTTGTGCTCGGTACCTCCGTTTCAGCTGCTGTTCCGCTGCTGGTGCCGTGTCCTCAGATCCCTGCGGCACCTCCTGCTCCTCCCGGCACCCAGGCGGTCCCTGCAGAGCTGCTCGTCTGTTCCTGCAGGTGGATGCTGTGCCTCAGTGGCTGAAACAACCTCCTCCTCACTCTCCTCCTTTTTACCCTCCTCTTCCTCTTCCTCTTCCTCTTCCTCTTCCTCTTCCTCTTCCTCTTCCTCTTCCTCTTCCTCTTCCTCTTCCTCTTCCTCTTCCTCTTCCTCTTCCTCTTCCTCTTCCTCTTCCTCTTCCTCTTCCTCTTCCTCTTCCTCTTCCTCTTCCTCCCAAGGCTCCTTGCCCCGAGTGCTCTCTTGACTCACTGCTCCCTATTCCCTGTGATGCCAGATTGCAGGGAGCAGGTGGTCTCTAGGAATTGGCCATCCGTGCCTCGGGGAGGTTGGGGAGGCTGGAGGCGTGAGCAGACGTGGTCCAGTGCATGCTGGGCTCCTGCTTCCAGTCAGATCCATTCTGGGGGCTCCTGGGTGCTCCCCACTGCTGGGTCAGCTCCGTGCTGGGCTCTGTCTCCGAGCTTGGAATGGGCATCAACTTTCCCACTGAGTTTTCTGCTTGTTTTTTATTTAATCAAGCATCTCTCAGCACGTCTCCTGCTCACTGATCTCCTGAAGGATTGAGGCATTGATGCAGATCGTGGGAATTATTCCTGGGATAGTGGTTTGGGCTGTTCCACTCCAGCCCAGCCGTGGGCTGAGATCCTTTAAACACATGTGTTCCTTTCCTGAAGCATTAACAGAGGAACTCATTAATTGCTAATTGTTGCTAATTAATCCTCTGTATGGTTTCTCATGTTTATGAGCAGATGAAATAGAACTTTCCCTCATCGACGCCTAGAGAACATTTAAGCCTTTTGTGTGGCTTGTTATATCATCACATTTCAAACTTCCCAGTTACCAAAGTAGTCAGTAATTAATTGATATCCCTGTGGTACGAGGTAACTGTATGTTGGTTTTCTAGTCCTGCTTTACTTCACGTATTTTCATGTCATATGGCAAATTAACTCCAATTTCCATATTTTTCTCTGAGCATTTTCCAAGCCATGGTCCCTGTGATGCTGCTCTCTGAGGTCCCTTTGCCCACACGGGTGACCTTTTAAGAAGTCTTTACTCCAGCCCTTCTCCCCTCAAAGCTCCATTCTCCTAACCCAGCCAAAGAATAGCAGCACCAGCTCCACAAATCCCATCAAACTTGTTGCTTCTTGGTAGCAACCAGAGATAAAAGGATATTCCCTTTCCTCTGGGGGTAATGATGGTTTGAAACTCCCTGTCCTGCCTCCACTTCCTACATTTGGCAGGTCTTTGGGAGTTTATATAATCTGGCAGCGATTCTCTGTCTAAACCCTGTCCAGCATTTTATGCAATAAACTTAATGGACTTTCCCATCTTGGAACAGCTGAATTCTTCCAGAGCAGCTGCTCTAGTTTATTGATGGGCTCATTAGAGCACGGCCACTGCCCCAGGAGAGACTTTGTACACATCCCAGTGTGGAACATAAACTGGGCATTTCCAGATGATCCTGCTCAGAGGCTGGGAGCCCCGGCGGCTGAGACTGATAGCTGGGAGTGCAGAAGCTCGGGACAGGGAGCCTGGGGAGATGGAACTGGCGAGTGCAGGGAAAGCCAGAGGGCAAGGGCAGTGTGCCGAGCTCCGGCTGGCTGGCAGGAATGCTGTTCCACGGTTTCCTGTGGGATCTGTGTCTTTTTGGGATAGGAGATTTTGTTGAGAGGCTAAGCTGTGGGTCTGTGGGTCCCCGCAGCCCTGGCAGGGAAAGTGGCATTTCTCTCACTACTACATTTGGAGAAAATCTAAACAATTTGAGATTGTTTTGAAATTTTCTTTGGAGGGTTTGTAATGAAAATGATTCCCCCCCAAGCAAGAACATTGCCCTTTCCACACAGCTCTGTTGTTTACTTCATCCATCATCCTTGCTCGGGAGCTCAGTTCATAGGAGTGCCCTGACTGCTTGCTTGGGTGTGAAAATTGAAATTTCAGTTCTTGTCCTTGTCTACAGAAGTCACCTGGCCTGTGTCCATCAGTGAGTTGGTCCAGTTTGTCTCATTAGACCTCAATTTTCAGGGGAATAAAAATTCCACCTTTATTTTCTGAGACTGTTCTGCAGCATCCACCTCAATCACACTGTGATGGAAAACATTCAGGATTGCACTTGTTTACAGGGCCTTTCTAGTGATCAGCATCTCCTGGGGAAAAAGCCTCAAAGGAGTAAGAGTAAACTCAAAAGGTTTCCACATCTTGTATTTAACATTCATGATCATTTTAATAGTTCTTTAGGTCCCAGCTGAAGCACTCGGACCCGCAGAACAGTCCTGCCTTTGCAGCCGAGCTGGAGGAGATGAGAGTGAGAGGAAAAGCCTCATGCAGCCAGTCTGGAAGGGCGAGGTCCTCCGAGGAGCATTTGGAGCATAGGCTTTAGGATAATTAGGGCTTGTGTTTGGGTGAGCAGGTGCCAGAAGCTGCTCTGTCCAAACTGCCCCTAACCCAGGCCACGGTGTGCTGTAAATCCTCTTGGAAATAAATAACTGAGCCCACAAACAACTGATTCAGCCCTCAGAACCTCAGACGGTTTTGTTTGTGTTGTTTTCATTTGCCTGGGTAATCGGATTTGTTGGAATGAGGGGTTTGTCTGGATAATGATGGTTTCTCAGCCTCTGGCAGGGGAGCGGGCTGCGGTGAATGCCGATGTGCCGAGTGCTGCACGGATTGGAATAAACTGGCCCTTGATAGCATCAATTACCCACTCCTGATGGATGGCTGCGTGCAGGCTGCCAGCTTTGGATTGCACAGGATCAGCTACTATTTCTCTCTGATAGAAATGCTCTGAAGAAAGTGTAATTCCAGCATTTGTGGAGACCTGTGCACGTGGAGGGACCCCACAGCGATGCTGGGGACAAGGACAGTCTGGCACCCCCTTAGTGCCTGTGGGCCCTGGGCAGTGGCCAAACGGCCACTGGTGACAGTGTTCTGCTGCACGTCTGTGCCAGGCCACTCAGTAATTGCCTCTTTGCTGGTGTTCCATGGGGATTGGTGGAGTCAGGCACTGCCAGAGCTGTGGTGACAGAACAGAAGCGCCTGTAAGGGCTCGTGAAGCCTCAGAGGCTGTTCCCCACCTGGCTCTCCAGGGTGAGGCTGGGGAGGAGGATGACAAGTGGTGGCTGTGGTTTGTAGGTGTGAGTGTAGGTGGTGGCTAAGCCGTGTTGTGCCTGAGCCCAGTCCGGGTGCTGGTGAAGGATCCATAATGTGGGTACTTGGTGCTCCCCAGCTCTGTGTGGGGAAAAGGCTGCAGCAGCCACACCTCTTTGTTCCAGCTTCCCCAGGGTTGCTTAGCCCAGCAGCAGGCTGGGTGATGGTCCCTGGGGCTCGGGTGTCTGAGGAGCCCTGGCCAGAGCTGCTGGACTCTGCCAGCCCCACAGACACAGGGACCCTGCTCATGTTCCCGCTGCATTTCCAGCCGGGAGGGGAGCAGGGCCTCTCTCTGCTCCAGCCACAGGAGCTCCCCACGGGCTCAGTCTGTGGGCTTGGGAGTCTCTCCCCATCCAGGAGCAGCCAGGGACAACTTCAGGGAGGTTTCTGGGTAGAGGCAAGGTGAATTCTGAGCCATGGAAACACCGGGACAGCAAGGGAAACTGGAAATTAGACATGTGTGTATGGACAGGCTGTGAAGCCTGAAGTGTGAGCAGGGCTGGAGGGCCGGTTATGTTGCTGATCATCTGTACTAGTTTGAAAGC
>WEIT01036942.1:0-17242 GCA_013389985.1 Dryoscopus gambensis | reverse complement strand
CAGCTGGCCCATTAACAAAAGATAACCCCATGAGTTTATCAGGGGTGAGTCATGAAGGAGGTGGGGAACGCTGTCCCACCGGTTTTAACAGCTTATGAAGATGGTAAATAGAATACAAACTTTTGGGTACATCTTACATTGTAACCTAGGACATCATCATGGACCAGAATTCCTGCCAGAAGACAAACTACCCCAGTTGTATTACCTATTGTAGCTGCATGATCTGCAGGATAGATTTGGATTAGTGTTGTAGTAACAATCTGCTGAGCAAGCCCCAGCTCCTCCAGCCTCTCTAAAGCTGCTGTGAGCCAAAGGAGTCGTGTGTGTCCCTGTGCTCTGCTCCCGTCTGAGGAGACAAGAGTGGCAAAGCCATTAGCTTGGAGCACATTCCTTAATGTGGCATAAGCAGCTAAAGAAGATGTATTTATGCTCCTTCATTTGCAACTGATAATCTCGAGAGTGAGAACTGGTAATAAATTCCCTCACTGGGGCTCCTCTCCCTCCAGCCCCGCCACAGAGGGGAAGAGCAGCTCATTTGCATGAGATAATGAAACTGCAGTGAAATAGTAAAATTGCAAAGCAACTTTGTTTTAATAATGACAGACGCTTCTTAAACACTTCAATTACGTCTCTCTGAGCTCTTTTAGCAAGGCCACAGAAAGGGAGAGCAGTATTCCTGAAGTACTTGGAATAAACTTCATTCCCTTTGCACAATATCTCCAACCGAAAACTTCTCCCCTTTGTTCAAAGGAAAGCATTTGGCTTTTCCCTGGCTCAGGGCTTGCCTGTTTCGGGTCCTGAGAGGGGACAGGTGAGTGCTCCCAGGCAGGTCACCCTTCCAGAGGTGGTGTGGTGTGGGCTGTAGGCCCTGGGGTGCTGGGAACTCCCATTCCTTGTGCTGTCCTATGGGAACTGTGAAAGTGGTGCCAATCTCTATGGTCCATGACCCTGCAGTGACACAGTGTCAGTGCCAGGCTCAAGTTCCCTGAGCAAAACTGGCTCCTGAGGTACTGCAGACACTTTGCTGTACAAAAGCAGCGCGTGGTGCATCCAACAAAGCACAGGGAACAAGATAAACACATTAATGGAAAAAAAGCCATTATGTGAGCACACAGCATGCATGGAGAACAGGCAGAGAGATTCTGGGCAGCAGGGGAGGATGAAAATAAGACTAGTGCTGAAGGGTAAAAAGCCTGAGAGACTGGAATGGTCTGTGCCTGAAATCTTTCTGCAGCACATTTTTGCATTTTCCGCAGTGATTCTCCAACCCTGTGCTCTGCTGTGTGCCCCTTCCCTCCTCTAATGGTGCCCTTTTCCCTTCTGCTGGGAACCACGCTCCGGTTCCTCCTGCCTCCCTTTCAAGCCCATGAAAAGACACCTCTCCAGACCTGCTCCTCCTCTCAACCCGTGCTCTGAGGTGTTACCTGTGTCACAGTCACTCTGCTAATTTACGACAACCATTTCAAGGCACATTATATCCAGAGCCCATATGTTACCTCGCCGCTGCCAAAAGAGTTCTTGTTTACTAAGCTGATGCTTTCAGCGTGCTCAGAGTGTGCTAAATAGCACCATCGATACTACTTAAAATAAAAGGTGTCAGCACCTTGTCTGCCCCTGCAGATTGCTCAGCGCTCTCAGCTTTGAAATGTCCCTGAGCACCGACGCCTCCAGCTGAGCTGCTCCTGCCGCTCCTCCAGCACCAGGGCCTGATCCTGCTCTGGTCCAGACCCATCCCTGCTGCCCTCCTGTGCCCCATCTCCCCACGAGCAGTTCTTGAGCACCAAGGGGGCTGTGACAGGAAGGCAGTTCTTGGTTTGGGGCAGGATGACACACTTTTAGTGTTTTTAATGCTCTTAATGTCTGGAGTTACCGAGGAAAGCCAGGGCATGTGTCTGCAGCTGCCAGTGCTGCCCAGCTCCGGCAGAAGAGCAGCTCCCAGGGTGTGCAAAACCCACTCAGAGCCTGTCCCTGTCACCCAGTGCAGCTGCATCCCCATGGTGTTCCCAGTGTAGTCCTGAGCTGATGTGGCCCTTCTGCTGATGGACCAGGCTCCTGCTCTCCTCCCTTTCCTTGCCCTTCCGTGCAGGACGTCTCTCTTTTTTTCTTTTGTTGTTTTCTGCTTTCTTTCTTTCCCTGTTTGCCTGAGCACAGCTGTCTAAGCCAGAGGCTCTGTTTTTTCTAGTTATAAGCATAATGTTAGTGCACAGCTCCAGTCCTATGGTTGGTGGGATATTTCAGTTTCTGGTGGAAAATATCAGATGCAGAAATTGCACAGAAAATCTTGAAGGGAAATGTCACCAAATGCTTCCAAATGTCACAATCCAGTTTGGATTCAGGCTGTGTGTCTGGAGGCTCAGGGCAGGTTTCTTTTTGTGCTCTTCACCTTTCTGCTGGGCTCCCCTTCTCACTGGCATCACCCCCTGGCCCAGCTGACCCTTTTCCCATCCTGTTCCTCCTGGCAGGGGCAATAATGGAGGGGTCTCTGGAGGAGGCCCCACAGCTCCTGGTTGTGCTGCGAGTCACTTCAATTTCTCATCTGTGGAGCTGGAGATGGAGGTGGCATGAACTGGGATCAACCTGTCATGCTCAGTGAGCTGGGTCAGGATGAGATAATGCCACTTGTGGAAGTCTCAGGAAGATGCTGAAAGGCTCCTGATGCCGGACAGACAACAGTGTTATTAAATGGAAAGTTATCATATGCAGCTGCTGCTCCCTGTTTCCATGGTTGTTTGGACCCCACATTAGTGATGCAAACACAGTTCTTGTATTGTGCAGGGACTGTCCTGCCCAATCCACTCTGGCAGGCACTAGAGGAGACAATGGATTTCCTGCTGCCATCATTCCCTCTGTTCCATCCCCAAATTTCCCTTAAGGAAATCAGGTGTATTTTACCTGTGAAAACATTCAGGTCCAAACTTGCCTGAGTCCTTCTTGAGCGGCAGAGATTTTGTCTGGTTTGTTTTGGGGAGAAGGAAAGAGTTGGTGTTCGTAGAGAGCAAGAGTTCATGGAGGGGTTGTGGTGGCCCGTGTCGGGGGCACAGGGATGCATGGGAGCACTGACATCCAGGGTCAGGAAAACACCTGCTCACAGATGTACAATTACTGCTTTGAAATGGGATTTTGCTGGAAGAAATCCAGGTTAAAAATTGTTCTCTGCTGAGCTGAAAATCTAAAATGTCTGAAGGTCTCTGGCTTGGAGGTGGGAGGGTGGAACGATGCCTCTCACCATTTCCCAATTTTCTCCATATTTTGCCCAGAGGGATTAATTGGTGCTCAAAGGGAACTGAACTGCTGTTTTATGAGTGAAATCTATTGTCTCATTCATTATTCATTCGGAGGTGATTGGCAGCTTTGAGGTGGTGGGTCACAGTCAGTAAAGGGTGAGCTGCTGAGTGACAAGGTTAATTGCTGCCTCACGTTATTGCTGATAACGATTTATGTTGACAATTCCTGGTATTCCTGGCGCAGCCGGAGGTTTGTCATGCGGGGTCAGCCGGCGCTGCCCCGTCCTGCCCCTGCTGTCCTCGGCAGCTGGGAGCGGCTGCTCCCTTGGCACGTGGGAAGGGATTTTGTTCCCAGAGAAGGTCTCTCATGCTAAGTGATGCAGAAGCAGCTTTGCAAAGGCATCCGTCGCTTTTACCTTTTTTCCTTCTTCTTTTTGCCACGTTCTCTGCATATTGATCAGGGTTCAGAGCATAAAAGTGAGGCTGGGCTCGGCTCTGCTGATCCCCCCTCAGCGCCAGTGTCAAAGCTTTGGTCTTCTGGGGACTCAAGTGAAGAGAGATGTGAAAGACTTTTAAGGGTGACCCTTAAAAACAATTAAAATGGGAAGGAATTGTCTTTATTTCTCAGTGTGCAGGGTGGCTGTGCCGCTGAAGCCCAGAGCCACCCCCGGGGCTGTGCCTCTGCTTTTGGGGTTTGTTTTATTGCTGCTAGAAGGGCACAGCTCCGACCACACTCACTGCTCCCATCCCAGAAACCGCAGACATTTCCTCCCTGCCTCGATATAATAAAGCAGAGTCATAAAGATTTCAGACTAATAAACGTTGGCCTTTAGGGTGCTCTCAGCTTTTATTGGGCTAATAAGATTTTTGACTTACATGGAAGGGAAGAGGCAAACAGAGCTTTTATGAACCCGACGGCCTTGTTGGGGCTCTCAGGCTCCGGTAGCTCTCTGTGATGAAAAGCTCAGGCAGCCTCCAGGCAAACCACGATGGGAGAGAGCTCCTGTGGATGGCTCTTCATGGAATATCCAGGCTTAATTACCTGTGTGATACCGAACTGTGGGAGGTGTATGAGGGCAGGGAGAGCTGCACTGTCTGAGCCTCATTGTCTCTTCCCTCCCTCTGGCCAAAATTCGAACTTTCCCTTCCTCTCCATGGGTTGTGCTTGAGACCATCACCACCACCCCAAACGTGCCACAACCCCCTTGGTGAACAGCACCAGCAGCAATTACCAGGTGTTTGGGTTCAGCTGGGAACTGGTTTTATTATCTCTGGCTTTATGGCTGATAAAGTTGGGATGTTGTTAGACAATGTGAGTTTGGGATAGAATCTGAGCAAAAGGGAACGGAGGTGTTGAGTATAAACAGGCATAAACGTCATTATTTTCTAGAAATTATTTATTTAAAATTTAAAACCATATTACTTCATACAGCAAACTGTGCACTTTGATATATCACAGTGTCTTAAAAAGGAAAATAATCAGAACTTTTTCTTTTTTTTTTATTTTTTGGAAATTGTATTTACATCAGCCTAGAATGATCAGCAAGTAACACAGTTACTATGAAACCAAAATTGTTACAAAATGTTTACAAAAAACTATATTCATAGAAATTCTGCATGTCCACAAAGGAAAATCCCCTGAATGTCACGGAGACTATTTTTTCCTTTTTCCCACTTTTTCCTGTTTTTTTTTTTTTTTTCTTTTTCTTTTTCTTTTTTTGAGAAACATGTCAAAGTAAAGTACAGAGCAGAGGGCTCGTGATGCCAGTGCCTGGGAATTCTCCTGCCCTGCCAGCCCCGAGCTCTCTGTGGACTGTCATACCCCATGGCCACCATGTGCTGGGGTGAACACTGGGTGAAGCCACCAGGATCCACGATGTCCCTTTGCTGTGGCCTCCCCAGAGAGCCTCTGTGCTGGCACCCGGCTGAGTCCTGCTCCCACTGAGGTGGAGCAGTGGGTGCCCAGAGCTGGAGCTGGTTCCCTTTTGCATATTCCGTCTCTCTGTGGGTCTGTCCCCTCAACATCAGACCTGACACGTGCTGTTGGTCGACTCCAAACAGAAAATCCACCCCAGGGAAGCTGCTGTCTGTCCCTCCTCTGTCTCATGGGAGAGTTGGAGGGAAAAAGCAAGTGATAAGGGGATGGTGAGCCAAGGTGACAACAGTTTAGATACAGTCTAATAACCCAAACCTGCTTTTCCTGTATTTCCTCATCAGTTTTCCAGTCCTTCTGCCCAAGTGAGGAAAGGAACCGAATTCAACAGTGTTGGAAGTCAGATGATTTCAGACGTGAGCTGTCGCTAATCCCAGCCAGGTCACGGACACGGAAGGCTTTGAGGCTTTGCCATCGGGTCTGCCCCTTCCCAAGTCTCCCAGCACGTGGCTGCGAGGTCTGGGGCTCGCTGCTCCTCCTCTGGGATGAACACACATGGCTTTGGGCTCCGGGACCGGGAGCACACAGGGAGGCACGGGAGAGGCTCCGGGAGCTCTCCTGAGCGAGCTGCCCCCGGGTCCCGCAGGAAGGCTGAGGGCTGAGATTGTCCACGTCCCCTCAGGTCACAGTGAGCGGGGGCCCAGGGGAAGGGTCCGTGCCAGGCTGGGGTCCCAGGAGCTCCTCTGCGTTGTTTTGGGCACTGCAGAACGTTCCCTTGTTGGATGTCGAGTGTTTCAGTGATCAAAACTTCAACACAAAGCCATAATATAGATGCAGGAATTTGGCTGCAGTTCGTGGCTGATTTAGGGGTGTAGGGACAGAAGGAAAACGCTCATCTGCAGAGTTTGATCTGGCTGGCAGTACACCAGTAATTCCAGATGCTCACCTGTCACATTGGTGAGTAAAATCAAATCAAGCTGGTGTCAATAAATAAATAGGGTTTGTGGTATTAGCAATATTTACTTATTTTTAAAAAATCTGCCACGAAGCAGAATGAATGCTGATTTCTGTGGTATTTTACTCTCTAGACATTTAAAGCCAGTTTCAGGCTTTGTTTTCATCTCTGCTTTTTTTTAGAGCTTAGAAATTCGCAAAGAAACGTAAAATCTACTACTCTGACAAGCCTAAGGATTTGCAAAGGAATACAGAAAGCATGTCATTAGCTTTTGGAAGCTGCCCCACACTTCAGTCTGTCCTCTGCTCAAGGTATTTGGGCAGCAAACTATTAAGAATCTGATGCCCATTGCATTGGCAGCTTTCACCCCTAATTTTTCATAGTTTTTGTGAAAAGGTAAAAATGAATGTAAATTCTTTGCATATCTTTACTTGAGTCAAAGTATGACAAATCACCTGGTTTTGTTTGGGGTCTCACTGTTGTTTCTTTACGTCATGGAAAAAGCAAAATAAGGACACACTGTATTCTGTGATGGGTGGGGGAACAGCTCTTCCCCCTTGAGCTAATTTGCTAATTCTGCTCAGCTCGAGACAACCTTCCTGACTGAGCACGGAGAGGAACAGGTGGGCAAAAATCCAAAATCAGCTACAGATAGGTTTGTTCCTTTGGGCAAGGATAAACTTTCCAGCATGGCCGTGCAGCTCGGGAGGGCAAACAGGGCCAGTTCAGTGCCTGCAGTGGCCACAGCACCCACAGCACCCATGGCACAGAGCAAGGCTCTGGGTGCAGAGCTTGGGCACTGGCTGCTCCATCCCTGTCCCGCCTGCCCTCCACACACGTGGGCACAGGTGGGGTCCTGTCCCTCGTACCCCTGCAGGGAAAGGGCGTTGCTGTTTCCTACGCCACCAGTGTTTAAATCAGAGCTTTTAAGCACCTTCGCATCACAGGTGTGACACTCTGGGTCACAGTGGGCAGAGGAATTTCCATTTGTTTAATTTTGTCAATGAATCCACAGTGTCCCACTGGCTGCCTGTGGGTCTCCTGGCAGGGATGGAGCTGAGGGACACTACTCGAGTTTTACCTTAGGTCAGCAGAGGGGTCTTTGGTAATTATGCCTAAATTCATCTGCAGGACCAACCTTCTGCGTTAAGCAACCTGAAAATAAGAAGACAATTAATGGAAGCTTTCCTAAAAACATTTTAGTGTGTGTTTGCTTAAATCCCATGGAGAGGCTGCCTGAGGGATGGCAGTTCGTGGTCAGAGCAGGAGGGATCCCAGGCTTGGCCCTGGCAGCTCTGCTCCTCCCAGGCCAGCCCTGGCCCTACTGGCTGAGATTCATCTTTCAGGTCCTTGATGCCATGGAGAGCACTTAGTCCTAAACCAGGCCCACAGTCCCCTCCCAGTCTGGAGTTGCATTTCAGTGCTGCTGAATTTCATGGAAATCGGTACTTTTGGCTCTTGGAAGCAGCAGCTCTGCTCCTGCCACTGCTGGAGCCCGTGGACCTGGTTGCTTCCCATGCTTCTCTGCAGGAGAGACTGAGCTTTGCAGGAAGAGCAGAGATGGAGCTGAAGACCTGGAGACCATGGTGTCACCCTGGGCTTGGGCTGGAGCTCGGCACCAAGAGTGTGGGTGGTGTCACTCAGAGGTGCAGAAGGTCCTGTGCATGCCACGCTGTGCCCTCCCTGGCCCGGAGCTTGGGTCCATTCAGGCTCACTCCCCCCTGCCCAGTCGGCTGCCCTGGATCTGCTGAGGAACGTGTGTCACCTTCTGCCACCGTGTTCCCACGTGGATGTCCCGCTCCGGATGGCTGCGGCCAGCACAGCCGCAAGGTGAGGGGCCACGAGCTGCTTTGAGTGCAGGCACATCCTCGACCATCCCAGTGCTTCCCAGATGCCTCTCCCTTTCCCAGACAGTGTATCCAAAATGTGCTGTGTGTGTCGGTGTGGATCAGGTGCTCACACCTGACCGAGTGTTCCTGTTTATTGCCGTGCTGATGGAGCCAATCTCAGGGCTCCTCCTCACCCGCTCGGGGTTGGCTCAATTCTGCTTCACCTCCGCCTGTTTTCAGTGTGTAAACATCAGACTCCTGGGTGGTGGTTGGACTCCATGAGGCCTGGAGGATCGAAGCATTAAAAAAAAAAAGGAATGAAAAGTAACAAAACCAGCGCAAAAAGCCCCAAGACTCACGTTACTGTCCGTGCTTGGAAGTTCTGGCTCCTCTGCGGTGATGGATGCAGCTGGGTTGCAAAGGCCTTGTTCTTGAAATGAACAAACCAGGCTTTTTTTTTTTTCTTTTTTTTTTTTTCTTGTTTTTTAATCCATTCTCTCCTAGTTAAGGGTGCATCCAGCCTTGTCTGCCACAATTCCTTCCCTCCCGCCCCGCCCCGCTCCCATTCCCTAGGGAAACACAGGTGCCAATCCAGTGTTGCAGGTCATGTTGTCCTTGCCGGGCAGCCGTCGGTCGTTGAAGGTGTGCATGTTGATCACCGCGTCCGTCTTCACCATCATGGGGGGCTGGGGCTTGTGCTTGACCCGGCGCTGGCAGGTGAGCGACAGCCGGATCTCGTCGGCCACGGCGCTGCAGAAGGAGCGCTGGGGACAGCGGGGACAAAACGCTCCGTTACTGCTGCGGTGTTCTGCTCCCCCCTCCGTGAGCAGAGGGGCTGGAAGGGCTCAGCGGAGGGTGAGCACGAGGTTTGGGGCTGTTTCAGGCGTCAGCGGTGCTCTGCGGGACCGCGGGGCTGTGTGGGCACCTCAGCAAGGACTGCGCCTTTGACACGCTAGATCCTGCACAAAGGCAGAGCTGCAGGCAGCTGCTGGAGGTCTGGCGCTGTGTGATCCCTGCAGGGGAGACCGGGACGGGTCTGACCCTGGGCAGCTTTCCTTTCTCTATCTAGTCCATCATAAGGGCAGCTCGCTTTGATTTCTGGTCGTGCACACAAATGCACGTTCCACTTACTGCATCGGGACACCCACGGAAGAGGAAGAACATAAAAGCGGTTCTGTTGTTTCCTGAACACTGATCAGCCACTGATGGGCTGCGTCTGTGAGTGTGGTGAAGAGTTGATAAGACAGTGTGAGACTTCCTTGTGGGCCCTGACTTGTTCCTCTTTGAGTGGGAGTGGGGAGAAGGCGTGTATAGTCACACCTGGAACGTGCAAGGTGATTTCAAGTGAATGTAGTAGCTGAGAAAGGCCCCTCCTAGGGACTTCTGCCTATATTTTAATGATTTATTTGTCAGCTTGCTCTAAACTACCCTACCAATGTGTCCTGGCCTGGCTGCTGCAGCAGCAGATGACCCTGATCAGAGCAGACATGACTTTCCCTCGAGTGGAGGCCATCAGAGGGACAGACCAGTGAGCCCCTGGGGATGGTATTTTAGGGGTGCCAGGCTGGATCCCTCTGCCCCCTTCCTGCCTGTCTCTGGGGTCAGCATGCAAACCCCTCCACGGCTGGGCTGAGGGGGGTGCAGGGGCTCAGAGGGAACCAGTACCTGCTCGCGCTCCGCCGTTTTGCGCAGCTTGTAGATGAACTCCACCATGGCCACGAAAACGGACAGCACCAGGCCTGCTGCGAGGACGATGAAGATCCCTCCGATGTTCTGGATGCCCAGAGCACTGGCCTCCTTGTTCTCATCCTCAGGGCAGCCGTTCCCCCGCCACCACTTCTCCTTCATGACGTGGAGCTTGTCCTCCTCCTGGAGCTGCAGGATGGCGATGGTGATCTTGTCCCTGTACGGTGACCCTGGGGATGGGAACACCCCAACACAGAGGGAAAGTGGGACTAAAATCCCACCCAGTAGGGAAGGTGTCTGTGTTAAGCAGAGCAGTTCAGACCTCTCTTCAGCAGGCAGACAGTGTAAAGGTTGGTATTTGTAATTTTTGAGCTGAGAGTGGATTATCTTAATCACTTCTGTTGTGTTTGTGGTTACCAACCCCCCTCGGGGTACCTGCACAACTGTCACTTACCCATGGGTGTCCCAATCCCATAGCCTTTGGTGTCGATGAGCCCCCCGATCTGGGTGAGGTTGCAGTTCCTCTGGGTGATGTACTCGATGGTGGTGGACTCCATCAGCAGCGCGTAATCGGCCGTCAGGGTTCGCTGGATCCCCTCCTCGTTGTTTTTAACCAGTGCCGTGGGTTTGCTGCTCATGAAAGCCCACATTTTTTCAAACGTAGAAATTTTGGATTTCTGGAAAAACGATATCCCCCAGCCCCAAAATAAGAATGAATTTTCCATTTGCTGAAAGCTGGTATCTTTTCAGTACATAATAATAATAGTTGAGAACAGATCACACAACGGAGCGATCATGACTTTGACTTTAATACCTCTCTGTCTTCACTGCCCAACATTGTTTGGATTTATGTTGCCATAAAGAGAGACATAGGTTGCAACAAACATCCCACTGTGCATGTGCTTCAGATCCTGAGGTGGAACTGAGACCCTGCTCAATGCCCTGCAGGCCTCCTTGTCTCACAGGCCATCGTTAGATCTGCTTAAATGTGTTCATGTCCTAACCAGGATTTGTTTACCCTGTAATGTTTCTGCATGCAGAGAGAACACGGAGGGCTTTGGAGGACGTGGTTTTCTCTACACACTATGATATTTTTGTCTTTCCTCAAGCATGGCAAGGAAACATGTCTCATCTGTGATACGTGCAACTGCCAAACAGATTAACGTATCCACGTAAACAGAAGCACAGAGATATTCAAGAAGATTGTCTTACGGCTAAAAATAAACATGGATATTCTTTCACTATCAGCAGACATTCTGTTGCAAAGGAAGGAATATGTTTTCTATCTGGCTATTCATGTGAATGTTTTTTTTTTTTTCTAGAAAATGTGTTGAGTGAGAAGAAATATGGTTCTTTTACGTCTTGCCATAACATTTGAAATGAACCATTTATCTACGAGCACCTTCTGAGTTGTCTCTGTCAGTCATCACAAAAGTCACAGAATCACAGAGTCCCTGAATGGTTTGGGTTGGGAGAGACCTTAAAGCTCATCCAGTTCCACCCGCTGCCGTGGGCAGGGACACCTCCCACTAGACCAGACGGCTGGTCAGAACTGCCATTAACTGAGGAAGATCTCCCAGACTGGCAGAGCAGTGTCCTCTTGCCCCTTTGCTGGTCCCAATGCTCCTGTGGGTCAGTGCTTCTCCCTTAGACCAGCCCTGTTCCTCCAGTGGGCTCTTGAACAGCACTTGGATATCAAGGCTTGTGTAACCACTGCTGCCGGCTCCTTTATGCACTGTTCCTTCCTTCCCAATTTCTTGTTTTTCCTAGATCTGTTTTTGCCTTCTTATTTCATAAGAGGCAGCTTAGTCAGCCAAACCTCCTCCTCCACTGTGCTCCTCAGCGAGCCTGGAGCTGGCTGATAAGTCAGAGGGCTGATAAGTCCCTGTGCTTTGCCTGGAATAAGGGCAGCTGCCGAGCAGCCGCTGCACGGGGAATCGCTGCCACAGAGCTGTGACTTCAGCCATCGTTTATCTCTCTGCAGGTCTCTGTCCTTCCATGAGAAAGCAGGAGATGGAGCCCCAGCCCAGCCCAACTGCCGCTGCCACAGCTCCCTCTCATTTTTTCAGTATCACCCAAAATGTGCCAGCATAGGTTCTTCTGATAAAGCCGTAATAAATAAAGGTGAGGTAGCTAAAAGTTCCTTGTAATGCTTCGTATTCCAAATGCTTTGCCCATCCACCTCCTTTTATTCTAGCATGTTTAGCAAAAGTTAAACAAAAGCTCATCACACCAAAGCTGGGGAGTGCAGTGCTGTTCAAACAAAGGCTGTTCCTCTGTCTTTAACCCTGTGGGCCCCTTCTCCTGACTGAAATACCCAGGGATTCATTTCTTCTCCATTAAAGCTCATGCTTGTTATAATCCACTTGATGAATGCGCAGCAGTGGATGTGCCGGAGCAAACTTCATTCAAGAGGCAGGATAATCTCCCTCGCTTGAAAATCTGGACCAGTGCCTGTAAGGTAGATTTGTGGCATCTATCAAACCTCAAAAGAACAGCAAGAAATGTAGCCTCCAAAAGGATTATTAAATATCTGTACATTACAATGGGTAATTGAAATGAATCGTGTGCTCAGCTGGCTGATAAGGACTTGTTTAACATTTATATAGTTCACATCAGAGGCCTCTGGGTTCCTTGGCTCTCCCTCTCTCTTCTTCTCTTTCTGCATTTAATGCTCCTTGGGTGTTGACACAGAGCTTTTAACATCAGTGTTCTCCCAGTTTAGAGCATAGAGCAAAATAAACTGGCAAAAAATCAATAGGCTGCATTTAGTGAAGCAAATGGGACTTGCATGAGGCACCGGGCCTCTTCAGGCAACTGAAATTACATGAGACAGGGTTCCCTGGAAGAGAAAAACCACTTTTCTCTTCTTCTCTTAAATCACTGCTCCTGACCAGCTTGAAAGGATTTAATTGTGTTTGGGATGCCAGGAAGAACCCAGATTTCTCGGCACTGGCTGCAGTGCTTTGAGCCCAGCTCCGGTCATGCCAGGGGTCGAGCACTCCTCCAGCTGGGGCACGCCTGGGTAAGGGCTGGCCACGAGAATGGAGCTGCTGGCCACTGCTTGCTTGTGCCTAATGAACAGCTGGAACAGAGTTCCAGGCACGGGGCCGAGACTCCGGCAGGGGAGATGAGCTGGGGGGTCCCTCCAGGAGGGAAGTCAGGCCATTGGTGCTGGCAGGGCAGCTCACACACAGCCCCGGTCAGGGCAATCTCAGGCTCTAAAACCTAGTAAGAACACTACTTTTCCAAGGGGAAATTCCCCAGCTGTAATTCCCAGCAGAGCCCTCAGGTGACAGTTTGCTAAAAACCAAGAAGCAGCTGTCAGTCATTGTGAGAGCGACGTCGGTCATCAATCCCAAATCGCAGGGGCAGCGAGGGCAGGAGTGTCCCTGCTCCAGCTCACAGCCAGTTAAGCCACAGAACATGTTTTGGAGTTGAGGGAAAAGTTCGTTTCTCCCCTTCCTCCTCTCAAATACTTGGGTCACACTGCAAAGACGTTGCTTATTGATGGGAATTTGGATGTCGTCAGCCAGGACCGCACCATGGAAATAAGCAAAACCATCTTAGTAGTAATTTAGTAACAAAGAATGCCTTAAATTGTGTTTATTTTGCTGATGTTTTTTCTGTGTTCTTTATTTGTGTGTACATTTTATTTTGCTGGACCCCTGATTTTACCATAGTTTACCTTATAAATCCTTGCTGGGGTTAGTTACTGGTCTGATCTGGTATTTGCTGTGCTGTGGCTGGGTGCTAATTTCTTCTGAAGAGATTCACCATTTACTTTTATGGGCTTCTTAAAAGAAGCTTATCTCAGTTGGTTGTGGGTAAAGAGACCCTCCTGTGCCCCCACATTTTCCGGAGGGTCCCCAGGTCCCCCTCAGTGACAACTTTGCTGCCAAAGGTAGATGAGGAGGAAATGCTTGGGTGCTCTGAAGCATTAAGATAAATGGTCTGACACTGGCTTCTTCCTGGCAGAGAAGTTCTCGTGTCAGGAGCTCTGGGACGTTAGAAATGATGGAGATATTACTAATTATCAAGGGCTGGTGCTGCAGCCGTGGCTCACACAGGAGGGTCAAGTCTCGCTCCTGCTCACATCTCTCCCTCCGACTCATGTGAGTGGAGCTTCTTCTTGATTTGTTCAGGATAAATAACACCAGAATCTGGTCTGCTGTGCTCTGCATCTTAATCACCCCGTGTTAGTGCTAAATGAGATGTGTGTGTGAAAGCTGAGTGCCAGCCCCTCCGAACGCAGCGATCGCAGCGACACCGAGAACGCCTCCGAGTTCATTCTTCAGAGTCACAGCTCAGAAGCCACCTTTAATAAGCAGTTCTGCAGGGCCAGTCACCCAAATCAATTAATGGAATCGTTTAGAGGAACCCCTACGAGGCATCTTGCCAAGACATATACGCTTTTTTATCAGCCAAATTGGCACGAAAGGAACTTTCAGGCTTAAGATTTTCAATTCCATCCTGTATGAAAAAATAAATTGATTTCCACCAACTGAAGATACTTAGTCTTGAGGATTTAACATTTCTGTCTGAGTGAGTATCTGTACACACACATACACACACACACCCAGACTCCAAACTGCACGTGAGACCTGGCTTTCCATTCAGAGAGGCAGCATCCTCTGCAGGATGGGAAGGATTTCTGGCATGAGTTATAATGAACTCTAGATGCTGTTCCTGAATTAATTGATCTGTGTACTCCTGTAACTCAATCTGCATTGCCAGGGAGTAAACAGCTTCTCAAAAGTTCTTTTCCTGAAGTCAAAATCTGCCAATATGGTTCGTAAAACTCTCTCTTCTTCCCATTGGCCATGGCTGGTTCACTCAGCTGCATGGGGCCAAATTTTGTGGGAGCAGCATCTGTCACTGTGCAGCGGTCCCAGAGGTGTCTTGGTTCCACTGGAACCTTCTGCAGTGTCCCTGGTGAGCTCTGCATGAGCTCTCTGGCAGGCAGAACACAGGTAGAACTGGTCAATGCTTTGGGAACCATCTCATGGAACAGCGTGCAAGGCATCCGCCTTCATCTTCCTCTCATTGTCCGTTACTCCCTACGATCAGCTCCCAGGATGGTGCTCTCCTCCTGCATTCCTCGGGGGAATCCAGCATGGACTGTGATGGGCTCTGACAGAGGGGCTGCAGGGCCCAGGTGTGCTCAGGGTTGGTGTGTGCAGTTTGCAGCTGATTGAACACAGAGCAATGAAAGAGCGAGTTCCTGCTATGAGGGGAATGACTTTGGGGAACAGCCATACAAGGAGCCAGGCAGCAATTTGGGCCAAGTATAGCAGGTAATCCACAGAGCAGGTGAGATCCTCCTTTGTGTGCTGCCATCAGCCTTTTGTCCCAGCAGTGATGGTGTGTTCAGAGCTGCTGGAGTGCTCAGGCTCTGGATCTCCAGGAGTGCTCTAGGACCCGTGGCTGGTGTGGGCTGTCTCTGCTGGTGACCCCTGGAGCAGAGCAGAGGAAGGGGAGAGAAGCCATGTGCTGCTCCTCCAGTGCCACCCATCTGAGGGAGTGTGCATCCTCAGCTGACACCCAGTGCCCGGAGCCCTGTGCTGTGACAGGAGTCCCCATGGAGCTGGCACTGACAGAGCAGCTGAACCAAAACCACTGCAGGAATTACCAAGACAAAGACCTTGGTGGGGCTGGGAGAAGTCCAGTCTCTCCCATTTCCCTCTGTACTCGAAGGACGAGTGAACAGAGCATCCCACATGGGCGCTCCCCCTGCTCCAGTAATGGAAACGCTTGTCAGAAAGGACATTCCTGAGAATTCATCTCCATACAGCAATGATAATAAAAAGGAAAAGGAAAATATGCTGCATCAATAAACCATGCCAAGGCCGTTAGAAGCCTGAAGTATGATTCTGATGGATAATGATATGAAGCAATAAATATACTGTGTCCTGATGATTGTTAAAAGAGACAGTTTCCTTTTATTCCCGTATAAAACTCATACTGGAAAGCGCAGTTAAAGCACAGTTACAGCCTGCCTTTCCCTGCTGGCTGTTCCACGTTTATATGGCTTGGGAAGATACCACCACGCATCCGGCTGTGCCATGGACAGAGCTGCATGGACCAGCTCCACTGCAGGAGGCCAATGGGCCTGCAGCAGCAGCTGGGCATTTCCAGAATCATTAAATATCAAACCAACCCCTCGGTGGTTCTTTATCAACCTCTGCTGCTGCCTGTCAGAGTCAGGACACAGATTCAGGGAGGACAGTGGCTTCTCAGCCAGAGCAGAGCCAAGAGAAGTTGCACAGGAACAGTGCTCTCTCTGTTATTAAAATCCAGCATATTGATTTCCTTTAATGAGTCTTGGCAATTAAACTGCTGAGGCCTCATCAAGCTGCCATCACCCGGTGCCTGCTCGAATATTGCAGCACCAGGCACAACATGCTCCGTAAAGCCTGAACTGTGTTTGTCACATGTATTTCCTTCTGCATTAGGGTGGCAGAAGGGGAAGGAGCCAGAGGTGCGGGGGAGCCATCCCCCATTCCTGAGCCAAAGCCTGGGATCTGCCTGTGGGCCTCTTTCCTTGCCAGGGTGATAATTCCTTAATCACCCCTCATTTCTATCCCTTTATTCTCTCTCTTTTTAAAACTGGGTTTTTACAGGCCAGCAGTGGTTTTAAAGGACGTTTTACATTTCTCAGTTTCTTTCTATTTTTGAGGCAATAGTGGAATCTGACTGACTTCTGAATTTAATTATGCTTTAAATAGAAGAAGTTAATGCAATTGGATTGTGATGCACTGGTACTGTTACCTTGCCCTGGATCTCAGAGGTTAATAAAACTGGATTACATTGATATGAATACCTGAAGGACAAGAAAGATATTTCAGCTATAAAAAATACTGGTCAGGAAGGGCACTTTGCAACATCTGTCCAGCTGTGGGTTTCATTTGGGCTCTCCTCTGTCCCTGAAGGCTGGCTGGATCACTTTGGGGGCTCCATGGGGCTGTGCTGGCAAAGGCAATGAAGGAGCTGGATGGATCAGATGTGGAAACAGGGAAGATGCTTTAGGGAATGTGAGATTATTCTGTAAGGCTTTAATGCAAGCTACACTTTGGTATGTGCTACGTTTTAGGGTGTCTGAGCCAATATTGGGCAGAGCCTTCAAAACCTAATTTTGTAACTGTGAGTTCAGTTAACAATAGAAAGGGGGAATTTAGCCTGGGTGGGACTCAGGTAGGCGACACTCTCAGTCTGAGCGAGATGTGAGACTGAAAGAAGCTGTGTGGAAGGAGCAGCAGGGGCAGCTTGGGAAGCTTTCTGTCTTTGGATCTTTGTTCTGGCTCCCGTTGGCCTCAGCGTGTTGCATCTCTGCCCGGAAGGCAGACAGCCTCTGCCCAGTCTCACCTTGAAGAAGGTCATGGTGGCTCCATCCTTCACTGCTCCATACTCTATTTTTGTCTGCTTTGCCAAGTCATCTGCCGAGTCGATGGGGGATTCCATCCTCTCCACCGTCAGGAAGGCCGCAAGGTTGGCCGTGTAGGACGAGATGATAATTAGGGTGAAGAACCACCATATGCCACCAATGATCCGTGTAGACAGGGCTTTGGGCATCAGCTCTGAGCCTGGGGTGGGAGAGGGGAAGGAGGGGAGAGGAAATAGCGGGAAAGGACCCATTTTATATATCCATATGTACATTTTATACATATATATATAT